>JAGPOW010001998.1:1038817-1057996 GCA_030014935.1 Caiman crocodilus | reverse complement strand
AGTGTCATGGCTAATCTCTGTAACTCACATCGAAATGCCATTTGTTTAAATGGAATGGAGAAGAGACTCATGCCATGTGTGGTGGAAAGAGGGGCCAGTGGTGAATGTGCTGGCCTGCACTTAAGAGGAGGAGTTTAACCCCCTGCTCTGCAAGAGACTCCCTGTGTGACCTCGTGCTTATGTATTTTTTGCAGTGAAAAGTTATTGGATGAAAAGCAGGCACAGCATGTTAGGAGTAGGACCAAAACCCAGGACTCTCCCTTCTCAGCTGAGAGCTCTTATCACAGGGCTGCAGAGACAGTTTCTTCTTACAGTCGCCCTCCCTCTGGCCCCCGTGAATCTTGCATTCTCGGCAGCAGAGTGGAGGAGCGGAGGCAGTCCCCAAGCAGGGTAGGCCACAGCTGGCAGCTAGGGTGCTCTCAGGAGTGGGGTAAGGGAAGATGTGGCTTTGAAGCCCCTAAGGGTGAGTAGGTCATTGAACACAGGGCAAATATTCTGGCCAGTGGGCTGTTATGCAACAGGGGTTACTGTATAATAGGAATTATACAGTAGGAAAGCACTGTCTCATCATCTCCTCCTATATTAAAAGGGCTGCATGTACTGACACAAAAACCCTGGGAATTGAGTCCAGAAGGTATTTTGTACTATGAACCCCCAGGGGCTTCACCCAAGACTACAGGCAATGCCAAGGGAGAGGCTGGTTTTCAGACAACCCCCTTCTTTCAGCAACTCTTGTTGGCTGGTTTGGGTATCTCCTTGCTCTCCATACTGGTTGCAGTGAATGCCACTCCCAGGGTTTCTAACTTTGCCCAATCACTGACCAGGAGTTTTGTTGTCTGGCACAAGTTTGTGAATTCACACCCCCAGCATTGGGATCTTGGCCCCTTTGCTGATCTGGCCCTTCACTTCTCTGCTTCTCAGTGCCCCAGCTGCAGCATCAGGATAAGAGCCATGCCCTCCTGCACAGGGGTGTGGTGAGGACACGCATCAAAGACCCAGTGGTGCTCTGAGCTTGCAGCAAAGGGAGCCAGAGAACCTGGGAGAGATGAGTAGCCAGAGAACCTGGGAGAGACGAGTAGACAGAGCTGGGGTTTACTGTGAAATGCAGGTGTAAGACTGCAGACAGGAGCCTCAAAGGGATTCTCTTCATGGTTTTTACTAGTAATGTCTAAGAGTCCTCATCTGGGATGGCTCCAAACTTTGCAGCCTGTTGGGAAGGATTTAAAAAGTGCTATAAATAAAAAACATAAAAAATTAGCAGGTCTGCTAAAGGGCTTAATAAGAAGCCTGGTTTGCTTTTACACTGAAGTCTCAACATGTTTCTCTGATGGCCTATGGCTGGGTCAGGGCTCTGCACCAGACTTGATCCTAGCTACTGCCAGAAGAACCCCAAATTCACTGAAACCTGATGGTTTATAACATATATCCTACCCCAGCCTATCATTTTCTTTTCCGGGAATTAACTTTCAAAACCAAAAGCAGAGACTGTAGCTAATCCCAGGACTCCAGGACCTGAGGCTTTAAGAAAAATGCCAAATATCCCAAGTTGGGTGGTGGAATTGTAAGAGTAGTACAGTGAAACTCACATGGCCTTTGGCTTCATTTCCCCAAATTTGAGTTTGCTGCTGTCCTAGGGGGCTGAGTTTCCTTCGACAAGGAAAGTCAAAGCTGATCCAGGAGGCTGATCTGCTGCTGCCATTCACAGGATCTTTTTTTAAATTTTGTGTCTGGAGCCAAATTGGTTCCAAATTCTATTGATTGAGCACAGTTCAATCGTTCAAGTCTGTGCGGTGCTACCACCAGCAAGTGTCCTACTTCCCAGACTCTTCAGCCTGAGGCTTCAGATACTCCAAAATCCATGGCAGGCATCCTACGTGCAGGCCCCAAACCCAGAGGTACTGGAGTTCAGATGTCCCCTCATCTCACTTGCCCTGCGCCAAGGAGCAAGTTAGAGAGAAAGCCCGAGAGCAATCCCCCATTGCCATAAATTGTGTAGCCGAGATCCTCCCATTGGGAAGCCTTAGGAGACTCTTGCACAGGTGCCCACCTGCAGAGCAAGGGAGTAGGGACAGGTCTCTACCCTCTAACTACACCAAGTCATTCAAGGCTGAGAAGGTGATCTCCCTTGCCAGGTAAGTAAAGCCACCTGGGATGAAAACCATGATCATGGTATCTCCTTTACCAGATCTCTCTCCCCAGCCCCATCACAGATCGGTTGCTCGGAATGAGTAAGGCATTTTACACTGCAATGGCACTGTCCCTGTCCTGCTGAGTTCAGCCTCAGACACCATATATAAAGGAAGAGCAGAAGTAAGACCATGAGCATTCCCAGGACCTGCCTTTCCTGCCCTTAGCATAAGGGATGAGAACAAAAGGGGCTTCAAACTTTTTGTGCTTCTTGTAATCTGCAATGATGCCAAGTAAGCTAGAGTTACCCCAAGACTACCTTTAACCTATGCTCTGCCTCCAAGGATCTTCCTTTGTAAGCCCTGGGAAGAAAAGACTAGCTCTAATGTGCCAGCAACCCACCTCCTGATGGCAGAAGCTAAGAGAGAATCCGGTACAGAGCCCTTACCCCAGCTTCCCACTGCTTCCTGTACAGCATGATCTGCTGCCAGAGTGGGTATAAATGCAAACCGCGCCTCTTGTTCAGACCTGTAGTGATTCAAACCCAGGAGGCTGATCTGCTGCCATTCATTCATCTGTCAGGTGCTTTTGCTTGAGGCTTGACTCTTGTTATCTGCAATGCTGCTTTCAATCACTCAAACCCAAGCTCCCCTCCCAGTTCAAACCTTCAGGACACCAGGCTTAACTCCTTTACTTGTGGCTATTAATGTCCAGTATTTTGATGAAAAATGCCAGAGAGAGGCTTTGGTTTGGGCAGAGGGATCAATTCTGGGATGTTTTTCTCTCCCTCTGTGTTGGCTGAGCAGCAGGATGGTGTCAGGGCCAAGCCACTGGACCTGAGAAGTAGGAGGTCCATCTCGAACTCTCTTGGCTCTTATGTGAATTCCCTATGTAGCCACAGGCAGCTTCTTTAGGTATCAGTTTGTCAGCTGCAGGGATATAGCCATGTGTCCAGCAGGGGCTAGGAATAGTGAAACCGCCTGTACCTCCTCAGTGTGAGAGGTCTGTGACCCAGAGAACGAATCCAGTTAAAAGCCTGTTACTTAGATGCACTGAGGGGAGGAAGGAGAGCATGGTGCCCTCTTATTTCTCTCTTCAAAGGGCTGAGCTGTATGTTTAAAGGCTATGGAGCGGAAGAGGACTCCAACCAAAGGCAGGCGGCTGGGCTCCAGCCGACGGAAGCAACTCAGAGAAATGAGTGACCAGGCAAAGGAATCCTCGATCCTAGAGGAGGAGCCGGTGGCGTCCAAAATAATGGAAAAGGTCCAGGATTTCTTCCGGGAATGTGACAAGGACCAGAAAGGATTCCTCACACGTGCCGACATGAAGGTAAATTGAAGGCTTGAGCATTGTCCTGAGTGAGCTGTATTCTGCCTCCTGGAACCAAGGGCTGGGACTTGACAAAAGCACTAGGACTGGAGACCGATCATGGCAATAGGACTCGGGAGACCTGTGATCCTACTCCTCAGTCTACCCCTTGTTTCCTGTGTGACCATGGGAAAGTCACAGCTCACTGTGCCTCAGTTCCGTGCTTTGTAAAATGGGAAAATGCTATTCACTTGCCTTCATCAACCACACTGAGACCTAGGGCTGACAAGTGCTATTTCATGGCTAAGCACAATAACTGCACTGCAAATAGATGAATATGAAGCTAGCCAGTCTCTAAGGTCTGAAGCTCAGAAGAGCTCTGCCCCATTCACCTCCCAGAATCAAGCCCGTGCTCTGCAAATTGCCCTCAAAAGCCAAACCAAACATGTCATGAGCAAAAGTGGGTGGGCTGGCTTGTGGTTAGCTCATGGGGCTGCCCGTGACTCACCACATGGTTCTGATAAATCATGTTGTTTCCTGCCTCAGTTTCCCCCTCAGTGAAACAGGTCTGAACATTCTTCTCTGCTCCCTAGAGGTCCTTCACAGATTTCTAGAGTCAGAAGGGACCTATTAGATCATTGAGTCCGTGTTAATAGATACCTGGCATGGATGTTTCTAGACAAGGGCAAAATCACAGATCACAGGTTGCTATTAAGTTTTGGATCTGATCCTGCCAAGCCTGCAGAGTAGACAATTTTCAGCATAGTGAGTTGGGAAAGACTTGGTAGTCCCAGTAGGGTGTTTGGAGGTAGGAGTAGGTAGATAGGAGCTCTGTGCATCTGATTCTCCTTTCAGCAGTGCAAATCAAGAGTGTTGTTTGTATTACACTGCCCATGTCTGAGGCATTGTGAATCCTGTACAGGGTCTCTCTGCGCCACAACCAGGGAAAGGCTCGATACAGGCAAATTCACCCTGCCACAGAAGTGGGCCATGCTTCTGAGAAGCAGAGTGAGTTAGTTCCATGCTGCTGCAGCTAGACTGAACAGTACACAGTGGCTAGGGTACATCTACAGGTGCAGGTGCCTGAAGCTTAGACCTACCCCTAAGAGAGACTGACTGCCCACAGTGAACAAGGGGAAACCGGCACAAAGCAGTGACGTGCCCTGTCCAAGGTCCCCTGGAGGCAGAAACAGAAGCAGAATCCAGGTTGCCTGAGTCCCAGTTGCTGCCTCTGTAGAAATGAATGGAGTCATATCACTTTCATTGTGTGGAAATGGGATCAGGTGCAAGAAATACAACAGATTAAGGCAGAGTTGGGGCTAGTTACCCTTGTTGCTTAAGCAAACTGCCTCCCTGGTGAGCAAACAGCTCCTTTCCCCTCTCCTCCAGCTACTGCAAGGGGTTAGTCACACTCAGACATTTGCATTGTTTTTAGAACCTGAAGATGAGGGATTTCCCATGCAGCACAGAGGAGCTGGAGTTCATCTTCGATACTCTCGATACGGATAAGAATGGATCTTTAACGACAGAGGAATTCACCACAGGGCTGCGTAGGTGCCATTTCGCTGCCTTCAAGGAGTCAGTGTTGCCACTGTATAAACACAGAAGTTGTGGTAGAGCCCCAGTGGGGAAGAGGGCATCCCAACATTTATAGCGCAATGGAGGCTTGTGTGGTGATTTCAGAGTATGTGCAAAGACATGGCCATCTCTCCTGATCTTTCAGCCCAGAGGAGAGTGTGGATTCATTCACTGTAGCAGGGCAATGCTTTGCTGCATGGTTTGATTCATGCACTGAGACTATCTGCCAATTCCACTTCTCTTTTTTCAGAAAAACTGGCTTTTCCCTTAGCACGGCCCTCCAACTCTGCCATACGGCCTGCATGGCCCACAGGCTGCCACACAGCCTTTTTCTTGCTCCAGGTGCTTGACATGCACCAGGTGGCTGGACTACCTGGCATTGTCCACCTGCTACCCAGATATCTGTAATGCCCAGCTTGGCTTACCCACTCAAGCTCCTGTCTCTCCAAACTGCATCATTTGCAATAATTAACTCCAGTCCAGCTGTGAGTGTGATAGGAAGCCAGGGGCTGTTCCTCAGGCTGGTTCCTTACTCTCTCGCACGGGGCCGGTAGCATGGACAGTCTAGTTTATCAAACATTTTCTCGTCCAGATCCTTCCTAACACCTAGAATGACAACCTGGATGCTTAGCCCTAGGCTTCTAAACAAGGAACCTGGTCAGGCTCCTGAAGAAAGGTACTGAATATCCAGAAAATCAAATAGCTGCATGTGCTCAGAGATCCTAAAAACACTTTATTTGGGTGTGTATTTGTATCAAAGTCTAACATTGAGCCCCCAACTTAGAAAATCTTGGCCTTGGGCTTCACTGTTCTGTACCACCAGGCCACTGAAGTCTCTTTGTTTATGTAATGGCAGGGCAGTTCCTGAGCACACAGACTGCAACCAGAGAGCATCGGAGGAGGAAAACAGCTTCCCAGAGGGTGCACATGCTGTCTGCTAACCTGTCTCTGGAAGATGTGGATAGTGAGGAAAGGAAATGCTTCATAGACTTCATGGACCAACTGGGTGCAGAGAACATCTTTGAAGAGTAAAAGCCCATCAACCACGTTTTCATTTAGTGCCCAGTGGTTGGGACCCATGCAAGCCTGGGTTGGGGTTGTGAATCTATGTGGGACATCCAGGCCAAGATCTATCCCCCATATAGGCCACCAGGAGCAAGACGGTAGGGAGCAAAGGAATAGCCTTAAGACACCTTTGCCCCATGCTTCCTATGCCTGCTCCAAGGGCAGAGGCACAGGAGTTGAGAGTCAAGTCATGCTCGCCTGCAGCCTTATTGGTGGCCTTTCCTTTGAGAGGGACCTTTTTAGTCATCAAGCACGAGTTGCTATTCCTTCAGCTAAAGAATGCCACAGCCCCAGTGCTCACAGCCAAACTCAAGGATCTTTCTTGGTCCACCTCCTAGAGGGCTGGCTGGTTGCAGAGCTAGCCCACCTGCCTTGCAAAGAAATCCTCACTGAATGGCAAGCCTCCTTCTAACATGGTGCTCTGAAATGTTTCCATTCCCTTCCATTCCCAGGCTCTAGACTATCACTAGGGCCCACTAAAAGCTTTTTGATAAAACACTTTCCACTCCAAAACATCTCCTCAGCCACCACCTTTGTTCCATACAAAAAGCTTGACATTTTACTTTTCCCCTTTTTTTCAATTGTACAAGAATTTGCGTTTCCTTTCAGTCAACCTTGGACACATTCAGGACAAACTTTGAATGAGACCAATGATTTTCCTTTTTTTATTTTTAATTAGCAGAAAATAATTTCCCTTTTTTTTTTTCTTTTTCTTCAGTGAGTCCTAACTCCCCTCCCACATTCCTGGCTCATTGTCCCTCTCTACAAACCCAGAATTACTTGAAAAGCCCTTTCATTCATGTTCCTATAGACTCACTGGCATTCAGACTGCTATGGGGAAGGTCTCAAGCCCTGCGGAGACTCTCTGGAACAACATGTATTGTCAGAGAGCTTTTTCCCCAGTCTAACCAGTAATGAGACCAGAGGGCAAAGATCCTCCCTGCCACTGCAAACAGATGGAAGTGAGCCACTGGAATCTGCAAGCTGCTCACCTGAATGCGTCCATGTCTCTCTATTCAGCCAGTCGGAGATTTGGAAGCTGTGGGTGAAACTGCGTCAGGATGAGCCACACTTGCTGGGCAACTTGGAAGAGTTCCTGGCCAAGATGACAAATCAGATCAAGGAAGCAAGGAGTGAAAAGACAACCCTGGAGCTGACCTTAACCAAGTGAGTCACACTGCAGGATTGGGCTGGGGATCTCACAGACCTAGCCCTACAGAAGGCAGATGAGTGAAAAATAGGAATGATAGAGAAGGACCTAAGGGAGGGTTTCATCATTTCCATCTGTGGGGCAATGGGTGGCTTAGGGAGTTGCTTAACAGCTGGAAGCATTTGATGTCCATGTTATATGATCTGATCCAACCCAGTTCAGACCAAATGTCACCGAGGTCTCTGTTGGCCCAGAGGCATTGCACAGAGGGGTCCACATCACAAAACCACCACTGCAGAAGGGTGGTCATAGCAGTGAGACAGTGCTCGGAGCCTGAGCCAACCTCCACTGACTGGAGGGACTCCAGATGAGTTAGATGTGTGCCAGATCAGGCCCAGTATCATCAGCACAGCATTGCCCTTGCTTCTGTGAGTGGCCTGGGCAGGTCAAGTCATATGGGTAGGGCAGTGCAAAGCAGAAACTTGTCTAGCTGCTGCCTGCTCTGTTGGGGGAGAAGCCTCTCCAGGGCTATCCATCAGTCCCTGTCCCCAGCATTATCTGTGGTCAAAGAGCTCAGTCTGGTGCGATTAGACCCATGCTCAAGCTGCCCCTCCTTTTGCTGTGCCAGACAAGTCACTGAACGCAACAGGGAGGTGCAGCATCTGTACGAGGAGATGGAGCAGCAAATCCACCAGGAGAAGCAGCAGCTGCAACATGAGGTGGGTTCAAGCCCCATGCGTATCTGATCACCTCCATCTCCCATGTGTGGCAGGGTGCTCAGGTGAGGGGAGAGAGGCGGTTATCCTTTCCCAGGCAGGAGGGCTTCATCTGGACCCAGAACTTGCTGCCTCTCTGACCTCTGGGAGGTGGGCTGGGAAGAACCTTAGAGAGCCACGGGGGAGCTGGGCCTGCAGGGTGGGACATGGGGAGCTTGGCAGCTTTGCTTCTGCCTGCTGTTCAGCCAGAGGCAGGGAGCAAGCACGCAGAAGGACAGGAGCCACCCAGGTGCAAATGAGCAACAGGAAGTCACTAGCTCTGCAGCTGTTTATCTCTGGACCCCACATTTCCTGGTCATTTACAGTGATGGCCTGAGGCTCACAAACAAATTGGACCTCAAACCTAAGGCTCATTTGGATCACATCTCTTTTTACCGAAGGCTCAATGTGACATTGAAGCATAGGGCTGAAAAGGGACCTCCTGGGGGTGTCTCGCCCTCTCCCACGCTAAGGCAGGATCAAGTCTTCCTAGACTATCTCCAGCTGAAGTCTGTTAATCTGTGCTTGAAAATCTCCTTCCCAAATAGCTTGTTCCAGTGACCACTACCTAGAAGCTCTAATCCTAATCATCTTTGTTTCAGATCCAGTCAGTTCTTTCTTGCTCTACTCCTAGTGCACATGGGGTGGACTGGGGGCTTCTCATTGTAGCACAGTTACTGGCATGGCTGTTTGAGTGCTCGGGTCAGGTCCCAGAGGACTGGAAAAGGGCCAAAGTGGTCCCTATTTTCAAGAAGGGGAGGAAGGGGGATCTGAGTAATTATAGGCCAGTCAGTCTCACCTCCATCCTTGGAAAAGTCTTGGAAAACATTATTAAGGATCATATTTGTGTGAGTCCACTGGGAAAAAAATGATTCAGCAGAGCCACCAGCATGGATTCGTAGCAGGGAGATCATGCCCGACTAATCTGGTTTCATTTTATGACCAAGTCACAAAACGCTTAGATGCAGGAATAGATGTGGATGTCATTTACTTGGATTTTAGGAAGGCCTTCGATATGGTATCTCATCCCATTCTGCTAAATAAATTAAGAGGCTGTGACTTATATGATTACACAGTCCAGTGGGTGGCAAATTGGCTTGGGGGTCGCGCCGAGAGAGTGGTAGTAGACAGGCTGGTATAGACCTGGAAGGATGAGGGTAGTGGTGTCCCACAGGGCTCAGTCCTTGGACCTGTACTCTTCAATGTCTTCATCAGTGACTTGGATGTGGGTGTCAAGTGCACTTTGTCCAAGTTTGCGGATGATACGAAATTGTGGGGGGGAGCGCACACTCCAGAGGGTAGGGAACAATTGCAGGCAGACCTGGACAGGTTGGAAAAGTGGGCAGAATGCAATAGGACGCAGTACAACAAGGACAAATGCAGAGTGCTGCACCTAGGGCATAAAAATATCCAGCACACCTACTAGCTGGGAAGTGATGCTTTCAGGCAGCACAGAAGCAGAAAGGGATCTTGGGGTCATGGTGGATTCCAAGATGAACACTAGTCGTCAGTGTGATGAAATCATCAGCAAAGCTAACCACACTCTATCGTGCATCAGCAGATGCATGACAAATAGATCCAAGGAGGTGATAGTTCCCCTCTATGCAGCATTGGTCAGACCGCAGGTGGAGTACAGTCAGTCCTTGGACTTATGACACAACTGGTTCCTGAAAACCTTGTCTTTTTGTACTTGATCAATTATAGATGAGTAATATAGCTACATTAATGTATTTATATTGTAAATAGCAATCATATTGATTTGGAAGGACTTCTTTGAGGTGTCTTTGCTGGACTTTTTGATGGGATTTATTTGTTTTGGTTACTTGTGTGCACGCACACACTTACCCTTGACTACATATGTAATTCTTGTCAACATTTCTCTGTTACCTGGGTTCTGGGAAGTGGGAAGAAAGTTTGGGATTTCTAGACTGGGCTGATTTTCTTCTTGGGGAAGAATTGAGAACATGCAGACTCAGGCCAGGCCTCCTTGGTCTGATTGATATACAGGATACCCATGGATTTCATTCACCCAGGCGAGAGATGGCACACACGAAGCCAAAGCTTCCTCAGCTGATTATATTCCAGTAGTGCCCATTGTGGACACTTGTGACTGGAGTCCACTGTACAAGGCACTGTATGAACTCATAATAAACTGTTACAGGAAAGTAGGGCTGGAAAGGACCTTCCAACATCATCTAGTTCAGGCCTCTGCTCAAGGTAGGAGCATCCCTCACTAAATCAGCCCAGTCAAGTGTCTGTCTAACCTATTATTGAAATCTTCCAAGGATGGACACTCCACAATTTCTCTAGGTAGCCTGTTCCTATATATCAATAAACACACACATAAAATTAAAATGATATGACAATAAACAAACACAGCAAATGATACTTAAATAAACAAATGACAGAAAATTTCAGAACAATAATTTGATTTTACCCTGCATTTTAAACCTAATAATGCAGTTCCTACTCAGCATAGGAGATTAGAAAGCAATTTCTGCCTCTGTCCTTCCTGCCAGGGCTCCCTGCAACTTCTCCTGTCATCCTGTTTCACTCACCCGGCTGGCTGAGGGCCTAAAATCATTCCCTATGCTCAAAAAAACCTGAAGGCAAACACTTGATCTCATGGCAAGACTTACATATGCTTTCTTATCTGGCCATTTACATACAATATCTACTGCATTCTTAAGGAGCTTATACTAT
Source organism: Caiman crocodilus (assembly GCA_030014935.1). NCBI lineage: Eukaryota > Metazoa > Chordata > Crocodylia > Alligatoridae > Caiman > Caiman crocodilus. Next base: position 1,047,310 of record JAGPOW010001998.1, on the reverse strand, counting down.
GCATATAACTTCCTGCCCCCAGGGGTGTAATTGTTTACCAGTGACTGAGAAATCTTTCCTGCTCCAATTATGACCAGGAGAACATTTGCAGCCTTTCAGACATAAGGATGACTAATCCAATATCCTGAAGATACTGTCTCTCACTTAATTTCTCCACTGTGAGAAATGTCCTTACCTGAATAGCCTGTTCTCAAGTGTTATTGTTACAGGTCTGTATTCAAATATAAATTCAATGCTGTTTGGAAGGGCCTGGCTCAAGTGCCACATACCATGTCCACAAGGTCTATTTAACTGGCCATTAAACATACCCATGTTAGATGCTTATTCTTATCAATGACTTCTCTCAAGTGTGAATAGGTCAGGAACACTTAAGTGAAACACTGCCCAACTAAATAATCTTGGCCAAAATATGAAACAAAAAAATTACATTCATATCAAATACCACAGTTCATACCAACATAATAATGATAATGGTAAATACAGCTTGAGGCTACCTATACATAGAGACTACACATGCTGTATCAATAAAACCAACTCAAGAAAACACGCGTGATATTCAACAAAACTCTCAAAATATTGCACGTTCGTGACAACATGCTTCTGGCCCAGAAAGCTTTCAAGCTACCCATACTAGCAAGAAAAAGGAAGTGATAGTATCTCTTTCTCACCAGTGCCCAAAGAGGTTAAATGACTTGCACAAGATCACATAGGGAATCAGTGGCAGGGCCAGGACTCAATCCCAGGGGTCTAGCAGTCCAATCGAGTTCTTTGTGTACAGGACCATCACTTCTCTTCTCTTTCATGAAGCCAATTTATTTTCAGGGCCCCAGCTCAAACCATTTTTTTTCTCAGTCCTTTGCATCAGCAGGTGTGATATACCTGTTTTTAGATTAGGGCTGGCATGCCAGTCAATTGACCAATCAAATATTGTTAATTGACCAGTCAGTTGACTGCATGTTTTTTGACTGGTCAAAGATTATAGGAGTTTTATTTTTAAAAACTATATTTTTATAGTTTTCTTGACAGAAATATTATTTTTATAGTTTTTTGACACATTTCTTAATGGTAAATTGTTCTTTTTCTGTTGTTATTCACACCTATTGGAAATTTTTTACAATTTTTGACTGATACTTCACTGGTCAATTGATTGAACTTTATATGACCAGTCAAATATCCAACCCTACTCGGGACATACTCGGTTCCTATTGCTGCTGGGTGTTTGACCTCTGCCCTCAGACACACATGTGGGTTATGAGTCATTCATAGTGCTAAAGGTGTCACTCGGAGTTGCTCCTCGGCTTGTGCTTGGACGTCCAGTTGGAGCCATTCTGTCTGGGCCTCCAGGCTGCAAGGAGCCAAGGTCTGTAGTCTGCCTTCTGTTTGGTCAATGGAAGCTGTGTTACGTTCCAGCTGAAATCACGGGTCAGACTGTGGACATTTGCCTTCAGCTTTAGCTACTCAGCCCCGAGTGCTGTGCAGTGAGGGAAGAATGTGTCACCCTGGGTGGCATCAGGGGACAGGCAGCTCATTTAAAGAAGCTGGCATTAACGTTTTCTCTTGAATCCAGAGCAAGGCTAGAAGTCGCTTGCAGAGCACGGAGATGCAGAGAGCACTGGCCATCAAGGAGAGGGAAGTGCAGCACCTCGTACTGGCCCAAAAGGAGGTAAGATGGTCTGTGTCCTCCCGACAATGAGCTGTGAATGGGGAGGACTTGGACCTAGTGGCAAAAATACTCAGGTGTGTGGCTGGGTGAAGGCTCCTTCAGGCACCAGATTGGGCACTGCTTTGTATCAATGCCAGCTGAATCACTCCACTGAAAGCATCCCTTATACCATGCCAAAAACCTTACAGCTGGGCCCCCCTTGAACTAGTACTGCTGATCAAATCCTATTCCCCATCCTTTTTTTTTCCACAGGTTCTGGTTTCTGGCTGAAACAGAACTGTACTGGAATCTGTTATCCTCTTAGCCTGTTGCTTGCTGCGTGGATGTCTCAGCTATATACAAATGCAATGCGTGTATTTTGTTGCTGATGACGTTGTCCCTGTAGCATGTGTTCTGCTTCTGGGTGGATCAGGTACACCCAAATGCAAAGCACCTGCTGCGATGCTCGATTTAGCTGGCACGCCTGGACAAAGACAACTGTTGTACTTTGAAGTGTTGCAGACTTGAGTGGGCGGTAGGAATCTGGTGGGATGGTGAATGCAGCATGTATTGCCTAATAGCACAGATCTCTGTTGCATACTCGGGCACTTGTTCCACTCATGGAAATTCCACCCCCAGAACCAAGGCTGGGTAGGCTGCAGAGTTATGAAGAGCCAATTGCTGATGGAGCTGATTCTATTTTCTCTTTCCTCCTTATACTCTGCTTTTTGCACTTCTTTTCACAGCATCTGATGAAGTGAGCTCCAACTCACAAAAACTTGTGCTGTATATATCTTTACCTTGGTTAGACTATCAGGTGAAAATCTATCCTGCCTTCTACAAAAACGACTCTTCGATTGCACTGGCAAGCTCCTACTGAGGAGAGTAAAATGCTAGGTTGCCTGGATATTTCAAAGTAGTGATTCAAAGTCAGGCCATCAGTCAGCCCCACTAATCCTAGTCAAGCAGGGCACTGTCCCCAGGGAGCAGGTGGAAGATGGGGCTACTCCTTTGTGTCGTTAGTTTGGGATCCAGGCTTCAAGCCCTGTGTGAAGCAAAAGGCAGTGCATTTTCTGCAGAGGGCACAAGTGCATTGGAGCTGGCCTACAGGGAAGCTTGGCCCCAGGCCCAGGATCCGATTAGCTCAGTATTCATGGGTTTGTGTGTGTTGCTGGTGAGTCTAATAGCCTCCCCACTGGCTCCTCCCTGGGTCCTTGAATTCACCACCTCTTTCACCCTCACAGCTTGAGAGTGAATTTCATAGCCTCCAGACCAACCAGCAAGCTGCCAGCTCTGAAAACCAGCAGCTGAAACAAACCAACCAGGACCTGGAGACCCAGCTGCATGAAATCCAACAGCAGCTCCAAGAGACCCACGAGCACCTGGGTGCTATGAAAAGCAGGGCATCTCAGCTGCACAGTGAAGAAACGAGGCAAGTACTCCTCAGGTAGTCACTATGGGACACCACAGGCCGGAGAAAAGCCTTTGGGCTGTCTAAAGGTCAGCCGTTCTCCCACAGAGGAACCCCCAGATCACGGGTGAGGCAGGAGCCAGTATCTGTGCTGGAGGGAAGCTTGCCCTACTGCTCCCCCGGCCATCCCTGCTCCATGGACAGAGTTTTGCCACCTGTCACCAGCCTGAATGCACATGGTACCTTCTGCACAACATCCTTTTTCCACTCTTCAAATAACCCCTCTCTTCTTTACCTCAATCTCACCAGCTGTCCCATGATGGGATCCCTCACTGTGCTCACCAAGGATTGCAGCATCCTGCAGCTGAGGGATCTTGGTGAAGGGCACGACACGTATGGCATCAAACAGAGCAGTTGTAACATCACTGTTGCCTCTTTCTGTTTGCAGGGACAGACCACTGGCTGACGTATCCTTTGAGACTCCTTTGCCTTCCCAGGTATTTTGTCTGAGTGGGGACAGGTCATGGTGATGGGATTGCTTCTGTTCTCATAGCTCTGGGGAGCCTTTCACATTGCCTTTGCCTTCCCTTGCAATATAACTGGCTTCCTGCCCTGTGGCATCATCCCTTCAGAGAGGAGTTGCCTAACTTCACTGAACCTAGTACCTCCAAAAGACGACGAGTGCAGCTCTAGCAATGCCCTCTGGGGTATGCTAGTGCTGGAATCTTATCACATTTTAATCTTTCTGTGTTTCTAAGGCACTTTTTGCTGTCACATACTAGGCTGGATTCACCAGCATCTGACCCAGCGTATGTTAGAGTAGCCCTAAGGTTGCTCTCATTTATGCCTCTCGCAATGGCCCTTTTGAGCTACTTCTGGGGACCAGGCATGGTAGAGCTGCTGCAGAGATGATATAAAGGGTCACTGGGTCTGTTCCCCTTTAATTTGTCCTGGAGCCTTGTTGTACCAGACTTGCTGTGGTAAGCAGAGCTCATGGTTTCTACACAGGATCAATACTTCTGAGTGTCCCAATGCAGCATAAATGGAATATCATCAGACTTAAGAGTTTCTTGAGGATATCAGTAGAGCTGCTTGTATCTAAAGAATAGGAAACATCTGGAGCCAGCTTTTCAGCTAGAATAACTTAATGGAGCTCTTTTGGCTTCAATGGAGCAATTCCCTTTGACCCCAGCTGCAGATCTGCCCCATTTTTCCTTGCTCATTTAGGCTGGGAGACCAACTCAAATTTGGGCAGCCCCCTTACAAAAGAAGTGAGTCAGATTTTAATCAGCCCACAAGGCACAATATCCAGGCAGCCACACAGTTCCCACAGCCTGCCATGTGCTTCATTGCAACAAATGTTAGTATGCCGGACACCAGGCGTCGTGTTGGACAATGTGAAGAATGGGTGCAGCCTTCACAAGGTGTGAGGATGATCTCATGGCTCTAAGCCCCCACACTGCAAGCTGTGAGATACGGGCCCAGGTCACTGACCTGAGTCACTTCCCTTCTCTGCCTTTCAACTTCCAGATCAGTAAAATATGGATGACAATCCTAATCCATTTGCAAAGCACTCTGAAGCCCAAGGGGTGGAAAAATGTTGATGCAAGTTCCACTGAAATGGAAACTGAAATTGAAATGAACTGTCTTCTAGGAATGGGGATAAGGGACTTCACTGTTCTGAGAAAAGAAAGTTGGCATCATATGGGCAGAGGTATCTTGTATTTCTTTGGAAAATCCATTATTGATCCCTCTTCCTTTTCAGGAAATGCTGAATAAAGAGATGCCCCACTCTGAAATGCAGATCAAGCTTGGATCCCAGCTCAGGCATCAGGAACCAGAGGGCACCCCTCAGCTGTAAGTGCCAGGAACATGGCCAGCTGGTTTGTCTGGGGCAGGATCAAAGAAGTGACAACTCCTTGCCCTCCTGTTAGCACGTCGCTCTGTCTCTGAGGCCGTTACACTACTGGTTCTCTGCTCCTATGCTCTGCTGAAACCCCAGTGGGATGCTGTAATGCAATTAGCACCTGGTGGGAGGCACAGCTCATATTCAGCACATCATGGGAAGGGCAGCTTGACTAAATAGCCCAGCTACTTGGAGCAGCTCTGTAGGGACATTTTGCTCATTGGATGTCTATTAGTGTGTTTGTAATTTCAGCATTACCTTGTCTAGCCTGTGGGCTAAGCAAGCAGTCATCTCTTCTACTTGCTATTAGGCAATGGCATTACTTCTTCAGCCCAAGCAGTAGAACGTTGTTCTACTGCTCCGCTGGCCACTGCTGGCCATCCAGTTCTAGCTGCTGCCCCCTTCCTGCAAGCAATCTCTTCCTCACTTTTTCTTCCTTTTACAAAGAGCAAGAATTCTTGTGGGTGGTGTCTTTTATTGAACTAACAGCATGGTTGGTATTGGTATAGCTATAGTCAATCTTTCAGGTATTGTCCACTCTTCCTTAGGCCTCCTGAAATAATTAGATCAGTTATTTCAGCTTGATGCCCTGGATCATCCGCTATCACTGCTTTATATTTGAATCAAACTTTCCTCTTGTTTTACTGATTCACTAATTGGAGGTGTTTTGGATGCTTTTTAGTCCCACCCCATGTGCAAAGGGTTAAACAACAGTCCCTTGAAACAGGTGCTGTCTGTGTTATGTTACCACACCAGCACTGTGGCGAGGCTGTCACACCGCTAGCACAGTTCAAGGGTGTGGAGGCAGTGGAGCATGTTTTATACACATTGTTCCTGTGCACATTGCATGCCATCATCTATGCTTCTTTGCAGGGCACCACAGAAAGGGCCAAAAGAAGAAAACATTTCCATTGCTGCTGGGAGTGATTCAGGCCCCTGGAAAAGAGTGATCTCCATAGAAGAGGATCTTGTCTTGGACTTCATGGAGGGACAGCAGTGTTTCCCACAGGAGCTTACAGACCAAAGCTCTCTGCTGCAAGAACTGAACGATGCAATAGCAGCTCTGAAAGGAGGGCCAGAAATACGGAGAGACGAGCTCCTCCCACAAAGAGATGGTTCTTTACAGCCGAGCAGACAAGGTGGGGATTCTGGGCAAGGAACTGAGCAGGTAAAAGAGGCAGAACAGGAGGCACAGTGGAGAAATGACGCAGAAGCCAAGGTCTTGGAGGGGGCACTGGCAGTACTCGCCAATCAGGCCACCTTACGAGGAGAGCCTTGGACTGAGGGACCATCCCAAGCAGAACTTCATGCTCAGGAAGCAGAGCAGGCTGGTGCTTCTCAGCCAGCAGGGCTGGATCCAATTCACCCATTGGCAGTAACACAGGGAGTGAGCACCAAGGCAGATGTGCAGCTCCTGGGTGAGGCGGAGACACTAGAAATAATGAAGGGGGAGAGAGAGGATGCAGCTCTGCAGCCTCCTGTTGGGACACAGGTCCTAGAAGAAACCCAAGGGGAACATGCTGTCACAGATGTGCAACACCTGGATGGGGGTGAGACAGTAGAAGACAGGCAAGGAGACAGGGTTGGTACCAGGGTGAAATATCTGGATGAGGACCAATGGTTGGCAGTACCACAGGGAGAGGGTCTTAATGCGTCAGTGGAGACCCTGACTGAGGCTCAGCTATTAGAAGTAGTGCAAGGGCAAAGTGCAGCTGCAGAAGTGCAGCCCCTTGCAGAGGCTCTGGCAGTAGGAACAGGGCACAGTGACAGTATGGAGGGGCAGGGTTTAAGAGCGGTCCAGGAAGAGAATGGAAGTGCAGATGTGCAGCCCCTGGATAAGGCTGAGGAGCTTGAAGGACTATGGGGAGAAAATGGAGCAGGCAGGGAGTGTGTGGGTGAGGTTGCAACAATAGAACGTATGCAGGGAGAGAGAGATGCAGATGTGCAACAACTGGATGAGGAGGAGGCAAGAGAAGCACTGCAGAGAGGGAGAGAGGATGCAGCGATCCCACTGCCAGATGGGGTTGAGACACTAGAAATAAGGAAAGGGGAGGGAGAGGATGTACATGTGCCACACGGGGATGAGGCAGAGGCTGTTGAATCAATGGAAGGAGAGAGTGCTGATGTAGATGAGAAGCACCTGGATGAGGTTCTGACACTAGGCATGACAAAGGAAGAGAGAGATAATGTGGATAGGAAGCATCTGGATAAGGCTCAGGTACCAAGAGTATCGCAAGGAGATCTTGTTATGGCAGAACTGTGGTCCTGGGATGAGGCTGTGGTACTAGGAGCAATGCAGGGAGAGATCACTGGTGCAGAGGTGTGGCCCCTGAATAAGGCTGAAACACTGGAAGAGATGAAGGGTGAGGTAGCTGATGAGGGGAGGCAGCAATGGGCGGAGTCTCAAGAACTTGAAACCGCTCATGGCAAGGGTGCTGATACAGATGTGCAGCACCTGGAGGCAGTGCAAATGTTAGAAGTAACACAGGCAGGGAGTGATGAGGTAGATATGGAACATCTGAATGAGGCCCAGTTAATGGCAGTAGCACAGGGACAGGGTGTTGATACAGATGGACAAAACATGGATATGGCAGAGACAGTAGAAATGCCAAAAGGAAAAAGTACTGATTCAGATCTGCCATGCTTGGACAAGGCCCAAATGTTAGACCTACAAGAGGGAGACAAAACTGATGCAGTTATGGAACAGCTGGATGAGGCCTGGTCATTGACAGTACCACAGGGAGAGGGCATAAGTGCAGCTGTGCAGATCCTGAATGAGGCTCAGCTATTCCAAGTTACACAAGAGGAAAGTGCAGGGACAGAAAGAGATGTGCAGTCCCTGGAGGAGGGGCAGGCATTAGGAGGAGCCCAGGAGGAGAGAGTAGCGGCAAATATGCTGCCCTACAATGAGAATCAGGAACGAGAAGAAACAAGGGGTGCAGACACAGAGCATCTGGGTAAAGTTGTTACGGTAGAAGTAATAACAGGAGGGAGAGAGCTTCCAGTTATGCAACACCTTGAAGAGGCTAAAAAGCTTGGTGTACTTCCCAGAGAGAGTGAAGATGCATGTATGCAGATCCTTGATGAGGCTCAGGTCCTACAAAGAACCCAGAGGCAGCATGTTGACAAAGGTGAGTTACTAACAATAATGACAGGAGAAAGAGAGGATGTAGATGTGCCACACTTGGCTGAGACAAAAGTAATAGGATCAATGCAGGGAGAGAGAGTTCATATACACACAGAGTACCTGAATGACTTTCTGACACTACGCATGACAAAGGGAGAGAGAGATGATGAACATGTGCAGCACCTGGTTAAGGCTCAGGTACCAGAAGAATTGCAGGGACATCATGTCACGGCAGAACTATGGCCCCAGGATGAGGCTCTGGTACCAGGAGAAATGCAGGGGGAGACCACTGGCACAGAGGTGTGGTCCCTGGATAAGGCTGAGACACTGGAAGTGATGAAGGGTGAGGGAGCTGATATGGGGAGGCAGCACCTGGTGGAGCCTCAAGAACTTGAAACTGCACATGG
>JAGPOW010001998.1:1023598-1037413 GCA_030014935.1 Caiman crocodilus | reverse complement strand
TGGCACAGAAGTGTGGTCCCTGGATAAGGCTGAGACACTGGAAATGATGAAGGGTGAGGGAGCTGATATGGGGAGGCAGCACCTGGTGGAGCCTCAAGAACTTGAAACCACACATGGCAAGGGTGTTGATACAGACGTGCAGCACCTGGAGGCAGTGCAACTGTTAGAAGCAACACAGGCAAGAAGTGCTGAGGTAGATATGGAACATCTGGATAAGGCCCGGTTAGTGGCAGTAGCACAGGGAGAGGGTGTTGATACAGATGGACAAAACATGGATACTGCTCAGACAGTAGAAATGCCAAAAAGAAAAAGTACTGACGCAGATCTGCCATGCTTGGATAAGGCCCTAATGTTAGACCTGCGAGAGGGAGAGGAGAATGATGTAGGTATGGAACATCTGGATGAGGCCTGGTCATTGACAGTACCACAGGGAGAAGACATTAGTGCAGCTGTGCAGACCCTGAGTGAGGCTCAGCTGTTACAAGTTACACAGAAGAAAGGTGCAGGCACAGAAAGCAATGTGCAGTCCCTGGAGGAGAAGCAGGCATTAAGAGGAGCCCAGGAGGAAAGTGTGGGAGCAGATATTCTGCTCTGTGCTGAGGATCAGGAACAAAATGAAACACAGGGCAAAACTAAGGTTGCAGATGGGTTGTGTCTGAGTGAAGTTGTAATGATAGAAGTAACAACAGGAGAGAGAGAGGATGCAGTTTTGCAACAGCTGGGAGAAGCTAAAAAGCTTCATGTGATTCTCAGAGAGGCAGAGGATGCAGACATGCAGGCCCTTGATGGGGCTCAGGTCCTAGAAGGACCACTGGGGGAGCATGTTGAGGCAGACATACAACACCTGGATGAGGCTGAGTCACTAGAGGTAGTAAAAGGAGACCTAAAGGATACAGACATCCCACACCAGGATGAGACAGAGGCATTAGAAGCAATGCCAGGAGAGAGTGTTGAGGTAGAATCGGAACACCTGAATGAGGTTGTGGCACTAGGCATAGCAAAGAGAAAGAGAGATGATGCAGATGTGCAGTATCTGGACCAGGCTCAAGAACCAGAAGTATCACAGGGAGATCTTGTCACGGCAGAGCTGTGGGCCCGGAATGAGACTCTGGTACTAGGAGCAATGCAGGGGGAGATCACTGGTGCAGAGGTGTGGTTCCTGGATAAGGCTGAGATACTGAAAGTGATGAAGGGTGAGGGAGGTGAGGAGGGAGGGCATCAACTGATGGAGCCTCAAGAACCTGAAACAGTGCAGGGTAAGGGTGCTGATGCAGATGTGCAGCACCTGGAGGCAGTGGCAATGTTAGACATAGCACAGTCAGGGAGCCCTGAGGTATATGTGGAACATCTGGATGAGGCTCAGATAATGGCAGTAGCACAGGGACAGGGTGTTGATACAGATGGACAACATCTGGATAGGGCTGAGACAGTAGAAATACCAAAGGGAGAAACTGCTGATGCAGATCTGCCATGCTTGGATAAAGCCCAAATGTTAGATGTACAAGAGGGAGAGGAGACTGATGCAGGTATGGAACATCTGGATGAGGCCTGGTCATTGACAGGACCACAGGGAAAGGGCATTAGTACAACTGTGCAGACCCTGAGTGAGGCTCAGCTATTACAAGTTACAGAGGAGGAAAGTGCAGACACAGAAAGAGATGTGCAGTCCCTGGAGGAGGAGCAGGCATTAAGAGGAGCCCAGGAGGAGACAGTAGTGGCAGATATGCTGCCCTACAATGAGAATCAGGAACAAGAAGAAACAAGGGGTGCAAAAACAGAGCATCTGGGTGAAGATATGATGGTAGAAATAACAGCAGGAGGGAGAGAGTATGCAGTTATGCAACAGCTTGAAGGGGGTATAAAGCTTGGTGTTATTCCCAGAGAGAGAGAGGATACAGGTATGCAGATTCTTGATGAGGCTCAGGTCCTAGAAGTAACCCAGGGGGAGCATGTTGACACAGATGAAGCACTAGAAATAAGGGGCAAGAGAGAGGATGTAGCCATACCACACCTGGCTGAGACAGAAGCAATAGGATCAATGCAGGGAGAGAGAGTTGATATAAACAAAGAGCACCTGAACGACTTTCTAACACTACGCGTGACAAAGGGAGAGGGAGACAATGCAGATATGCAGCATCTGGATAAGGCACAGGAACTAAAAGTATCCCAAGGAGGTCTTGTTATGGCAGAACCGTGGCCCCGAGATGAGGCTCTGGTACTAAGAGCAATGAAAGGGGAGAGTACTGGCATAGAGTTGTGGTCCCTGGATAAGACCAAGATACTGGAAGTGAGAAAGGGTGAGGAAGCTGATGTGGATGAGCCATGGCCAAAGGAAGCTCAAGAACTTGAAACAGCACAGGGCAAAAATGGTGATGCACATGTGCAGCACCTGGATAGGGCTGAGGCATCAGAACTAGCACAAGGAGAGAGTGTCAGTGGGGGTGTGAAGTGCTTGGATAAGGAGTCTTTATTAGATATAATGCACAGAGCTCAGCATGAAGCAGATACATCTCTCTGGTCTGAAGCTGAGATACTAGAATTAATGCCGGGGAAGACCTCTTATGCAAATGTACTGCCCCCATATGAAGTGCAGGCACTAAATCTAATGCAGGGAAAGATTGTTGACGCAGATGTGCAGGCCCCTGCTGCTTCAGAGCTGCCCCTGCAAGCCAGCGTGCTTCAGGAAGGACTACTGATGCAAGAGGATGTTCTCATTCCAGATGTGCAGCCTCCAGATGTTTCAGACCAGGCGATACAAGAGGAAGTTCAGAAACAGGCAGCAATGCAGAAGGATGGGCTTGTTCCAGATGTGAAGACAGCTGCTAGTTCCGAGCAGGCACTGCAAGAGGAGAATCCTCCCACAACAAAGGTACCTCAGAACATGACCCTTGAGCATAAAGAGCCAGAGAAACAGGAGACTCCACAAAACTATTCCTCTCTCATGGAGATTCTACACATGGAGCCTATTGAGACTAACATTGAGCAAATGATTCTCAGAGACAGCCTGTTTGGGGATGCACACATGGCTGAGAGTCTGCCCCACAGCCCTAGGAAATCTAAAGCAGAAGAAACCAAAGATGTAACGGACAGGAAACAGGAACTCAGTGTTGATGTGAACAAGGCAATGAGCCCTGAACCAGAAGAGGAGTCCCAAAAGAGCCCAGCAGAAGACTTCATCAAAGACCTTGGCCCTGATCCAGACCATCTTTATAATGTGCTGTTTGTGGGGGACTCCAATGTTGGCAAAACTTCCTTTCTGTACCGGCTACATGATGATTTCTTCAATCCACACCTGACTGCTACCATAGGTAGGACTCTCTCAGCTTCCAATAAAAACACATACTCTCCATCATGGGATGTAAACTGTATGGGGACATAGGAAGTGCTCTACCAGATCTAATCTTGCTGTGGCTAACACTGCTTGAAAGGCAGGTGAGAGACCACCAGCCCCTATGTATTTTAAGATAGATTTTTATAGCTATGCCTTGAGTTTAGGTGTATTTTTTCTAACCACCTCAAGTCCTGATCCTGTTCTTCATGTGAGGTCCTGTCAGTCTGGACCAGACCACAGGACTGAGGCCTAAATAAATCATTCATATACAATGTCTGGCCCATTATGGCATGCTGAGATGAGGAACAATAATTTGGGTTTGTGCACTAGCACACAGCAGGAAGCAAGTCTATTCCAGTAGGGCCAGGAAGAACAAAAATCCTACCTGGTTTTAAAATGGAGCTTGATAAATTTATCAATAGGATTATGGCATGGCTGGTCTGCTCTAGTTCTACAGGCTGTGCTCCAATGACCCACCTCCTCAAACTGCCTGTATTATCTTAATGATTGGACCTGTTTTATCACCATAGAATGACGCAGTCCCTAAAACCCACTCACAATTCAGCTGCAAGGCAGGTGAACCATTGTGATCCCCACAGACCAGGGAATTTCACTCTGAGATTTCTGCACCCAAAGACTGTCCACACTATAAAGCCTCTGTGTTATTGCCATGTTGGCGGAGACCTCTAGTGGAGATGCAGCAAATGCCAGCAGGAAGGGTGTTTTCTCTCTACTGGAGAACCATATAAGAAAAGCCAACAAAAGCACTTGTCAGCATAGTTGTGTTGGCTGGGAAGGGAGAAAAGGGAAGTAATCTCTTCCTACCTTTAGTTGGATAGCTATGGCAAAGTGTGTAGTTTGGTAGACTCTGTAGATCTTATAGACCTGCACACTCTGTACTTCATTTGGATTCTGCTGCTTTATAAATGACTTCATTGCATGCACTAGGATTGGATTATCGGATCAAAAACCTTTTTGTGGATGAGAAGTGCTTTGCTCTGCGCCTGTGGGACTCGGCTGGTCAAGAAAGGTAAGGTCCAATGCTATATGTATGAAAAGTTACATATGGTAAAAAAAAATGTCCTTTTCTTATATAAATTTCGTGTTATTTAACCCTCTTCATTCACAGTATCCCATGAGGATACCCATGAGGATACTGTAAATGAAGGGAGTTGCACATAAAAAGAATAGATGCTTACATGAGACAATTGACAGGAGATGGATCAGATAAAACACAGAGTTGTCAATATGATGCTTCAAATGAGTACTAACTGCCAAATCTATGCATCACCAAAATAAAAGCAAACTCCTGTTCATGTCAGAGAGGTCAGGACTTAATCCCAAATATCCTGATATGTATAATATATGTGTTTGTGCATGTATATGGTATAAATACAAGTATTTTATACAGGTACCTCTGTATACACTTATGTACCCAGACATGCATATATGTGTATTAATATAGGTACATGTATAGACAGACGTATATAAAAAAAATTTTCAATCTATATGTTCATGTACACATGCACTCTTGAGGCTGTGCAAGATGCTCCTTAATTTTACCGTTGCCAAATTTGCAACATCTAATTTTGCTTCAAGACCTTGCAAACATAAGTATTTGCATATTTATGCACATTTGCATTTTTTATTTTGCTACTGTCATTGATATTGCAGTCCTACATGAAACATGTTTGCTGCTTTTTTCAACTTCCATTTTTCTGTCTTAAAAGTTGCAAAAGAGGTCCACAGAGCAGCATAAAAACTAAGAGTGCTTTATAACAGGTATCATAGCATCACCAAGCAGTTCTACAGAAAAGCTGATGGAGTGGTATTGATGTATGATGTCACTTCAGAATACTCCTTTGCAGATGTGCGGTACTGGCTGAATTGTATCCAGGTAGGTAAAGTGAGTGAAGTCTTGGTTTTACTAAAATTGGTTCTGAAATCTCACTGACTACAAAGCAACCAGGATTTCATCCAATAAGTCTTTGCCCTTTATTAGTTCCTTCTCCTTGAAGATTACCAAGCACATTACGATCATGCATTCCGCATAACTGCTCCCCTGAGATTGCCATTATCCCCATTTTACAAGTGTGGACACCGAGGCAAAGAGGTAACATCCTAGGTTACCCAGAGGATTAGAGCTGGAGCTGGGAATAGAACCCTTGTCTCCTCAGTGCCTGTTCATTGCTTTAGGCATCACACTACACTACTAAAGAAGCATCAGCTATATTTTGCCTTTAGATATCTATTTATCGCTACTACTGGAACCGGTAGGAAACAGGTTGATGAATCTAAGAGCCAAATTGACTTTGTTTTTTCTGGAGAAGATGCAGAGGCTATGAGAGGTAAGTATTTTCTATAGAATTGAACTGTTAATACCCTTATTCTTCTGAGGAAAAAGACCTTTAATAGTGAAGTGGGGTCAGAGCCTTACTTTTGTGTAGAACTGGCTACAATTAGAACAAGTAGGAATGTCTCAAATATTTTTTTCATTGAATTTTGGTTTATAATTACTTTTGGCAAAAATAATCAACCTTTCAGTCATTTTCATTTTTTTCATGTCAGTTTCTAATAGTGTTCATTGAAAACATTGTAGACAGAGTTATCGATATTTTTCCTTTATCACAAATGTGTTGGGGAAATAAAAAAATTGGGAAACAATTTCAAGCTTATTTGAACATGAAGCCTAAATTCAAAAAATATAACAGTTCTGCACTAAACCCTGAAAAATGGAAATAAATTAATTGTTTTGGTGAGCTTTTTTTTAAACAATTTTTTCAGCCAACTCTACAGTTAGTATTACACTATTAAGATCGAACCAAAAAGGGAAGCAAATTTTTCACAACGTGGTGTCTTCATATCAAGACCAGGTGCCTTTCTGGAAGATGAACTTCAGTAAAACAAGTTATTTGGCTTCCTGCAGGATACCTAGGTGAAATCCTCTAGTCTGTGCAATACAAGAGGTTAAACCATATGATCTAGTAGTCCCTCTTTTGGCCTTAAAAGCCAAAAATTTATTTATATTATTGCCTAAATCCATTGAAGTCACTGGGGGGGTCACACTAAACATTTTCTGAACATATTTAAACATTGTTTCTTGGTTATCATTTGAACAGACAATGGACAAAACTGGCCTATTGGAATCAGTGAAAAATTTCTGTTGACTTCTCTGGGGCCAAGATTTCAACTCATGTGTCCTCCTTTACAGGAAGGTGCAGAAGATAAGGTTGTTATCCTTCTACTTGGTAACAAAATAGACTGTGCTGCAGACAGACAAGTGTCTACTGAACAAGGTCAACGCTTGGCAAAGGTACGTGCATGGGTTTGTTAGAGTTTGCCATCAATTTAAATTCCTTCCTCATACTTAGTTTAATGGTTAAAAGAATAAAGCAAACCCAAGGCTATAATTAAGCAAGGATGGCTGAAGGAATGAGTGTTTCTAAACATTTTATGACCAGCTGGGAGCTGTGGCAAAGCAGAAAACCTTTCATGCATTGTTCATCAATTGCCAGGAGCTGACCATATAATATTGTTGCCTTCCCCTGCGTGTGTGTTTATCACTTCTTGCTGTTCTCATTGTTAACTTAGGCCCTGATTCTACAAGCTGCAATATGAGGGTCCTACCTTGAGCCCCAGATGGGGCCCTAGGTTGTAAAATTCTTGACACAGGGAATCTGTGCTTCTTCCCACTGTAAGGCATCATGCTCGTCTCTACTGCCAGATGCATAGTAGAAACCTCAAGCAATACCACTTCAGGATACTCTGCAGACAACTTACTGCTTTACATTCTCAAGGTGTTGTCCAAGCATTCATTCTGGTGACAGTCCATAGTACAGGCAAGTGTCCTTCTCCCCATTTTACAGATGGGCAGAATGGGGCAGAAAGGTTCAAGGATGCAGAGCAAGTCACTAGCAGAACCAGAAATAGAATTTGGGAATTTTTAGCTGAAAACTCCAATATCCAGTGGTCTAACCATGCTGCCTCTTTCTATATACATCTGCCTCATGCTAAACATCTCTTCCCTGCAGTGAAAGACTAGCATTGTAGCTATTGAGGAAGCTAGTTGTATTCTCAACTGTTCCATAACCTAATAGGCTCTTCACGCAGACTTTTATTCATGTATAAATTCTCCTTCACAGTAGCAGCAGCACCTTCTAGGCCATACATTTCCAACTACATTTCCATTACCGTCTGCGTTTGTGTAATTATTAGTCTTTTGCCCATGAAATTTGTGCTTTTTGAGTCCCATTTAAATCATGTTATCTTTCCAAATGCACTGTCTTCTTTCTCTTTTCATGCTTAATAGGAGAGATGGAAATGCTCCAGTTGTTTTACATCCACCCAATCTGTGGTTTGAAACTATCAAATAGATGTATACGGCAAGTTAATGTGTGTGTGGCCTCTTGTATCCTTCAGGAAAATCGGCTCTCGTTCTACGAATGCAGTGCTGCCTCAGGCCACAACGTCTGCGAATCCATGGTTGCCTTAGCCAGGTGAGCAGTGTGCTTTAGGCTTGTCAACTGTGCAGAAGTGAATGGGCTGGCTCACAGTTTTCACATGTCTTCAACTTGTGAACGCTGACAATTCACCTACAGCTGAAAGCTGCTTGGCTTCACATTCTGTATAAAACTCAGCACCCTTCCCCCCCTTCCCACCATGCACAGACCTTGCTGATGTCAGTCAAAATTGGGACTATGCCCATTCTTACCAGCTAAGAATTGGCTACGAGGTCAGAGATTAAAAATCATGAATGGGCACATTTATGAAATGGCAGCACACGACAGATACCTTGAACATCTAACATCATTGCTCTGACGCAACATGTGTAGCTTCTGCTGAGAACAAATTATTGGATGGTGAGGTAGAACACAGCATACTGGGCCCAGATCCACATTAGCTTTAGGACTGGCTACTAGAAACTTCCAGTGGGTCTTCCAGATGTTGCCAGCCCAATCTGCTTCCCCCCCACCATAGATTAGGACTGTGGGAGAGTGCCAAGAACTTCAACTATTTGTTCTTCTCAGATAAGTTTGGAGCTGTAAATCAGGCATTGCTCTCCCTAACATTGTTGTATATTATGCTTTGTTCCATGCCCCACTGATCTTAGGCCTCAATCTATAGGATGCTTCTAATTTTGCTATGGCTTGATCAAGGCGGTCAGATTCATTCTGGATGTGGCTTGATTTAGGTTGGAATTTCCACCCAAATTCCTTCCCTCAGTGGCCATATCTTCCACATTCTTCAGGCAACTCTCTTCAGCCCCTTTGAACACCTTAGCACCAGGGGTAGGCAACGTTTTTTGGCTGGAGTGCTGAAAAAAACCACAGTGTCTACCATGGAAGGTGCTGACATGCCGGAGCCCAGAGCAGCTGCTTGCAGCCTCCTGGCTGCAGCCAGTCCAAGGAGCCCAGTCTGCTTGCAGCCTCCAAGCTGCCTGCTGGGAGCAGCCTGGGATCTGTGGCTGGCAGGAGCTGCATAGAGCTTGGGCCGGCCGTGGTGTGTCGAGCAAAATGGCCTTGGGTGCCATGCTCAGCACGTGTGCTGGGGGGTGCTGACCCCTGCTCTATTCTCTATCAGCATTTTCAGAGATGGATGATAATGCCTGGCTTGTTCAATGGATTTGGGCACCTAACTCCCTGTGGGTGCATTGTAAAGTCCAACTTGTATCAAGTCATATGTAGACAACAATGCTGAACAATTAGCAGGCTAATTTGTTTCATATTTATTATCCTAGGTTGCTAAAAGATCAAGAAGACAGATTAAAAAACGAGGCAGCAGAGGTACCAGCACCTCCCCAGAAAAAAAGAGGCTGTTGTGGGTGACCAGCAGGACCTCTGCTGTGGACTACGCATACTGTTGCAACCAGAAAGCATAAAAATAGCTTCATCTTCACCACTATCTCTGTGTCTGACCTTACTGATTTCCCCTCAGGCACTGCAGAGCAAAAGCAGTTATGAGGGAGTGGGTGCAATCTGTTCTGAATCTGTCTCATTCATGTCTAATCAATTTCTATTATTGCCCATCTCCAGAGTATCTAAGCGCTTAATGTGTTAATTAGGAAACATCAGTTCTTTCATTAAGCAATCAAAACTGTGATCCTTCTCTGCAACTGATGATGCAAAAAGCAGAAAGGACCCAGCCAATTTTTCAGAGCCTTAGCTGAGTTACTGGAATCAACAAAGAGCAAAAACCTTTGAGGGTGAAATTCAACTCAGCGCACAGGGCCAACACAAGGTCTGTGTTATCATTGGGAGCTGCAGAACAGTGGTTAACAGTGCTTAGGCCTCTGTCTGCTGGCAAGTTTCACTCTGAATTTGTAAACTGAGAAAATGTGATTCCAAATCAACAGACAGAGAATGTACAGTAGACCATAAACTCCTTTTACAGCCATTTCTTTTCAGATTGTACTTTCTAAAGTATACTATCAGTTTAAATTTCATCACCTGTACATCTAATTTTGTTTTTGCCTGCCTTTCATGTTATACTATGCCTGCAAGTAAGAAAGAATTACTTCCTCCGTATAAACTTGCTTTTAAAAACTACAATAAGAAATCGCAGAAAAACTGATAAAAGCCACAGGATAAATAACCAATGTACAAGTACATTGAGATGAAGAGCTTGGTCAGCTGAATTATTTTGAATAGTGTACTCTAAGAAGCAATGGCTTATTCTATTATAACAAGCTGGGGAAAGGGAAATTAAGGTGTTGTAAACTGTGTGTATAAACACATTTGCTTTGTTTTTTATTTGTGAAGTGTGTTTTGTACTTGTTGATCTTTGTTTTTAAAAATACATCTTTAAGTAAAGTCCAGTAAAGGGCCGGAAGTTACAATTTCAGTGCCTGAGACTGTGGGAAATGATCTAGCTCAGATGGGTGTGTTTTTGTTATTGTTATTTAATGTTTCTATTGTGGTGCAGCCTAGATGATTTAGCTAGGTGTGGGTTCATTGTGCAGCTGAAGGAAGATATGTAGTCACAATGAGTAATATTTCAACACCACCATAATTAAGGTGTATTTCAATATGAGTCTGGTTCTATTTCTCTCTTTCATTTGGAGCATGTGTGCTATTCATAACTCTACCAACCAGGTGAATGATGTCAGCTTTGCACATTGGGTGGGGAGGAATGAAATGGATTCGTGCATTTGTTGTCGCTATTGGGGAACACAGCCAATATATTTATAGTGGGTGCATCTACACATGCACATTTACTGCATGTAGTAACCAAAATTACTGCGCAGTATGGGTGCATCTACATGTGCATGCCCGTACTACACAGTAAATATGGCGACTTACTCCAATTTGAGTGTCCATTTGATACCTGCATGATGCAGGTATGAAATTTATGCCCAATTACTTACTGCACAGTAATGCACATGTAGACGTCTTACTGTACAGTAACACTGGGTGTGTGGACTGGCTTGAGACTAACTTTAGTCCCAAGTTAGTCCACATGCAGCATTAATGCACTTTAATGCCTGCACATGTAGAAACTGGCCTATTCACGCTTACTGCTTAGTAACTTTAAGCCGGCATAAATGCATGTGCAGATATGCCCAGTGATACAAAAATGGTGTATAAGCCAGCCCTCGCTGACCATGGGTAATGCTCTGGCAGTAGCATGAGTGTGGTTGGCCTTTGCCCAGTGACTTGGACTGAGTTCTTCAGGTTCTCAAAGCCCAGTAGTTTGCTTTCGTATCCTTGGGAAAGAACAACTGTGACAGAACCAGATCAGAACTCCAAGGACAGAACAAGACCAGAAAGATCGCACCTAAAGCAAAAGATCGCACCTGACCAGCAAAAGGAGACAAAGGCAGATCACGATAGGAATAAATTATATGAAATCATAAGAAGTGATAGCTGAGGTAGTACAGTTTGCAAACTATGGCACAATTTTATAATTAAAATGGTAGAAGACTAAGAATCAGATCTTTCACGCTAAGAGCTCTGGTGTTTTAGTGGTTTCACTGACAAGTTCATTGACACATTTGGATTAATCTTGATTCTAATTTATTTAAAATTACAGGTATATAATAATAAATTACCACTGCCTCCTACAGTATAGACTTGAATAGACTTGAAATCCCATTCAGCAATAAAAGCAAAAAGTCCTCAATATATATATCAACCAAAACAGACCGTCCATTCAATTCACAGAAGCTGCATATTTGTATTCTAAACTCTGTGGAGAGGTGTGCAGCTACACACAGCCAAAAGCTATCCACCAGAGCTTTCCCTCATCCTAAATTGTGTTTGTACTATGCACAGAAGATGGCGCTTTTTCTTTCTTCAGTCCTGTTAATGGTCAGCAACTTTTTATTTGCTTGCAAAGGAAATGAAATCATTTAAGGTTGCTATTTTTCAATTCTTCCATTAGATGGTAGCAAATACACCAGTAATAGCCAAAAGCATGCTGTTGTAGCTGTAAAAATGGCATACAGTTAACTTGTATTGGACTCAAAATATAGACAGACTTTTTTCTTCTTTTTTTTTTTTTTATGAAAAAGCAGACAAGAAGCAGCTGTTCTATTTTATTCCTATTGGTTCCATTGGGATAAATTCCAGTTAAAGAGTACTTTGTTTTGCAACCCAAACTTGATAACACTAAACCTGAAAGCACATTCAATTATAAACAAACACAAAATAGATTTTTTTTCATTGCCTAGCTGAGAGAAATGCTAAATCTGTAATAAGTGTAAATAACGACAAGCGAGTTGCATTTTTTTTAAATGTCTCGCTTTTAAGGCCCCAATCTTGCATGCATTTGCATACCTGTGTAATCCTATTAAAGCCAACAGGACTGCTCAGTGGCATAAAGTTATGCATATGCTCAACTGTTTGGAGAACGATTATAGGGATTTCACCAGTAATAGAGGAATTTCCTACATGAAATTCCATTTCTTAGCAATGCAAGAAATCTTAGCATGCCAGGATAAGGTAGCCGAGTGCCTGAGCCAGAGAATTGTGTTAGCTGGGCCTTCAAAGTGAAGCACAACCAGATTAAAGAGTGCATAGATCGTGACATGTTTTAACCAATCATCACATAAAAGCTATCTAACCTCAGATTTTCAAATTTTCTCTCTTTCGCCATTTAAAGTGAGCTTGTCACTTGCTGATTAAATATAAGCCAAACTAATCATAGTGCCTAATTCTAACATAGCACCTGGAAAACTCGAAACAGCATTAAGAACAGCTTGATATCATTGTGCCAGTTTCACAGGTTGTACATCTGGGGCACAAAAGAGGTGCCGTGACTTACCCAGCAGGCTGTTAGCAGAGCTGTGACTTGGAACCAAGATCTCCTGAATGCCAGTGCAGAGCTCTGCTTTGGGGCCACAGAGTTCTCCGCACGTGTCGTAAGTGGGGACCCTAAAAGAAGGGAAATTCAAAACCAATAAAATACTTTCCTCTCACAAAGCATAAACTGTAGAACTCATTTCCATAGAAATTCAGGCCAAGAATTTAGCAAGCTTCAAAAATAATTGGATAATTGTATAAATATCTGGACTATCGAGTTAATCCAAGACCTCAATAATGGCAGCAAAAAAAAAAAATTATAGTACATTTAATTTAATGATTACAGTTCCTGCTAATCTTTGTCATAAATCAGGATGAGACCTGTGGGAGGCAGATTACCATGTTTACCCACTGCAGCATCCTTACATCTTCCTCTAAGCAGCTGGTGCTGGCTACCATCAGAGACACAAAGCCAGGCTCAAGTCTGATCCAGTCTACCAGACCCCATGTAATTTTAAAATATTTAGGCAGCAGACACACTAAAAAATCTGTCAGTACCAGCCCTCTTCACCTGTTAGGGTGGCCATCATAGAGAACATTCCCGGTTTCTGCTACTCTGTCCTCTATTGATACGAAACCTCTTTAAGAGAAAAATAGGACATAAAGGCGTTGGGTTTTGTATCAATAGAAAACAGAGAACCAGACTGCCACCCCTAGCACTTGTGTGCTATTAATGGACATTGCAGGCTGTGCTTTTATACAGAAAGCTATATACTTGGAATTTTTGATTATGGACTAGAAGTAATTCATCACAAGGGCTCATCTGGCCGATCCAATTACGGTAACATCACGACGCATCACAAGCAAGAGATTCACGCAGGCCATGATTTTCCAACTTGCAGCTCTAGCCAATTCCCTGACAGTTTTAAGCAGCAGATAAGGGAGGCTGGTGGGCACTGCCAAATCACAGCAAGGAGGGAGCTTGGCGGCTACGTAGACTAGGGATGATAAAAACTGGATACCGTATAGATAGGGATGGCAAAAGCAGTTGATGTGACCAACAAAACTGTGGGGTGACTGCACCTGCCAAAAGTCATCCCCTGAATTATGAGGACAGGGTGAGGTGGGCTGAGGAAGACACCCTATAATCCTTCTGAAAAGTGTGTGTGTGTGTATAGATATCTATCTATAGATATCTATACACACACACCCCCTGTAATCCTTCTGAAAAGTGTGTGTGTGTGT
>JAGPOW010001998.1:984241-1006659 GCA_030014935.1 Caiman crocodilus | reverse complement strand
TTTTTTTTTGTTCAGCCTTGCTTAGTCTTGGCCCAGAAGTGGGGTGCCTAGCAACACCAAGACGAGGTCTTCAGCTGACTTAATGAAGCTGTTGTTTAACTTAGTAGCCTGCCCCAGATAAAGCAGCCTGATCATAAAAGACTTTGACTGTTTGGCAGCAGGAGAGCGGCAATTAATGCTGCCACTGCTCCCCCGTCACCAAATTTTTGGATAAGGGGGCTGGATGGCATGGCTCTGTGGGCCGGGGGTTAAGCATCCTTGCATTAAACCATAGCAGTTTTGCCAGGCTCTAAGAAATAGCACTACAACGGTGGGGTCTATGTGTGTATGAGAGAGAGAGATGGCCAGAGGCCTGAATTTTGGTGTGATCTTTCTACGTGTTTACTCAGATGTGTGTTAGCTTATTGGCAGTGCATCAAGACGCCACGTTTTTTGTGGTGGTTACTAGGGTTGGCACTCAACTCCCACCTGGGTGAACCTTGAGGAAAATAAGGTGTTAATGGGATTAAATACTGCCTGGCCATATCCATGCAATAGAGAGGGGAGGAGAGGTGCTGGTGGGCTGGAAGGCAAGAAGGAAAAATCGTGGGGTTGCTGCTAGCATATTTCCTGTGCTCGAGCCCTGCAATATGTGTATACCCTGCTAATTGCTACACAAAGGGGTGCAGAAGTGCAGGACTCAGCATGCAGAGGTACGGGACAGCTCCCGGGGTTGGGGTAGACCAAGGGTTGAGCGCTGGGCTTCAGAACATAGTTGGTCAGTGTATGGAGGTTTGAGGACAGCTTCAGGGTCAGCCCTAATGGTCAGCGTAGACGTAGTTCTGCAGCATGCTGATTGATTGGGTGTCTTATTAAGAGATCTGCTTTGGACCCTCAATGAGTTTTTTTAGAATCGCAGCAAGAGTTACAACTGAAATTCTGGCAGGCATTACTTGAGGTGTCAAATGGCATGACCACAATGGTCTTCCGGCCTTTGAAGTTTCTGGCCAGAACTTCTATCCCTTTCTTAGGAAACGTTTCTACTGACTTAAATAAAAAGCCCAGTATGAAAAGGGACTGAAAATGTGAATAAGAGTTAGTAGTATCCTCAAGGTATTTATTAAAGACTGTTTGAAATATTCCCCCTTGTCCAGGGTTCTCTTTAAGGGGCTGTAATTTAAACAGATGTGCACCTCTACACAGGCATTAAACATAAGTGATTTCTTCTCCATCTCATTTGCTCCAAAAAATCTATAAATTCTTATTCGACTATCGGGGCTGCAGGCTAGATGAGTCACTGCTGTGCCTGTAAGTTCTGCCTTGAATCTGATTTCACCTTTGAATTGTCTTGGGGTAAAATTAGTCACGCTCAGTCCAGACTCAGATCTCTGTAGTTAATCTGTTGATCCGCCCAGATGAGAACTGTTCCGGTGCTGTTTGACAATGCGTTAAATATCCTGTGGATATAAAAATAAAAGGCAACATTGGGTGGCGGTTAGTGGAAACATTTGCAGTCAGACTGATCATCCTAATTGGGGAAATGGAGCACCTCTGCCTAGGGCACTAAAGAGTCTTTTAAAAGTCTGATCTAAAGCTCAGTGATGTCAGCAAATCTCCCTATTGACTCCAGTATTCCCAGAGCTGCTCAAGTGCACTTGGGAACACTGTTACTGGTAAAGACGATCTAGTCTCCCTAGGACTTCTTCAGAGGGAGAGAGGCAAAGGGTTTTGAGTATATATTTTATTGGACCACCTGTATAGTTGGGAGAGATGTTTGACAAGCTTTTAGGTACACAGTATTCTTCCTTGGGTATGGATAAATATCCAGGGATCAAAAAAAAACCCATAGGGAAAAAACCAACGGAGCAGCCCACGGGCAGTGTGCACTGCTGAACAGCAGAGCCAGGCTGCCCAGAGCCGCACGGCGCCTACCAGCCAGGCTCTGCCCAGCAGGATCACTGTTGCTGCAGCTGTGGGAAGCCCCCAGAGCCCCAGTTAAGGCTGGTGGGGCCAGCCCAGTGCTGCCCCCAAGATAATTTGTCACGTACCAAAAATGCACATGGCACGGACATTCCCTGGTGACATGTAGCTGTGGCGCATGGTGCACCGCTGCTACTTGTCCTCAAGGAACCAAATGTCTGGACACAGCCTTTGTGTCCAAAAGCTTGTCTAACATCTCTCCCAACTATACGCTTGGTCCAATAAAATATATTCCCCAAAACTTCTTGCTGCTTGCACATTTCCTTGACCACTCCAACCCTATTCAGGGAAAAGAGGCAGGAAACGTATACCAAGTTGGGAGGATTTTCTTCTTTAAGTTTTCACAGTTAAGCCTGCCTGATGTCTTAGCCCTAAAGGAAACTTTCAGTGACTTCAGAAAGCCAGGATGCGATGCAAAATCCATTGCAGTCTCTGGGAATCTTTCCATCAACTCTGGAACAGGTTTTCCTGGGCAGTGGAGTCATCCAGGAGTCCGTATAGAAAAAGGTCACTAGTATTGTTGGCAGGGTGTGGGGATGGACATCCCTGTACCCTGGTATAATGTATACTGTTTTATCTACTGGTGTAAATTACATGGAGCTCAGGAATGGATAGACTTGCAGTTATCCTGGGATAGGCAGGCAGCTATTACTGCACCTTGCTAATAGGTGGGGAGGAAGTCTGTAATTTCCTGTTTGCTTTCATCAAATGACATGGACACTTATAACTATTTCAGGGTTAATTCTCTACTGTATTGAATAACCTGACCCTGATTTAGGGGTTGGTGTGATCTGTCCATTCCTTATACTGGAATAACATTGATTACACCATAAACATTATCTGTCTGTCTATCCCCTGAGTCTTGCTGCCAAGAACCGTGCACGTTTGATAAAAGCTCTTTGAGGGAAGCTGGCAGAGAGGTCAGCCAGTGAAGTGCATCAGCCTTTTAACATTTTATGCACCTAAAATATTGAAATTCTTCAGCACTTAAGCATCTGGGGTATAATGAGATAGTTCCACTTCACACACATTTTCAGCAGTATATTGGAAAATGAGGGTTGTCTGTATCTCTCCAAGTCTTGGGGGAGAACAGGTGCTTTGCAAGGGGTCCTGTGCTTGCTGGCTTACCTTGAGCATCACCGCCTGCTCTTGCTAATCGATGCTAACCCTCAGCATGGGGCCTTTGCTGAATAGGATGTCTTGGTGAGGGAGATTCTGCTGTTCTTTCTGTCAGGTCGGTGTGAGCAGGCTCCCACTAGCTTTGTTGGCTCGGGACAGGGCTTGACATTCAGATCCAGCTGTTCCCCTGCTTTACCTGTGGCTGGTTAGGGTATTACATCTTGCATTGTGTCAGGGTTGATGATAGTTTTACATATTCCAGATTTCTATAGGATGGTTTGGATAGGGGTGATCTTGTCTCGGGCAGGGGGTTGGACTAGATGACCCCTGAAAGTCCCTTCCAGCCCTACTTCTGTCTGATTCTGTGACAGCAGCAGCAGCGCCAAAGCCTATTAACTCCCTTTTCTAGTTTCCAATCCAGCTGTCTACAAACCAGCGCTTGACAGTTTGCCCACTCAGATGCACCTATGGGTTTAAAGGCAGTTGTTTGTACTAGCAAAAGGGCAGATTGGAGATTGTGAAAAGGACAAAAGGGAGGGGCAGTCATTTTAAGCTGATCATAACAGGAAAAATATTTGTTCCGCATAGTGGAAATTATGGCCCAAATCCCTTACACTAATCATGGAAACATTTAAAGGGAAATGCCCATATATTTGTCTGTCCTACAATAGGATCTTGGAGTTAAGTCATGGACCCAGGGGCCTGATGTACATACGGTGATAGGTGGTGGTCATGCCATTCTGTGAAAAGAAGGCCGTGTGAGCACAGTGCTGGGGGGAAGCTAGTTGCAACCGAATCAGCACCCCAAAATGTAATGTGTGTTTGTACACACTGATACTACAGCTGCTCCCCTTTGTCATCAGGCTGTACAGGAATGAATTGTGGCCATAGCATTACATTTTAATACAAATGGATGTAACGTAGTAGTAACGGCTGTGTTGCTCTGAAAGCTTGTCCTCCTATATCTACAAACTGATCACACGTGCAGCATGCTACACTGCAAGCCCAAATAGTCCCCCCGGGTGTCTGGGCAGGGTGATAATGTAAAAGGAATGTAGGGGTGTAATCAAAAAGGAGGAAAGAAATACTCTGCAAAGCGCCTGCTCCAGTCCCCGGTGTGCTCTTGTACGTACATCATCCTCCCTTCTACACACAGTCTATTCTCCCTCCCTCCACGCAGAGGCCCAGCCTTCCTCTCCCGTCACACTTTTCATGCCAGTCACACACGTTCTGATACGCAGGCTAACACCCTCCACAATAAATCTAAAAGATTAATTAAAACTCTCCCAGCCCCTCATGCCGCATTTATAATGCTTCTCGAATGCTCTTTGGATGGGTTATTCACCGTGAAAATAAATAACCTCCTGAATCAAGTGATTTTGAAAATGCAGGCGTCTCACACTAGTTCAAAAGAGAACTTGGGCCCTGGCCTGTAGGGCCGTGTATCACACAGCTTCGCTGGTCGCTGTATAAAATTTCAAGACCTACGTTCCGAGAATTTCACAAGAAATGATCGTCTTGGCGTCCCTCTCTTGATTGCGAATTACCACTGTTTAGTCTTAGGATATGTTTTCTTGCTGAACTAATGTTATCTGGGGTTAGGCTGGTGAGATCTTTCAGGCTTTTGTTTCCCATCATTGACTAGCTGGGGGGGTTGCTTGTTTTTTTGCAAATTCCAGCTCCTTACAGTGGCTGAAACAAAGATTTTCTTTTTTGCTCTCTCGTGAGTAGGGAGGATGGGAAAAGCACAGCACAGCAGTTTTTTAAAGCTGCTGAAAAACTGTTCGGGTGCTTGGTGGAATTGACTTTTTGCTTGGAATAAAAATGTTACAGTTGATATCTTTTTTTTTTTTTTTAAATAGCACTTGTATGTATTCGTGTTTTTCTCATAAGGAGCAGGAATGATATCCTGGTCCTCTTTAGTTTGAATCCCAGCAGTAGTACCTGAAACCAAGCTTTGCAAGTCGATGGGCAATAAGGAATTGAACAGGATGTGGAAGGACACACACACACACCCCTCCCACCCTGATCGTCAGTCAATGAACCATAATCCTTTACAATGGTGTTCCCCATCTGTTGGGGAGTAAGGAAAATAAACTGCTTTCCTATTGCATGATGCCTGTGTGGTTTAACTCATTATACCTAATGACTTGGGTATACATTAGCATTTTGGAGTTCAGGCTATGATTTGCAAAGCTACCTAAAGAACTTAGATGCCTAATTCCTAGCCCTTAACTTCCCCTGGATAGCTTTGCGAACTGCAAGCTAAAGGCTGTGATTCCAGGCTCAGAGGAAGACACAGATCGTATGTGCCCATACATTGAGCTTTTGGCTCCTGGCAACAGAGGAGAGAATCAGCTTCTCAACTTTCATTTAAAACCATGTTTCTAGCCTTCGTGGACACAGAAAAAAATCTTGTAAGTTTGTTATGAATGTAGCCCACGTCCATCTTTATGGTAAGGAAGTGTATTCTGAGTACGCAGATCTTTTATCTTGAGGAAACTTGATTTAGTACAAAATAACCGGCTTGCGAAAGTAAGCCGTAAGTGTGGTAAAGAGCTGGAAATAACTATCCGATGTGTGCTGCTCCACTTAAGTGTGCTAGTACCCTCTCCTAGGGACTGTTACATGGGAGCAGGCTCTGTGTGGGCTTTGCATTGCTTTCATTCAGTCATGCCGTCTGATCTGGGTGGGCAAATCCAGGCACCCATGTGCGGTGTTGTTAACATCACTGGGACTCCATAGGGCCATAAAGACTCAGGTTTGGGGGGGGCTGTTATGAGGTTAGATCCTGCTCCTGCGACTTACAGCTGGTGGGTGGACTCCTTTTGGCTTCCAAAAGGAGCATTGGAGCCAGCCTGGCATTAATCATTAACTACTCTTTGTCTGATGATTCAAAGCTTTATAGAAGCGCCTTTTAACTCTTACCTCGTTCCACGAAAGGATCTGCTCACTGCTCAGGATCAGAGTATAGGCACGAAACATTCACAGAATCAGGCAGAAATGTTGAAGTTTTCAAAGTTTGTATTTCACCGAGTTTCTTGTGCAAATCCAAACCATTCCTCTGAAGCACCTGATGACCCAACCCACCAATGCTACCACGTGCAGGAACCTAGCTCAGGGTACAAAGGAAACCTGCCTATGGTGAATGGTGGACAGGAAGCAGAGAGCGAGTTAAGGGGTAAAAAGGAAATTAGCTTTAATAATTCACAGGTGGAGTTGATGACAGCAGGGAGGACACTTGAAAAGAAACTCCTTTTAACTGTCAACTTCCTTCCATAAATCTAGATGGCTTCTAAGTTAAATATTTGAATTGCTCCATAGTTTGTGTATTTATTTCAGGTTAGTTGCACAATAAGTGGTCATTGACGTTTCCCCTAGCTTCCAAGTATTGCCATCCGGCAGGGGCATAATCTACCCGCCAACATTTATTGACAAAGAGTAATTTCCTTCCAAGATTCTGCCTCCAAAATTGTCACCCCTTTTCCTTACATAATGCCCAAGGAAGAAGATGCCAGTAAGAGCTACATGAGTTACCCTAACACAGCTTGCCTGATGATTCCTTGTTAATAGGAAATAAACTTTGGAAGACATTGGTAATCCTCACCATATTGGGTTGGGAGGTGGTGAGGTTGTGATCTGAAATCTTGTATCTTTCCATTTTGCTCCTCATAATACAAACCTTGTTCCCTTTTTTCCTTAATCTCCATAGAGTGCCATGACTGGTGGGGACTCGCTTGCAGACACAATGGCTCTAAAGTTCCTCCTGACTGCATTTGCTGTTCTGCTGTACACAATCTCCAGATAATGAATGACCTGGGACAGTTACCAGAGAAACTCCACAAGTGTCAGCCTCTCCTAATCAAGGTAAAGCATGTATTTTGAGGCTGGAAAGGACTGTTATGATTCTCTGATCTGAAATCCTGCATAGCACCAGGCAGAAAAACCTGCTCAGTAACTTCTTCAAATTCATAACTTCTGTTTGAGCCTAGAGCATATGTTTTAGAAAGGCATTCAGTCCCTAGGTAAACTATTTCAGTGGTTAATAACCCTCACTGTTAATCATAACAGTCTGTATAGCTGCCAGTATTCTTGAAGGGGTGGAAATGGGAGAGAAAATAGCCCAGGTGCATGCCCTTAATCTTTTTCTTATGTTTGTTTAAGACAGGGCAGTATCTGTCATATGAAGACCTGAAGCATTTTCAGTCCCAGTACCCAGAATTGGCAGAGGTTACAATAGAAGAAAATGCAGCTGACCTGTGGAGCTGCCATCCAAGAGATGAGTTCCCTTTTGCCTTCCCTCGGTGAGTTCAAGGCAAACTGGAGTGCTGGAAGTTGTATACCACTTTACCCCAGGAGGGCCCAGCCTTTGGTCAGTTCAGATGATTACCCTGGGCCGGAGAGCTCCATCTGATGGGAGAAGAAAGGAGAGATGGTTGCAACCTCCCTTCTTCCTAGCAGAGGTGTAGTCTGTGGAGACCATTGGCTCTGATGTGTAATGCTCTAGTTTGATCTAAGTGGACAGTTGTTCTGCTCAAGATGGAGAATTGCATGTGGGTCTCTGCAGTCTGTGTGGGCTGTTCTTCATATTAAAGGTCAAGGCATTCTTGTATGACTTCTTGGGCTTTCTTTGGACCATCTGGTCTCAATTGGAAGAAGCAGATTTGAAAGGACCCCATTTTTTTCAGTTGAAACTGTTTGATCTTGAAGTATAGAAGGGGGCTGACCCTTCTTTGATCTGTGCTAAAACTCTTAGTATGTCTAAGGCTTTGGCACAGTTTGAAAGCCCTGTAAGGTCCCGGTCTGCACAGAGCAATACTATGCTAAATCTTTCCATTCTGCCTGTCACTGCAGGGCCAGTCTATTTTGTACGAGTCCCCCTGGCACTTATGTGAGTGGTTGGTGCCATACTTAAAGCTGCTTTTCTCAGAAAGGGCAGGTGTGAGCAAAGGAGTGTAGTGAAGCTCAGCAAGGGTACAATGGATTCTGTATGGTGGTTAGTGGTTAAGCAGGGCTCTTTAAGTGAAAGACGCAGCGTTCACTAACAGTCATCGGTAATGGCAGGTGGATGATCTGTATATTGACACAGATGTATTAACAGTGTCATCCCATCAGGCAGCAATTTAAAAATGATGTGCCTCACCCTAACTCTATCCTGTATTTTCTGGCCTCGTGAATAGGCTTGGATGCTCTGCACATTATCCATGTGGTTTCAGTTAGTGTCATACTAAATGCCACCTCCACATTTTTTTGTAATGACTTTGTTTGATTAATGATGTAGAATGCAAAGGGAAGGGAGAGAAAGAGGTACTCTCTAGATCTCTTGCAATGAGGAACAAACCCTTTGTTCCCAAATGATCATGTTCTACCCCCGTTCGAAGGTGCCTTGCTCCATCAATGAGGGATGAGACCAGTGCACAGGGCTAGAAGCCAGGGAGCCTTGGGTTCTAATCCAGCTCTGACATTGACTCCACATGAAGAAGTTACTTAACCTGCCTGAGCCCCAGTTTTCTTGCCTAAGGTGGGCAATCAATATGCATCTGCCAAACCCACAGTGGTGCGGAGAATGAATGTCTGTAAAGCACACCATCACAAGATGCAGCCTTGTAAGTGCTTGCTATTACAGTAATATTAGCCTTTAAAATGTTTTCCAGGAACAAAACTCAGATTCTCCAGGAACTCTTTCCTGCCTTCTCCCTGCTGCCCTTCCTCCAGGCAGTCTCCCTAGAAAGCTGCTTTCTCATCCACCATCCAGAGTTACAGAATAAGGTGAGAAATCCATTGCAACAATGCTTTCCTCCTGTGTGTGTGCTTGGCACACTGTCTGTACGGGCTGTAGGTCTGGCAGGAACTCCTCAGGGGATCCTTGTGCATCACCTAAGCCATGAGGAGAGTAAGGCCTTGTACCTATATGTTCAGCACAAAGCCGATGTCATTCCCCTGTAGTGCAGTTGGCAGCAGACATGCCATCCAACTGTTTAAGTTGGGAAACGCAAGTGGGGATACCAAAGTTTTGTCCTTGTTTCTGTCCCCAACTTGCTGTAGGACCTTGAGGGCCTCTGTTTTCTTATCTGAACAATGGGGACAAGGCTCAGCTTCTACTGAGGAAGATTGTGATGCTGGTTTGGCACAACTGCTCGTACCCATTTTGGGTGAAAGATTGGGGAAAAGGAATTCCCAACTGTGTCCTACTGTCTGCCCATTTGTTCTCTGTCTTCTCTTCCCTTGGAGTCCCATGTTCTCTCCCCTTCCCATTTTTTATCTGTTAGGATGTTGGAGTTTGGAGAAATAGTGAGTGAAGGAGCAAATGTACAGCGCAATCAAGGCTTTGACGTGCCTTTGTTTCGCTAAACCCATAAGTAGTAGTTGTCTGTGCAGCAGCCACCTGCCCACATCAGCCTTGCAGAAGATCGCAGCTGGATTCTGGCTCTTTGAGGACAGGGAGGAATTCTGACCAGTGCTCCCCATGTCTCCCTCTCCTTTGTGTTGCAGACCCACAGACTGCACAGTGTGTTTGCTGTCGGAAATGGCCAGTTGACCTTGAGCATCATGCCTTCTGACAAGTGCAGAGAACACTGCAAGACACTGAAGGTGGAGCTAGAAGCTGGGGATTTTGGTGAGTATCAGTGCTGCAGCTCCAGACCCCTTGTCCCAGCTCAGTCTTACTCCCACTACCTCCGAAAGGAGTGAGCATCAGTTTCTAGCACCAAATAATTGCTCCTACATACTAGGCAACATTTCCACACTGCAAAAGAGAAGAATTAAACCCCAGTCCCTGTGGAGCATAAGCCATGTGACTCCTAATGATAGCACATGCAGCTTTGTGTCTAAGGTCTGGTCTGCACTGGAGTTCTGCCAGCACAGCGTTGAGTGTGTCCACACCCAGTGTCCTCTGCGTCGGCAAAGCCCTCCGGTTGCCAGCAGAGTTACTCCAGCCCTGCTGAGTGAAATAAAACAGCTGGCTGAAGGTGCATAGAGACGCTTCCTCAACAGTCTTCTGGCTGCCACAGTCCCTTCAGCCACTGGTGCCTTCCCAGAATGTAGTTTGGCAGTCTGGCAGGACAGCTGTTGAGAAGCTGCATGGAGACCACCCAAAATGATTGGATAGGCATGTGCTTCAGCAGCCTGGCAGTGATGGTTGTCTTCTGGTGGAGGAGGAAGATGTGTGTAAACAAGGCCAATGGCCTGATCTTTTCCTCTTTTCTAAAATCCCCACTAAGTCCCCAGGATCATTTGACGTCCTGAGAACAAAGGAACTTCTTATCTGTGTTCACCAAATGGCTGTTGTCTCAGCATTTGTCTGACCAGGTCAGGGTCCATCAGTGCTTGGAGTGGAAACCATACAAGCATGGGCAAAGTGCTGCGGGTAATGGCACTTGTCATTAAGTGGCTCCTTGTCCTCCGAGTCATTGCTGATCAGTGCCCTGCTGTGGTGCTACAGCCTGAAGAAGGTGCCTTTGGGAAGGAGTTGTAAACCAGGGGCCCTGATCCTACTCTGTCCTAGACCCACGTCCATCACATTTGTGCATGAACGATATCTAGTCATATGTCTGTCTAAGACTGCCTCTCCTTTGTGTTTCCTGAAGGCTATGCTAGCGAGGAGCACTGGACACTGAGCTTTCACGCCAAAGGAGCAGAACCTGTTGTGGTTTGCGATGGATCCGCTGGCTAAGAACTGTGGGGGTAATGAAGCTTGCTTCAGTGCAGGGACATTGCAGTGCTGGGGACAAAGAGACTGTGTATAAACACGCTAAGGCTGGTACAGCTGAAATGTCAGAGAAGGCAGGTTTGCCAACCCTACATATTTACAACGCAGGGGACCTTGCACTTAAAATAACTGTGTTCCTGACTTCCAAGGTAGTGTTTGTCTTTTCTCAGAGATGCCTTGGAGAAACTAGAGCTGAAATGATCTGACCCTCAGGTAAGCCATGGATTTGCGCTGCAGGTGTTTCCCTGAGAGCAAGCACGGGGGTTTCTCAGGACAAGACTTGCCTTGTGTCACTTGTGAATATCGTGCTTTTGAAATTTCACAGGGAGCTGCAGACTGGAAGAAAATTGTGAATAAAGGTCTTCACCCCAAAGGGGTAATTTGGGGCCTGCTAAGGGGGTTGGTTTGCCACAGAGATAAATTACTGAAAAATGTCATGTGCTTTCCCCCTCGTAACACTTAGGTGGTTAGCCGTGCTAGCCTGAAGTCACGATGGCACCTTGGTTTACAGACGTGAGCTTTCATAGGCGACAGCCTACTTCATCAAGTGCCTACATCTGACCAAGTAAATTGTTGCCTACAAAAGTTCAGGTCTCCCTGAGCCAGTCTCTGAGGTGCCACCCTGCCCTGCTTTTTGCCCCTTACGACATGCATCACTACGTGCCCCAGAAAGATGATAATGTAACCCCCCTCTCCCCCAGCCCGGTTTGGGCTCTGTGCCACAGGGACAAAACAGGCCTTCCAGCCTGGGTTCAGAGACTGCCACCCAGCAGCATTCCTCTGCCAAATGAATCTGTCTAGCCACTGACTCCTCTTATCTGGCTGCGAACTCTCTTCTGCATTTTCCCCAACAGCAGTGGCTGAATCCAGTGAATGGTCACTATATTTTCCCTGTCTCCAGAACGGTTGGCAGGAATGGGACAGTTGTGACTCTGAGGGTGGAGCCCATCTTCGGTGCAGGGAAGTGCTGCATGAGGTTCTCCTGCCAGGGCTTTGCATCAGATCTGCTCTCCTGCTAGTACCTCTGCTGAGTCCAGTCTCGCTTTGACCCCTCTGTTCAGTGATGGGAGATTTTGAGTCACAAACTTGGGAACTCAAAATCCTCAAAAAAACAAATAAATAAAAGTAACCCTCCTGCCAAGCCCCTTTAAAGTGTCCTAAGATGGCTGCCTAAAGCCATTATAGTCTTCTCTTGAAAATTTGGCTCCAGTCTAACAGTGGCCAAGGAAGCCTTAATCACAGACTTTGCTTGGGTATCACGCTGCACTTGTTTGGGAAGTGCTGATGCAATTTCCCTGCCAAGTGTAGGCAGGATTTGAAGGAGGGCAGCCTCTTAGGGTTTGCTTTATCTGAAAGGTCCTTCTTCCCCTGTCGTTTTTATATTGCCTTCTTCTGTACCTCAGTGCTCCATTTCCCTCCAGAATGACCGTTGAGATTTTTCCTGAGTCCTTTCCAAGCTGCCTCTACATGTTTCCTGTTGCTTGTGCGCCCCTTTGTCCAGTGCCTTAGGAGAGGATCGGTTTCAGCATGTGCAGGCTGCTGGTGCAGCGGTTCCTCCCAAGTCTGATCCTCTGGGTCTGTGTTTCTGCTGTGGAAGATCACTTACAGATGTGTCAGACTGAAGTCAGAGTCCAGGGCTGCGGTTCAGGACATAAACTCATGCTCGTTAATGCAGGATGCGTGGAGTTATGGTGTTTACGTTTGAAAGCAAGTTAATCATGTTAGGAGAAGCGAGACTCTCTTCATTTGTAAATATTTTTAGGTCTGTTTAAACTAACAGGCTGGGAAGATTTCTCTCCATCCCTTGCCGATTTTTAGCAAGAGGCGAGAAACAAAGGGTGCACGTATTTATTATTTGTCACGATGATGATCAAAAGACCTAGATGGGTTCAGTGCCTCTGTTTGATCCCTGTTCAGTAATCAGCACCGAGAAAGACAGCTCCAAAGAACATTTAGTCTGAGGGTTTGATCCTACTGACACTGCATATGCATCACTCGAGTTACTGCTACTGAGTCTGGTGAGACTAATGTGTGTCTGTGCTTGCAGGATTGGCCCCTAAACAGACACGCAGCATAAGCAGACTAGAACATAAAGGGGGATGTTCATGCACTGTAAAGGGCCAACTTAATTGGCAACAAAGTGTCACCTGGAGTTAGGTTAGTAAAACTTCCAGTATTTTGGTTTTTGGTGTGGTTTAGCCTAATGACTGCATATGCATTGTTGTATCCATGGATGCCCTGCTTTAGCTCTGGATTCTACTGAGTTGATGGGAATTTTACCCTGCACTTTAATAACAGCAGGACCAGGCACTAGAAACATGAACTAGTGGCTTGCTACTTCTACTTCGGCAGCTTCTCGAGTCAAGTTCGGAGGCTAACGAGGTTACCTCAGTCACTCGGCTTTTCTGTGCCTAGTCCCATTTGTATAAAGTTTTAAATGGGAGATGCATGCAGCGAATATAGCGGACCGGGTGTTAAGAGTGTGGGTGGGTTAGTGATAATGTTGTTTCTAAGTGTCCTTGAATGTAACTTGCAGGAAGTTGCAGAGACGGTTCTCAGTTGTGGTTGAAATGGCTGTGTTTTGCGGACCACATCAGTGCAGCTCCCTGGCTGCTTTTTGGAAGGAGAGGAGATCGGTTGATCGATAGTACAATCAGGTTTCTGGTTCTCTAGCAAGAAGTAGATTTTGAAGCCAGTGTGTGCCTGCTAGAAGGGCTTTCCTGCCAATGGCTTCTCCCCACCGCAGAGAGGTCCTAGCAGAGCATTTGCAGCTGGTTGGACAGAAGATGGTAAATCTGTCCTGATTGCAGATTCACTTTCCAAGTGCAATTTATGGGCTCTGCATGAGTTTCCAGATCTGTGTCTGAGCGATTGCACTGCATACGTCCCAGCCTCTCTCCCCTTGGAGCTTACATCATTTGTTTTTGAACGCGAAGTATTTTTTTTCTTGTCCCCTTCCGAGAGCTATAAGGAATTAAAGGCAGCATTAACTGCTGAACTGGAACAGGAGGGCCTGAGTCTACTAATCTTTTTTCCCCCCCGCACTTAAGAATCAGATTTGGTGCTGTGTGAACCAGTGCCAAGCCCTGATCTGTAGCCAGATTTCAAGCCTACCCTTGTCCTGAGCAGCTGGGCAAACAGCATAACATCTTTAATGTGGCCTTAGCTGTCAGGGTTTTGAGCTCTTGGTCAAATAATAATGAGACTGAGATTGTGTGTGCCAAAGTGAAACGTCAGCTCCTGCCGCCGACCTGTGCTGTCCAGGCTAGAGAGGTGAAAGGCTGCAGGCAAGTCCAGTCCCTCTCTCCCCTGCTGATTTTGTGTTTTGAGGTCACAACTTCACACAGCTGCCCAAGAAAGCCATTTCCAAAGGCTGTGGCAGGTTGGGTTGTGACCTGGGACCTGACAGAAAACATGTTTAAACCTTGTCCCTGCCAGCCACTTCCCAGGGATCAATGGAGGCTGTAACAGAATGGCCATCCTCTCGGGTAACAGAGCCACCTTAGCAGTGAACGTGGCTGGATCAGCTCCTTGATGCTGTATATTCTGCTGCCTGTTTCTGCCACCTCAAGCATCACCTGGGTATTTGTGGGCCCTGTTCCTTTCCCAGTGTCTTGAGACAATCTCTGTGTGCACCAAGTTTCCTTGTGTTGTCTCTCCTTCACTGGCTTCTTCAAGGTGCCTGTTAGCACCTTCCACGCAGATTCACCCCTCCTGAAATTCTCTGCCACCTTCGGTGCCAGCCCGGAGCTGGACTTGTGATAACCGAAATGCCAGGGGCTTGCAACCTGCTGTGAAAATCCACCAGCTGAAGCACAAAGCTGACTCCCTAACCCATTACCCTAATGGCCCAGGGTAACAGAATATTTTGCTTGCCAGTGTGGAAAGATCACCTGCTCCAGGTGAGTCAGTAGGGAGCATCTTGCAGAGGTTGGATTAAGGCCAGCCTCTGATAACAGAAGACACTGATGATCCCTCTGTCCCTGGTTTCTGAACTCAGCATCATCGAAGGCAGGAGAAAAGGAATCTTGTTACATCCATTCTTTCAACACCAGGAAATATTCCAGCTTCCCCCGGGGCACTGGGGCTGCCAAGTCCTGCTGATTTTGAATAGGGCTTACACATGGAAATCCCCCAGGCAGTTTTACAGCTCTCAGCCTTGGACTTGCTTTGAAAAACCCCAGAGAGTTTTTCCAGGGGAAGAGCCCACTAGGTCACATAGTTTTCACTGCACTTAGCCCCTTTCTCAGCAGCTGTTGCAAAGCAGATGCCCTCCAGCAAGGAACCAGGGATGGGATATTGGCTACACCTGCAAGGTTGACTTGGTCTTAAGCTGTCTCATTGCCCATAAGGGTGTGGAGCCAAGGGGCAGGTGGTTGCTGATATGTAGGGGGAGAACTAATTTACATTGACACTGCTCTGAAACCCCAGGGCAGGTGGGGCATCACTAGTTTTGATAGGAGTTATGTAGGTTCAGTCAATGCTGTGCTCCCTCCTCTGGTTGGCTTCTCCTAGTTTGATGCCAAAGCTACAGGGCCTTGATTGTACAAGGACACC
The DNA here is from genome assembly GCA_030014935.1 of Caiman crocodilus. Taxonomy (NCBI): domain Eukaryota; kingdom Metazoa; phylum Chordata; order Crocodylia; family Alligatoridae; genus Caiman; species Caiman crocodilus. The sequence goes on along the minus strand of JAGPOW010001998.1, from coordinate 991,316 downwards.
TAATGCACATTAGTTATACCCTGGTAAAAACTCTGCTGCCCTCCCCTGCCTTTTTTTTTCCTTATTTTTCCAGCAGAGACAAAGCCATGGAGTAGCTGAAGAGAAAATCAAGTGAAAAGGGCTGTGAATGATAAGAGAAAATTGGGTTCAAAGGGGATCCTATAGCCATTTCTCACAAGCAGTGCCGTAGTGAGTGGCCTGCCACTGTGAAGAGGGGTTGCAGGATCACGCCTCTCCTTGCAGCACGCTGAATGCCGTCTGCTCCATGTAATTCAGTGGAAGGCAGGGAGATTCGGGCCACGAGTATGGAGCAGCTGCAGCACCCTTGCACCCATGACCAGAAAATAAGCCTGTCAGAGGCTTCTACTTTCTTCTCTTCACATATTTTCTACGTAAAGCTACGTACTTACTTTGCTTTTCAGGGCTGCTGACCATAGGTCTTGTATAGTGTAGATCTACTGTCATACTAAGCCAAACATGGGAGATAACTGGCTTTTCCCTTTGTTTTTGAGACGCGAACAAATGATAGTGTATTGTTAGCATCATCTTTGTGTAGGGGGGGAAATGGGGGATATTATGGTTAACTGTAACATATTACAAAGGCTCAGGGCTGTGCTGGGAAAACAATCCTATATATATAGCTATATCTATATATGTCTCTATAGATATCTATATATAGATATAGATGGATATCTGTAGCTATAGAGATCTATAGAAATATATATAAATACATTAAGACTGTTTTGAATTATGTACACTGTACATTTGAGGAGCTGTTAATGTAAATATGCAACATGCAGAATTTTATGGATGGTTATAATTTAATATATTGCAAACTTTGTAAATACTTGGCTGGGGGGGCTGTAAAAAGTGTAAGTAACTCAGATTTGTATGTACAAATAAAAAAAGATGTTTTTACTTTTTGCACTGAAATACAAATGTTAAGGCACTCCCGCCCCCCCTCCCACCCCCATTAAAGAAAACCCGTGTCGCAGATTCGGTGGTTTGTTTGGGGATTATTTTCTCCATTTGTTCCCTCCTTTGAGATCCTCTCCAAAACAAAAACGAGCTTTAATTTCATTTTGAAAATGGCACAAAGCAAAGATTAGACTTGGCTGACAGCTCTGTCTCTTCCCCCCCCGCCCCGTTTTTTCTTGTGTCTTTTGTCCCCCACCCACCTTCCCCCTGTGCACTGAAGCTGTGTGAGGCTCACACATGTCCCCACGTGCCAATGTATAACGTGTTATGTAACCAAGTTGTTTATCCTACTTAATGCAGATGGGCTGTACGTCGCTGCCGCGGAGCAGAGCGGTTGAACAAACAAAAGCCACATTCCTTACGCCGTTACCTAACGGAGCCTGCTGGACTGGACGCAGGCTTCTCCGCACATGGGTGGAGGGGTTGGCCCTGGGTTTTTTTTTAATGTCTTTATGCTGTAGAAACAGGTTCCAAAGAAAACAGTTGTGGGCGAGGGCCCGGAGTTGAGAAACTGCCTTCAAAGAGCTTCAGGGTTGCCAGCAGCTGCGAGTGACTTTGCTGAACACTTGACTATTACCAGCTATTTCGTGCTGTTAGCTCTGCACAAGGTTGACATTCGCTGGGGGCATGCAGTTGGGGCCATGCACGCAGCACTGCCAAACCTGCGGCCATGTAGAGATGCCCGGCGGCAAGGCAGCAACCTGGGCAGGCAGAGGGAGCAAGCTGCTTTGTACTTAAAGACCCTCCAGGGTCTGAATTTTTTAACAAGAATGAGGATGTCTTTCCCCCTCTTCTCCCAGCCTTTATGAAGCCACATCCCAAGATCCTTTCCTTCTGGTTAACAGGAAGCTGCCTGGCATCATTTCTGTGGCTCCCGCCATCCCAAAGCATTCGGCAGTTTTGGACACTTTCCCTACTGCCTGTGGCCTAGGTGGGCTGGACACTGGTTGAGCTTGGGGGCAGGTGCACAGGAGAAGGGCTCGTTCTGAGTCCCGAAGGATCCTGCAGCCAGGGAGACCCAAGGGGCTGGCATTTCTGGGGCTCAAGATCTGTTTGATGACATCCTGGCTGGTACTGTGCCTCCCACTTGTTCACCCACCTCCCTTTTCCAGTCACTCAACTTCCTTCCCAGCAATTAATATTTTACCTAATTAGCACATCATGCACTATTCCCATCATTATAATGAATTGTTTGTATTGCAAGAGCACTTAGGAGCCCCGACCATCGCCCTTTTGTGGTAGGTGCTATATAGACACAGAACGCAAATGGTCCTTACCAGTTTCCTAATTCCAACCTTTATCTCTAGACCAGGTTTAGAGAGATCTGCTTGTGGGTTGGGGGCTTCTGCAGTGATCCAAGCCCATGTCTTGGTCCACAGAGAGATGGCTCCGGTTCCTCCGCTTCGCTAGGCACTTCCACAGGTCTCCAGGTCCTTTATTGTAAAGGAGGAGCTAGCTCTGTGGCGGTGACTCCTCCAGTAGGTGAGAGGAAACAGGCACCACCTTTTGGGTGCATGACTGCCAGAGGAAAAGGGTTTAAGTTCAGATGTCTTTTCAACTGTGTCCTGTGGTCATATGCCAGTTAGGCTTAAGCTGAGAGGATGTTTGAGTTGTCTGAGATATAGTTATGCTCAAAATGGACAGGACTGTGTCGTACTTGGCTGTTCAGGGCAAGAAAAGCAGCTACACTTTAGACTTGCATAAAACAGCAATTGTGTGTCTGCAGAACTGTGTTCACTGGTAAGGATGGTCCTCCCCAAAATGCTACGATCCAGAAGAAGATGCTGCTCAGACCATGTTGGAGTGGAGAGAAAATTCCCAAGGGGATGAACAACTCCGTGGTTCAGGAAGTAAACACGGTCAGAAAGTGATTGGATAATTAGGAGGATATAGCAGGTCCTGATGGTGAAAAGAGAAATGTAGGTAAAATAAAGCGTGTGTAAATGCATGTGAAGGCTCAAGGGGATGAATGGAGCAGGGCCCCCTTGAAATGAGGCACACGTGTCTTTCAAGCAGCGCCTGGTACAACCTACCAGTGCCCCCCCATGTAATCCATTGTTACTTGGGTCTGCTGTCTGTTGCTAACTGTTGTACCTTTGTAATTAAAAGCAGAAGGTGTATTGGGGGCTGGGGAGGTACAAGGGGACAGGACAGCACAGACAGGATATAAGTAGACCTTAGGATTCATTTACAGCATGAGAAAAAGTTAGCAATACTCTGACTCTGCGACTGTTGTTCCCCAAAGGCAGCAGAAGGGGCTGCGATGGGGATGCAGCGCAATCACATGTGCAGAGATTGCAGATGGGACGGGAGTTCTCCGCTAGGCAGGCTCTCCAGAAAGATGTGCTCTCTGCTGTGATGGGATCTGGGGAACCCTTTGCCAACACCTCATTACTATTAGCTATGGGAGCACTTGTGATGTCGGAGCATAGCATGAGACACGGTCCTTCCCTCCTAGAGCCTGTGCCTGAGTTCTGGAGACGAACCGAGCAGCGGGGACAACTGCAATGTCCCACCCAGATCCCAGGGCCTTGCCTGCCTCATGCATCACGAGTACGGCCCATGCCAGATCTGATATTAGAAATCGGATCTGTCTGGCAGATCTGATGTTAGAAAGCGTAACCCAGTGTTTCTGCTTGCTGTTCAATGGCTGGTTGGTTCCTCCCCAGCTGCAGCTGCAGCTGCAGGCTGGTGGCAGGTGCAATGAGCTACGTGTCCATTTGGGGTTTGTTTGGAAAGTGTTCGGGCATCTTTTGGAAGGGACATGGAAGTAAATAGTCACAGGGTCTCCTGTAGGATCATGGCCATGTTTTAGGTCTGAAATCAACAGCAGCGGCAGGACCAAGAGAGGGAGCTCCTGTGGTTGTGGAGAAATTAAAGGGATTTCACTCTCAAGGTCAGTCTCAAGGACTGGGCACAGCTTGCTTGTCAGTCCCTGAAGCAACATTCCCCTTCCATCAGTGACATTACATGGGGAGGGTGTGTTCCACAGGGCTCTGAAACATATTCTAATAAAGAGATAAATTTCCTCCCCCTAATCTCAGCCTTTGGGTGTTCCTTGTTTTGGGAAGTGCTTTAAATCTGTCTGCCAGAGACATGGACTGCTAAAGCCAGAGACTGACTGCCACAATGCTGAGCTCAGATCTGCCTTGCGTTCTGCTGCTGCTCACGGCCGTGGAGCTGAGCTGGGGGTCCCTCAGTGATGAAGACGAGAGGATGATTTTGCAGATGCATAATCTCTACCGCTCTCGGGTTTCCCCACCTGCTGCAGACATGCAGAAGTTGGTAAGTGTCCCGTGGAAACCTTGGGGTCTTCCTGCACCGGGGGTAGTGATGGTCTTCTGTATGGTAGTAAGAGAATCCTTTTGCAACTGGGTATGAATTATATGTTGAAACAGAATCTTGTATATTATTGCAATGGGGTGGAAGGGGATCTTCTCCATAGTATTTGATGTCAGTGGGATTTGGGGGTGTTTCCTGCATTTCCTTTTAAAATAAGAGTATCCTTTGTCATCTGAAAATGTAATTTTAAAGATGCCTTCGGGTTCACAAATGTAATTGAATTAACTGGAGATCCAGGGGCATGATGGCATTTATTTTCCCACTAGAACTGCCTGGCTGAGCTAGGTAGGGTGCACAGTTAATGGAATTGCTTCAGTGAAGAAACTGCAAGAAGTAAATGACCAAACTTTCAATTCAGTGGCCGGAGCGATGAAATCCTGCCTGAGATCTGGTAGCAGCGCGTCGTGCAGTCCAGCGCACATCACTATTAAATGCTTTTGATCATGAATAGACTGTTCTCCGGAGCGTGAAATATAAAACTGAACCCCAAGCACCAAATTTCATACTGGATTTTGTCGCTAGCGAGTTCTTAATACTAGGTGCCACTCTCACCATACTCCTGACGGGTGGGTTCAATGCAACAGGATCATCCCCTGTTTCACGATAGGGAAACCGAGGCACGAAGGCGTAACTTATCCCGGGTCACACATGAAGGCGTAACTTATCCCGGGTCACACAGGGTGTATAATCTTTATGACCTCTGCTGTGATCTGAGCACTGAGAGCCAAGCCCCACCACCCGCTCGCGCTTGAGGTGAAATGTAGAGCAGGAACCGTAGAGCGGGGCTTGTGTCTCAAAGGCAGGCTTGAAATTGTGCGCAGAAAGAGTCACGGCGGCGCTGGAACTAGGAACAGGAAATCGGTCTTGCAGGCCCGGGCTCTAACCGCTAGAGGGTGCTGCTACTTGGGTCCGAATCCTTGATCCCACTAAGACGATGGCAACTGGTGAATTAATACTTGCACCAGGCTTTGAAGGTGGAGGGTGCTGGCTGCTGCTGGCTGCAACACTTTCCCCCCTGCAGCTGGTTCGTTACCATAATTTGACTCTCTTAAATCCTGCCAACACGCAAGTTACCCTGCGATAACTCCACTTTTGTGTGCAAACAAAACCCAAGTTACCTTCTCACTGCTTTTAGTTCAGGGATAAAGGTTTGAAAAGCCCCCAAATGATTTAAGGACCCATGTCCCATTTTTGAGAATGTAGGCACGTGGGGTCCAGATTGTCGAGCGTATTCAGGCACCTAACTCAGTGGGATGAGCTCAGTGGGGGTCAGGAGCCTAAAAACCTCTGAGGGCTCAGGCTCCCTGACCTGTCTCCTTCTCACAAGGGACTTAGGCACTTAAGAAACAATGATCCTTGGGTTCCTGAGTAACTGAGAGTGATGTTGATCATTTCTCTGCTCGGTGCTTAATGAACCATGTTGTCTATTGTTTGTAATGCCCATCTGCATAACAACAAGGACCTTTAAATGCAGTCCTATTTGTTTAAAAAAAACCCTAGTTGCAAGCCAGTTTTCAGAGCAGAGGCAAGGATTTTAGCTAAGATGAAAAAGGGATTGTTCTGGATTCTAGGCTTGCTCTGAGTTGTGTTTCTGGCCTGGCTGTAACTGGGGGATGTGCGCTGCACAAGCCAGCCCTGCGTTTTGTGCTATAAAATGTAAGGGTAAAACCCTTGTGACCTGCTGCTGGTCAGTAGCTGAGGTTTTTCTGTAGCATGAGGAGTGTTTGTAAGCCACTTGGCCTAGAAACAGTCCTGGCAGTCCCCTATAAACACCCTGTTTCTACATGGCTCTCGCCTCCATCTGGATTCTTATGGCTCTTTTTCCCTTGGAGAAATAAGATCCGTGCCTGAGTTCACCTGCTTCTGTAGCCAAGCCCCCCGCTCTGAAGTCACCCTCTGCTTCTGTTTGGGACAGCAGAGCTGGTTGCCTTGGAAATAGCTATTCAATGGGCATGCGCAGGCCAAAACCATATTTTTGGATGAAGCGACTAATGCAGAAGTTTAGTTTTCTGCCGGTGGAACGGAGCCCCGTGCAACAGGGAGGGATAGCACAGCCCTGCAGTCGGGTCTGCAGCCAGCACCACAGACCCGGCGCTGTGCTGATGCGGTGGGGAGCAAGCATCCCCGTGCTTTAAACCTGCCCCCTCTTCTCCCTCTGACAGGCCTGGCTCAGATTTGACTGTGCCACATAAAGAAAAAGGAGCCCCCTCAGCCTACTGTCCCTTTTTCACCCCCCACACCTGCCCTGAAGGTCTGATGGGGATCTTGGTAGCACAGTGGGTGCCTCTTCTCCAAACCTTCCTCCTCTGCTTGGGCTCTGATGCATAGGAAACAGGGATTGGGTTATAGCATCATGCCAACTACAGCTACTACCCACGCCACTGGGCCCCAAGCGCAGCCCTGCCAAGCGCTTTTGGTCCTAAATGGAGACTACCATCTTCCTTTTCTTTCGGCAGCCTCTAGCTCACTCCTCAGCCATAGGCTAGCAGGACCCCGAAGTCCATTTTGCATGCCTGGGGGGCATTCCCGCCTGCCATGCCCTGCCTCCTGGTTGGACTTCAGAGAAACTGCTGCCTCTTTTTAATGCTGTGAGAATGGAGCAAGCAGCTGCCTGGAAGGGTGTCCCCTTCATCCGTCCCCTGCATGAAAACATCTCCCTTTCTTTCCTAGTAACCTGCTTAGCAGGATGGAGCTCAGCTGGGCAAGGCGCTGCTGTCAGTCGAGGCACTGGAGCACTTCCTTAGCAGGAATCTCC
>JAGPOW010001998.1:952317-983765 GCA_030014935.1 Caiman crocodilus | reverse complement strand
TCAGCCTAGTTACCAGTTTAAGCAGGAGTCTTGGGACTGCTGCCCTCCTTCCCAGCAAGCTACCTCCCTTCTCTGTACCTCAGCTTCCCCCTCTGTTCGACAGAGTTATATCCTGCCTGGCCAGAGATGCTTTGGCTCCAACACTGGAAGTGCCTGTCAGCCTGTTGCTATTTGATTGTAGTCTGTTGGCAATCAGGATTTTACCCAAGTCCCATTCATGTTGGTCCCCGTGAATGTCAGTGGCGTGCAGGCACTGCGTTCTTCTAGGTGCATTTGGAAATCCCTGCGTACCACATTTTAAAGGCCCCAATCCTGCAACTGGACTCCACTGGTCCCATCCCTCCTGCCCTACCTGTGCCACTGGTGGGGATGAATGGGAGAGTGTGCGTGTGTGTGTGTGTCCAAGGGCCCAATCCATGCTCCCAGTGACTGGATCCCATCTAAGGACTCTTATTCCTGCCTTCCAACATCCTGATGGTGACTTTGGGCTTGTTCCAGAGCTGGGACCCAGACCTGGGCGCCTTTGCCAAGGCCTATGCAGAGAAGTGCATCTGGGACCACAACAAAAACCGCGGCCGGCGAGGTGAGAACCTCTTTATCATGATGGAGGAGCTGGACCTGCAGCTGGCCATGGAGGACTGGCACAGCGAGCACCAGTACTACAACCTCACCACCACCAAGTGTGCCATGGGACGCATGTGTGGCCACTACACCCAGGTACCTGGATCCAGGGCATCTGAGGAGCCTTGTGGGGATGGGGCAGCAGCTGTCCCTGGGACTCGATCCCCCTTAGAGTCTTAGTGAATGTTCTCAGATGCCAGGGCAATGGACGCAGCATATGGACCTCAGGAGAAAAGAAGAGGGATGGATGATGCTAAGCACAGATTACATAGTTATGGGGCATGGTGAACAGATTCTCATCATTAGAGATCTGGTGGATAGGAGCCCTTGGGATAACGAGCCTTTAAAGCAACCTATCTATTTGAATGCAGCCCTCTGGTTACTCAGAACACTTTGGTATCAACTCCTGAGCGCACACCGTTAGGGATGGGAGCAGGCGTCAGGACACAGGCACCTGGGTCCCCAGACCTGTTTAGATCTGGGTTTTTCCTTCAGTTGATTATGAAGACGGGGTCTTCTCTTGCAGAAATCGGTTGTGGAGCCTGAGCAGCACCAGAGATCGGGGCATCGGGGTTGCCCAGGCAGGCTCATCTCGTGGTCTCCCTTCTGATTCAGCTGTGTGCTCTCCCTACCTTGCACCGACACGCCTAACCCTCCTCTTTTTCCATGTTGCTTCAGGTGGTCTGGGCAAACACCCTGCGTATCGGCTGTGGGGCACACTTTTGTGAGACTGTGGAGGGCATTGAGGAACGTGACATGCACCTGCTGGTTTGCAACTATGAGCCCCCGTGAGTTTGCACTCACGAGAGCAGCTGTGACTGTATCTTGACTGATCGCATCTATTTACTCTAAACGTCCTCCCCCAAGCTTGGCCCTTGCTATCCAGTAACTGGGGGAAGCCAAGGCGAAGAAATCCTTGGGCCAACAAAATAAGACGATGAAGCGTGCAGTAAATGTGGTTGCCATTTTTTATCATTTCTAATCCTTATTAAGGGTCTTTGCATGGATAGACATCCACTGACTGTCGTGGGCTGGGGGCTGGCATTTCATCCTCTCTGTTGTCACAAACTCAGTCTCATTTTCATCTGCCTGTTCTGCTTCTAGTGGTAACATACGGGGACGAAAACCATACAGGACAGGATCCCCCTGTTCTCTGTGTCCCGAGGGCTATAAATGCATCAATTCGATGTGTGGTAAGTGAAGGCAGAGAGAGGATTTGGGCCTCTCACCAGGAAAGGATTGGACTGGGAACCACGGGTGGGCTCCCCTAGCTGCCCCCATGGACCAGGCCTCCTGAATCCAACGGGGTTGGTTTCTGAAGGAGGAGCTGCTCCACGACTGAACAAGGGCAGATAAGGGATGACTGAATGGAGGGATGCAAGCTTAGTACTCTGGCAAAGTCACACCTGGTCTCACTGTCACCACTCGAGGACTCTCCTGTACCTTAGATAGAAAAGGCTTCCAACCCTGTTAGCAATCGTCTTGAACTTCCTCCAAGGAAGTCTTATTCCAGAGGGGTTGGGGTTTCTCACCTCGGATCAGATCGGTATCCTGGGACTGATCAGGGATGTCCTTGGGCCCTAGTATCTACCTTCCCTTGCTGCACCATGAGACAGAAGGAGAGGGGCAAATCCCAAAAGGGAGGCCTGTAGAATAGCTGCTTTTTTCCATGGTCTTCACTGTCACGCCACTCAGAGAGGCTGGGGTGCAGTTGGGTTTATGCTGCTCTGATGCTAACCCCTGGTCCTCTCTGTCTCTCATCAGAACCCAGTGTAGACTCAGAAGAGACTACTATACCCACTATGACAACAAAGCCTAGCCCAACCACTATCGCCAAGCTAGCACCTACCACTACCATTCGAACACGCACCTCTGCCACACGCCGAGCACGTACCACAATCAAACCAGCACCGATCACAAGAAGCCCAACACCCTCCACAGTCCCAATACCAGCATCTACTACTACCCCAACACGCACCACAACCCCCATACCCACCACTGTCACAAAACCAGTACCCACCACGGCCACCAAAACCAGTCCAACACCCCCCACAACTACAACGCCAACATCCACCACAATGGCAAGGCCCAGTCCCACTACAGAAGCTGAGCTGACATCCTCCATAGAGCCCACTTTAGACCTGGACATTGAGACCTCTCCAGAAATGCAGGTAGACTCTGAAGAGGCAACAGAGGCTCTGCCTTTAGATCTGGACCCGACCTTCAGCCCTAATGCCACTCCAGAGGTAAATGGAGAGAGGAAGGCGGTCTCTTTGAGAGCTGAACAGGCTTTCCCCTCAGAGCCACCTCCATCCCTTGAGCTAATTTCTTCAGAAGCTGATCTAAGCTTGGAAGAAGCCAAGCAGATTGTAACTACCCTAAAGCCAGTGCCCTCCAACCCTAAGGCGCCTACCCTCCTGCGTTTAGTGTCATCTTCCAAAGACCTCACTTTCCAGTCCTTGTCAGGTAAGGAAGCTGTGGAGCCTGTCTGTGCCTGTCCCATCTCGAGCATAAGGACATTAGACAACTCCTGAGTAACACAGAATGCACTTGCTAGGGACCGGTACTGGACTGGCCGTCCAACTCCTCCTCCTCGCGCAGCACAGACCCTGTTCCCGGCACCTTCCCCTGCACGGCACCACCTAACGTTAGCAAGGATGGCTGGCACCACCTAAGCTGTGAAGCATGATCCTGCCTGCTCCCTGGTGATGCACAAACAGTCATAACCTGTGTCTTGCCTTCCAAAGGAGCTGCGCACTGCTGTCCTGCACCGTGGTTGCCCTTGTCCACGTGGTAGCACGCTGCAGAGGGTGCTGCATGCGCTGGGGTTGATTCTTAGCCATGGGCTTCAGCCTTCACTCCAGGCTCCTTTCCTTCTCCCCACAGGTGCCAAGGAGACGGAAGACATATCACCAGACCTGACGCACAAAGATGGGCACCATCCCAAGACTTCATCTGCCAGCAACATCCTGGAGTGCTCTTTTCTATTACTGGCCAGTTCCCTCCTGAGAGCCCTTCTGCTCTGAAGGTGCATTCGTAGAGATCAGTGCTCCAGTCAAGCAAATTCTCCTTCATTACTGACTATCCCACTACACCGCTGGATACTCGGTGCACCATTAGCACAAGGGGGAAAGACTTTACTCAGCTAATGCACTCCAGTCTGATCCTAGTTATACTCACATTCAGGCTCCCTCACCCGAGAGGCCAAAGGCAGTCCTGTGAACCCATTATTCCCTAGATACCAATGAAAGGGGCATAGAAGAAAGCTCCCAGTTCATCTGTGGAAGGGCAGGAAAACTGGACAAAAGACAGCTAAATGCCACTGTGTTTCTTCCTCCCTTATCCCAACCTGAAATTCCTTAGCTCCTACTGCAGCCTTTGACTGAGATGGGAGCTCCTGAATACTGGGCATCTCATCCTCCAGCCTAGAGTCACTGGGTTTGGAGAGGCCCGTCTCCAAAGTGGAAATGATGGGCAATCCCCCAGCTCGGTGGAGCTGGCAGATCCTTGCCATCTCATTCCATAGGAAAGGCATCGGGTACAGGAAAAGGTCAAAGGTCCACCGACCCCAGCAGCCCGTCGGGCAAGTGGGGTGAAACCATGCCGCTTTCTGTAGCCACCATTGCTTTCTGCCTGCCTCCCCCAAAGCTGTGGCCGCTGGTGCAGTGGCTATGCAGGGAGCTCGGCCTGCCTGCTTCCCACCGGTCCAGCTGCAAAGGGCAGCAAGCTCCTGCACCAAGCAGCCTACCTCTGAGGCTGTGCTCTGGCTCCCCGCTCCTCCTGCAGCCAAGGCTCTTTGGCTCTGCTCCGTCCATTGGGTGTCCCTCTCCACGTATCCCGTGTCCCGTGACTCCTGTTTCTTTCTTTGTGCCTGGAAGAGAGTTCTTCTGTAGTAGAAAAGAGGAAATGTCTCTTTATAAAGCTCCCATCAGCGTTTTCTGCCATTTGTGGCGCGACTTTGATTTGTTTCCCTGAAGTGTATGATGTATTAAATTAGATACAGATTTTGGTCTATGATATATTGCCTACACCACGGGTGGGCAAGATGTGGCCTGCAGGCCAGATGCGGTCCTCCAGGCCATTTTATCTGGCCCGCGGGGCCCCTAAAAAAATTTAGAAAATGAATATTTATCTGCCCTTGGCTGCCTGTCACGTGGCCCTCAGTGGCTTGCCAAAACTCAGTAAGCGGCCCTCCGCCCGAAATAACTGCCCGCCCCTGGTCTACATAGTGTATATGTATATTAGTATGTATAGTATACTCCAAAATGAAGTGCCTTGGTAGAATTTGGGCTTTAAGCTCATTTTATAGTCCAGGACTTGCTTTCACTCTGTCATTAGTGTTCGTTAGTTCCTGCCACTGCTGTCTGTATCTTAAGATTTTCGGAAAGGTGTTTACTATATAGCACGTTTCCCTTCACCCTCGGGTGGTCAAAGGGGAAAGTGCCACCAGGAATAAAGCATCCAGCAACTATTGGGTCCCTTCATTTTTCTAGCAGATGAGATAAGGAAGAGCACTGAAGCCCTTATTTCCTTCCTTGCAAAGGCTAGTGCTTTTCCAGTATGCCTGTGAAGTCCGTCTTACAATAAATGCCGTTGTGTAAGCCATTGTTCTGGAGTGCACGGTATTTTCCTGACGGGGCAGGGATCCCAGTTGCTGTGTATGAGTTAAGTTCTTGGCTGTGTACGTAGCATTTGGTAAAATCGGTGAAAAGTAAAATGGCTTCTGTGGCTCCTCCCTTTTCCTTTTTTCCAGTTTCTTCTGAATTTCCGTGGCGTTCTTCCCTGCTAGGGTCTTGCACTGCATGCTCCATCATTGCTGCAGCTGTGTATTTGTGCATGGACTTGAAGACCTACAGGGAAAACACAGTTACACAGCTCCAGAGAGCTGACAGCAGTTTCCCTTTATTTCTTTTCATCTTGAAAATATTAAAAAAAAAACAACCGGTCACATGTGAACTTCCTCTCTGCAGTGCTAATGCTTGCAAGCACTTTGATTTGCAAATGTCCACCAGGGAATATTAGACTATGGGCTCTCTGCCCTTCCGTGGTGAGGCCTGAGCCGTTCAATGTACGATATAATGTGTGCCTGATATATATGGCTGGGAACGTGGCGAAACTGGGTCCTGCATGCTGAGATTTCCTGGTTCTCATGCGTCCTGCTTTGTTCTGGTAATGCTGCTCTGAGGTCAGGCATGCTTCCTCTCTGTTCGTGTCAGAAAACTCGAAAGCCCCATTTTTGTTACAGGAAGAAGCCTGCGGGTTTTTTTAGGTCACTCAGAGCCGCCAGCTCTATGGGCTTCTAGCCGGCAGGTGGCGATGGTGCAGATGCAACAGAAAACGAAGCAGCTTTAAAGTTGCTGAACAAACCCAGGGAGAGTTTGAACGCTTTATTTAATCAGAAAGATCAGACGTATTTAAATGTTAGATAAAAATAAACTGGTGCCCAAGTGACTTGGGTTGTATGTGAACTCAGTCTGGGCTGAGCTTCCCTAAAGCAACTGCTGAGGCACATGCAATAGAAAGGCAAGCTTTGAGCTTGATGATGGAAATGCAGATCATGAGGAACCGTGGTGCTGCCTGGTTGCTCCTAGGGCTAAGCCTGAAATACAGCCTCTGCTCTGCATAGGGCAGGGATAGAGACCTTGCAAATCCAGAAAAAGAACTGAAAAAATGGTTTTCCTCCCAGTAAAATGGCAGACTTGGGTAACTCCAGTGCCTTGGCTAAGCCTGGCCTGGCTCTCTGAATTGGTGACAGGGCTGTCAGCTGGGCAGAGACCTGGCATTGCTAATTCTCCCAGGTGTATCCCAAGTTTTCCAGAGAGTCGAGGGTTTATATTTTTTTAACCCGATTTCAGTGCTGCTGCCTCTTGCACAGCTCAGTGTTTCCTGTAAAGCTTTAGCTCCTGGAAGCAAGTGATTACATGAGAGTCTTATGTAGAGAAGCAGGCTGTTGGGCCAGCTGGCTTTAGCGGGCAGCTTGAAACTGTGATCTCTAAAGGGTCAGAAATCTGAAGGCAAATACCATCTTGCTTATGTAGCTTTCTCATCTCAGTTTTTAAAGCCAATTTGTGACGTTGGGGGTGGCAGAAGGAGAGGGCACGTTGAGCAGTTGGAGCTGGCAGGCCGGAAGAGAAGGGTTCTTGCTGGTACTGATTGCCCTGGGCTCTGACACAGTTTGGGCCCTTCGCCTCCACCCTAGAGTGGCCATTGTAGAGGACAGTCCCCTTTTCTGCTATTCTGTCCTTTTTTGGTACGAAACCTGACGCTTTTATGCCCTCTATTTTTCTTTTGAAAAGAAAAGCGTTAGGTTTCGTATCAGGACGGGACAGAGGACAACAGGACTGTCCTCCATGATGGTCACCCTAGTCCACCCCGGCACCCTGCTTTCACCTTGTGTGTCAGCCCCTTGAGTAGAGCTCCTGACACCGCTGTGCTCAAGACCCAGGTTTGCACATGCCCCCAAGGCCTCCTCACCACTTCATTTCTGGTGTCACTGAGCACAGATGGGGCCAAGTGGCCTGGGGTAGTCTGGCAAGGGTGGCCCATCCACCTTTTCAGGCTTAATGCACCAGTGCTTTGCAGCTGGGGACAGCCACTGCTCCAGCCTCCTTGTAAGGGGGACTTATTTCCAGCCGTGCCAACCTCCAGCTTGTCTTGGGGTGAAGCTGACACTAGAGCGGCTGGTGCTGGAATATGGTCCTGCTGGGTTAGCCTTAAGGGTACGTGGAGGGCGAGGGACAGAGGAACGTGCTGGTAGTGTGGGGAGAAGCGTTGGTTAGCAGAGGAGGAAGAGGACGGGAGGGCGACGGATGCTCCACGGTGAAGTCGCAGCTCCGTTCCCCGGGAGGGCAGTGGCAAGCATGCCTGGAGGAGGCCGCCGGGTCTTCAGCGCCCAGGCAGCTGGCAGGGCGTGAGGCTGAGAGTTATTCTGAAGCCAAGTCATGCGCCAGGGTGGGAGCTGCAAGCACACCCCAGTGCAGCTGGGCCTCGTGGGAGCCTGCTGAACACGCCGCCTCACGCTCCCCTGCTCCTGGGTACTAATTGCTCCTCTTTGCTGGCATTCGGCTTGCCAAGTTGCACTGCGGGCTGGAGAATGGGGCAGTTTGGCCTCTTTTTCCCTCAGCCATGTTGCTATGGCAGCTGGAGCTTTTTAGAACACAAACCCTTTTGTTAGCGGTGGGCACGGGCCAGCTCCAGCCCTCCGCCCCCCTCCTCCCGCACTCTCTGGGGCTCAGCAAGCCTCTGCATTACATGCTCTTCACACAGGAAAAGGCTCCAGGGAATGGCACGGTGCGTTTCTGGGGTTACAGAGCTCGCTATGGTGACCGTCAATAGGAAGCCAGCTGCCTGCAGCACGGCACCAGAGGAGAAACCTTCATGCATCCTGCCAGCAGGTCCTCTCTGCTCAGCCGAGGTGCCTGGAGACCGATCAGACCCAGCAAATTGGCAGGTGCCAAGGCGTGAAGAGAGAGCGGGCACACAACCCATTCAGCATGGAAATCACAGACCTGCTCTTTTGCATCCCGACAGAATATGCCAAGTCCAGCCAGCCGTGGGCGGTTACTCTAAGCATAGCTCTTCTACAGACAGCTTAACCCCCGCAGGATGTGCTTTACTCTGCCTTGGCATGGTCCTGGCTATTCAAGCAGTTATGAGCACCATCTCTGCAAATAACACCCACCTTTGCGAGTTGTCCTGTGCTGACGGCTGCACCCGGAGCAAATCCTAAGTGGCAACAAGGCCCAGGTCCTACAAACTCTTTTGCACCGATTTCCCCCCCAGTGTATCAAGTTACTCATTGCAAACAAACCGGTGCACCCATTTGCCTTTTTGCCCCCGTTCTGGATTTCCAGAGGCACAAACCATGGGGATTTTGCGAGTACTCTGGAACCAACACCAGCCCGCAGGGCTATTTATGCTGCCTACCTGCAATATATGATGGGTTGCCCAAGCCTGCTCTTGGATGGGTGGATTGTATCTTTTTTTTCTTTTAATGCCAAATAATTAGACCAGGTTAAAAACGTGGGGTATGGAAGCAAAAACCTGCATTCGTATTTTTTTAGCAGGATTCAAACTTTCACCCGAGAAGGACCTTCCCCAGAATGGTGGTTTCAAGGCAATACAATGACACTCTATTAAAAAAAAGGACAAGAGTTTATTTCCCAGAGGCCGTTTTCCCCACCAGCAGTTTACTGGTGGCACAAAATCCACTCTCAGTGATCAGCATGCCATTGCATTCATACAGGGAAAAAGCACATAGCCTTATTCACTTGACACAGGATACTGGAAATTAAGCCCCAAACAAGAGATGCTCCTTAAATAAGAAACAGCTGTGTCACCTTATCACCTGTGCTGGTATTTTGATGCCTTTCATGCACTGTTTGAATGGGAGCCTTGCAGCCAGATAAAGCATGTAGCTAATTGGTACACAACCCCTGTGAAAGAAAGAAGCTGCAATTGCATGTCACAAGGGCATGCAGCTTTGTCAAAGAGCTGGATTTGGGGATTAGAAAGCAGCCCTCCAGAATAACAGGTCTGATCTATTATCGCCAGCTGCTGCGACACGTACCTGCCTTTGACCCAGTCTCTGGAGTGATGAGAGTCTAGGCAAAGTGGCAGTTCATTTTAGTAAGCTGTATCCTGGAAGGTACACGAGCCCTCAGGCATCTCACCCTGCAGTACTTTTGCTATCATCTCTGAGTGGCTGCCTGGCCTGATGAGCCCTGAAAGATTTGGATTCGCCCTTCTGAGGCGGTGTCGCTTAGTCAAAACAGTCAAGGACCCAAACTAGAAGCCCATTTCTAAACCGAACGTTGGGTCCAGTCCTGATGCCCCCAGTCTCCACAGCCCTGTTTCTATAAGGAATGCAGAAAAGGACACAGTTCATCCAAGCACCCCAAAACTCTGGGAGAAAAGGGTTTGATCCAGGATCCAAATCCTTCAGAATTTGGGCTTCTTCTTTTGAGAAGGATGATGCATCTGACAGCTCCATCAAGCATTCACGTACCACCCAGCCCCATGCTTTAGCTTCTTGGGCACCTTCTATCTTTGGAACAGATGGACAGAGATTAATTGAAGCAGATGGTGTCCCGTTCACATGACTGGGGCACAGAGATCGGTGATAAGCCTAGCATTGCAAGACCCTCCACAGGAGAAGCACATTGAGAAGCTGCCCAGGAATTTCATATCATAGTGTGAATCCCTTGTCGGCAAGAACTGAAGTCTCTGGATCCGTGTGGCTGGGCTGTTTTTTCAGGTGGTTTTGCTGCTCTTCAAGGAAGGCAATAGACTGTATAGTTATCACCTGAAATGGGATGAAATCCCTCCCACCAAACTATACAACCTACTACCTCACCTCCACAGAGCAATACAGAGAACTCGCATACTCCACAGCCACAGCACCAGCCTAGCATGTAGGGAGGTAACGGTTCACGACACCAGGCTCAAGACCAGGTGAAGCTCCATGCGTGGCGTTGACACGGTTGGTGTGACCAGAGCTGATGACCTGACTGTCTCCTTAGGAAAGACAGTAGATTGTATAGTTAGCTCAAAGGGAGGGTAGGACTCCACAACTATTCAATCTACTACCTCAGCCTCAAGGACAGCGTGGGGTCGCGAGAGCCCAACCCAGTGATGCAATGCCGATGGACAGACGGCTCCTCTAGAAGGATGAAGTAAGCCCTGCAAAGGGAAAAAATGAGCGGAGTCAGCCTTTGTGCAAAGTCTTTGTTCTGCTGGAGCCATTTCCTACCTTTAATACCCCGTGGTTTGTACGTAACAACAAACTCCCATCTCCTCTGCAATGGATCTGGTTATAAATTTGAACCACGCGATGACTGAGTGCTTCTAAATGCCCTACCAGCATCCATGTACCTGCATCCAGAACCCACCCGCTGGACCATGAAAATGGACCAGATCGGACACATTTACTTAGCCACTGAGAATGGCAGGTAAGATCAGGCAGACTAAACCAGCTAGATATAACTGTGTACGCTACAGCTCTTGGGCTACCAAATGCACCACTACTATCATGTAAGCATCACGGATTCCTTTAACTTTATAACAGAGCATGGCTATGTAGCGGGGCAAAGCTGAGCGTGAGACCGAATGCGTCAGATTAAGCGTGCAATTGCAGGGGCTTAATCTGCCAACTTCACTCTCAAATAGCGCAGGCAGGCTCTGTGCGTGGCACGCGGCAGACTGGGGAAGACGCAAGCATCTCAGCAGCAGATAGAAAAGAAGCAAAAAGCAGAGCTGCAAATCATGTAGGGAGCACAGAGCTGGGAGCAGAAAGCAAATGGGGCAAGGGAAGGGGATCAGGGCAGCTCTTGGAGAGGGTAGGGAGCTCATTTGTGGCACACCTGCTCTACATCATTTTCATTAACTTTCTCTTCAAACACTGAGGCAAGGCCCTTAAGAAAAGGGAACTACCCTTAGCAGAATAAAAAACCTGAGTATGTCACGCAATATTGACTGGGGGCAGTGATTTCTTGTGGGCTTCAGCTCTTTAAGTGGCTGAATTTCAGAGCTGAGAATATTATTGAGCGCAGGTTGGGGATTGAGCCCTTTTAAAAATCTACCTGTAAATATCAGCATTGGCGCTGCAGGGCGGGCGTTAAAATCAGGCCTTGGTTTTACATGTTGAGCACCTGAATATTGGGGCTGTTTAGTCCAGCATTGCTGATTTAGTAGATTGTAGAACTAGTTGAGGGAAAAGATCACCCCCTTTCTTGAGATTTTCCTGGAAAAAAAAATGCCTTCAGCTTTATAATGAGAAAGGAAAACTTGAACCATTTCCAGGATTTGTAAACCAAAAAAATAAATGTGTTCCCCCCACTGCCAGTTTTCAGCTTTGCATCAAAACTAGGATACTTCAATTAAAATGAAGATTTTTTTTTTCTATGCAGTTTGGCTTTGATCAAAAAAAGCTATTTTTCAACAATAAAAAGGTTTTAAAAAAAAAATCACCCTGGCTCAGCAGCTACTCAAGTGGGTAAGATAAAGCTTTGTAGGAAAAGAAGAAGGTGAATTGGAGAGAATATGGAAAAGTGAAGAAGCAAAAAGATGCACAGAAAACTTCAGCTGTAGAGGCGGCACAGTCCTGTTCCCTGGATTTTTTAGCTTATTTTGGCAAACTACTCCCTGTCCTTGCAGTGGCAGGGTGCTGACGGTGCGTGCCCTCATTCTTCTGCTCTACCTGCGGCAAGTTAAAAGGTGCTTTTGATATTTCGGGCATTATGCCTGGTAGTTGCGCACGGAGGTTGCTCCTGAAGTTTTTAAGAATTGATTAAACAAAGGATGGTTTACATAAAAGATGATCCTCCCTTGAGTAGGGTGTTGGACTACATCTGACCTCCCGAGGTCCCTTCCAGCCCTCCTTTTCTAGGATTCTATGGTAATAATTAAGTATGTATTTTTTTAAACAATGAGGGAAGTTTTTGGTCAAATTTCTGCCATGGAAAAATTTGCTGCTCTGGATTTTCCAGTTTCCCAGCACTGGCAACTTGACAGCACTATAATATCTTGGTTCTCTGGCTAAACCGAAAAAAAAAAAGTTTTAAGATCTTATTTTGTATTGAAACAAAAATGTTTTGACATTTTTCAGGGAATTGGGAAATAATAATAATAATATCATTTGGGGTCATATCAAATGCTTGGTTCTACCTGAAAAGAAATATTTTTGCAGGGTTTTTTTTTTCCCATAAAAATTAGAGCAAAAATCAACATGAAACGCTGACTTGATGCAAAAGCACCCAAATAGTCCATTTTAAAATGCTCATGCTAATTGTTTTGCCTTTTCAAAATTTTCATTCAGTCTTCATGGTTATTGTTGAAACAATTGACTGAAATCTCTGTGAATTTGTGAAATGTTTCAGTCAACTTCAGTCTGCACTTCTGGCTAAAAAAAAATCATGTGAAAAATGTTACCCAGC
Organism: Caiman crocodilus; assembly: GCA_030014935.1. Lineage (NCBI taxonomy): Eukaryota > Metazoa > Chordata > Crocodylia > Alligatoridae > Caiman > Caiman crocodilus. Next base: position 971,211 of record JAGPOW010001998.1, on the reverse strand, counting down.
TCACGGGTCTGACTGAGCAGATAGCTGACAAGCGTTGTGTCTCTGGACCTGTAACACCAGTATATGTGTAGCTCGAACCCCCTTGTCTCTCCCCCTTAGACCTAGACGTCTGAAGGAATTAGCAAGCCGACATCCCCAACTCTTGAACGGCTGCAGGCTGAATGCTCGATGCAATCCCTTTTCCCACAACAGTCAGAGCCTTCTTCCACGCAACAGCGTGACCCAAGCTGATTGTGGATCTGGCCTTGAGAAATGTCTTGGTTTCACTAAGACATGCCTTGCCCGGTTCCCTGTGTGAGCCTTCAACTTGGACTGACAGCACAGAATCGTTGGAATAAATGTTAATAAAATAACAACACTTCATCTCTTATGCTGAAGGACAGAGCAAAAACAAACGCTTGGGATTTTTGAAGGAGCCAATTGAAAGAAGAAAGTTAATTCCCATTGATGTTCGGTGCACTTTGGGTGCCTAAATCCCTTAAGGCCCTCTCAAAAGCACAGGTTTAATTGGAAAAGACCTATGGGTGCTTGTATGCGTGACGGGGTTTAGACCTCAGGGTTTTATTCTATGCCCCCTAAACTGGTTTTTAACTGAAACCCACCATTTCACTTTTTCTGTCATGTTATGGCGATAGACCCGATCCTTTTTTGTTTTTTTGACAGAGCTGGAGCCTGGGCCGTGGGGGGGGGCCCCTGGTCCTTCCCTCTGCAGTGGCGGTGCCCCCCAGGGCCACCCATCTAGGTTGCTAGCAGGCCAGGTGCTGACAGCTGCATCGTTGCAATTTGCAACGTTGCAAAGTAAACCACATCCGGCTCTAGTTTAGTTTGCAATGATGCAAACTCATCAAAAACACCCCAAATTGGCACACGTGGAATGCGTGACGCTATTAAGCCACACAAATGACATTTTTGTCACGTGTACGTCGTGATGACCACATTACAAGCGCCCTATGGTTGCATAAATCAGCCAGGCGCCCTATGGTTTTAGCTCATGTCACCAAATTGCCTCCTGTGGTAATAGTGTGTGCATGTGTGTGCAAGCTCGCATGGCAGCACAGGAGTTTCACGGAGTTTAGAGTTGGGCAGTATCGCTAGTTCACCTGGGCTGGCCTCCTGTGTATCCCAGGACACGGGTTTCACCCACATATGCCCACTACTAAGCCCAAAGATTTTATTTAGACAAAGTTTTACAGACCTCAGAAGAGGAAAACCGTTGGGTGCCACAGGCTGGGAACAGGCAGGACGGCAGTGTCATTTCTGCAATAGCAGGGATTTGAGATGCCCAGCTGGTCTCCCGCAGGTAAGCCATGCTCCCGTGCTACAGAGAATGGAAACCCCTCACCTCTCAAGCCCAATCTAACTTTTCTGGCCTCATATCTAGTGATCTGTGTGACCCTGTGCCTGTCTCAGGAGGACCGGTCTACTCTGTCCAGAGTCCTTTCCCCAGCTGTGCCAATTTCTGGTGCTTCGGAGGAAGGTGAATAAACCCCCCAGAATATGCATCTGTCCAATCGTGCATCAGAGAAAAAAAGATTCCTTCCCAATCCCTGACGGTGACCGGCTGAAGCCCCGAGGCATGAGATTTCATCATCAGCGTTGTTTGGAAAGTTATAAGTATTACGAACACATTAAATGCAATGCACGCCGTCCTGTGGACTGGGGTCCACGAAGGCAGAAGACGAACGTGGGTCCTCATCGACAGCAAAGCTGGAAGAAATCGCTATGACCGTCCAACCTGATGCAATATTGCATCTATTACTCTCCCAACAGATACCGTACGGCATCGCAGTGATAGATGGTGCCTGCCCTGGATAGCCCGGGAGGGATGCAGTGCCATGCCAAAAGCGGAGCTGGAGCTAGACCCCACCGCACTTGCTGAATCCCAATCCGCCCCGCTCTCCTGACCGCACCACTTCGGATCCCAGCCCCCTGCTCTGATCGCTAAGCTGTACGAAACACGATAAAGCAGGACAACGTGCCTCTTTCCACCCGGCGTTGAACAGAGAGCAAAGCAGCCAGCCTCCGTGTTAACAGCCGTAACAGTGTGAGGCATCACAGAAGAGCCAAGATCGCACAGGACAGAAATAACAGCTCCATGGTGCACACGCTGCCGGGCCCTTTCTGGAAAAAAATAAAGTAAAGGAAGGAAGGATGAATTCACTCGCGGGCGTGGGAGATCTGGGCAAAACCTCTGCCTGCCGGGCTTCGCTTTCAAGATGCCGAGCAGCCACCAAAGCAAACTGCATTTCAGCTCCCCGCGCCCCGAACCGTCCCTTCCTGCACACAGCTGCTCGGCATTTCGTTTTGGACGCAGCCAGCCACGGCTCCGGGTTCAATATTAAAAGCACCAAAGTGACTTAGAAACCTCCTCCCCATCAGTGGCTCCTAACTCCTTTCGCCCCAGGGTTTTAGGTGGCACGTGGACCCTTTCTGGAAATGGCATGCATACAGTTTTCCATGAAGCGGCGTCTGGTTTTACCCCCCCCGAGGCTTCTTCCGGGCTCTCCAAAACTGGCCCGAACTGAAGACAAGCTATTGCTTTATATCCGAGCGTTTCGGACACGGGGCAACCAAAAGATCCCACCTGACAAGTTGGGAGGGATCTCGACTACGTCCATGGACATGACGGATCCATTCGGTGGCTGGGGGGCCGGGGGGACACACAATAGGCTTCCCCAAAGCCCGTGGTAACAGAAAAGTTCCTCGGGGAAGTACAATTAGCTATTTTGAATCCGGATTTTGCTCTCGATCCCGAGGGGGAGAGAGCGCACTGAGGTTTAGGAGCAATGCAGAACTCGTGAAAACCCCTCAAAGCTCCCCGAAAAGCAGGCCCACGGGATTTATAAGCGTCTTTCTACGCAAGAAGTCTGGGTACGGGCAAGAGCCGGACTTGAACCCACGGGAGGCGCCGCGAGGTGCTATGGCCACCTCGAAAGCTCTGCAACGATCTGGAAAGGCTTGAGGTGCCGATCTGGTTTATTAAGGAGCCCTGAATGAAGTGGGGAAAGGAGGGGGAGGAAGCCATAAAACAACAAAATAGCTCCTTTAAAAGCCAGACACTGCTTTCAGCTTTTGTGTAGTCGCAGTCCTGGGAGACGGTGCCAAAACGGTCCGGGGACAGGCAGGGTCTCTCAGCAGGAAGCCAGGGCGATGCATCTCTTTAAGCCTTTTCAGTCTCCCGCAGTAAGAGCCGAATTAGGACCGAACCAGCCCCAGGTTTTAAAAAAGAAATGTAAAAATATTTTTTAAAAATCTGCATGAAAGCAGCTGTCTGCATTGACACAAAATGGCTGACCGTCAGCCATTTTGTTTCCTTACCCTTGCCTATGCAGCAACTGAATGCAACGTTTCAGTCACGTCGCTGGTTTGCAAAGGTAGAAAAAAGATCATTGCACCAAACTTTTCGGCAGTCTCGCCCCTCCTTTCCCCCACAACTCCTTGTGGTTGCAGTAGCTTCATTTGCCTGCACGAGTCCTTTCTGCTGTCTGCATCCCCTAGCCAGTTCAGTCCCTCGAGCTTCTCAAACGCCTGGAGGTGCCGTGCGCCCTGTTGAAATACCGAATCGGGTTTGTGCCTCTTGGTCTAGAGCAACGCCCGCATCTGGTGCAATTCTGTACACCAATGCAGGGAAACCGGACTAAAGAAAAGCAGCCGACGGTCCAAAGAGCCTCGAGAAGTCACCTGCAGCCGCTCCCGAGCGAAGACAACCGACTTCTTTGCCCAAGTAGGAAAAAGTTGGGCGAAACTTTAAGCGCTCCCAAGAGAACGTTGCGTTTTAGGAAAGCAACGCAACCCGTCTTTGTTTCACACGCCGCCCAGAAGCGTGACTTAAAGAATATGGTTAAAATAATTCACCAAGCGTCTGTTCGCAGGCAAAGGGAGGAAAGAAACGCCGACGGAAATTCTTAAAACTCATTTGGGCAAAAGTCTCGGTTCGTCTGCGTAACCTTGCTGCTCTGTGCCCGGCTAAGGGAGTAGGTCCTTCTTCAGATTAAGTTTTAAATGGGTTAAAAAGGATTAAGGAATGACTAACAGATGTTGTAATCAATAGCTCGTTAATTATTAGAAATTGTCGGTGAGCGCAACACAACGCTCGAAAGCATCAATGCCGTTCATCGACGTAGACCTGTTACATGCATATAACATCGGCTTACACTTTATTAACCCCTTATTCAAACTTTTATTAAATATGGCCCTAAAGGGAACGTGTTATTTAGACTTTTATCCATATCGGTTACTATATATTCCACCTTACCTTGAGAAAAGTCTTGTAAAACGTTTTAGAATTAAATCAGTAAGGGGCTATTGCTTTTCAATAGGGGTCTGGTGAAATTACCCTTAAAAAAAAAAAAAAAATCAGTAGAATTCATAGATGTTTGGGTCGGAAAGGACCTTAGCAGATCATCGAGCCCGACCCCGGAGATTGCGTGGCGTTTCTCCTTGTTGTTGTATTTTAGCATTTGGTGTCAGGGCTAGACTTCCCTATTCAATTCTGCAGGACGGTTTGCACAGCCTAGAGAAAGATCACTTTCTATTAAATTGTGTAGCACTTTCCTAGAGAGGATACCTGGATTCAGATATTGTTACAAATCTGGAGACCACTAAGAAACACATGTCAATAAGCTACAGTGACAAATGCATATGGTACCGAAGTATTTTCATTCACAAGCAGTACACCCACCCCGAGCCCACGCATGCAGTACCAGCTCCGCGATCGCCATTTCTGTTGCAACAGTCCGCGCCGTTCTGTTTCTGACAAAAGCCGTTCGGATAGGGAGGCAAATACCTGTTCGAAAAAGAATAAATTCCCTCTCGTTCTTGCCCTCAATCCAGACTGCTCGCTTGAAGTGTCAGGTTCTCTACAGACGCTCTACCGCACTCCCCCAAAGAAAGGTGATACGATCACCAAAACCCAATGAACTGCTGTCTTATTTAAACCCAATCGCCCCGTGCCGTTGGACAGAGATCTGTTACTCTCAGCGTCCGCGGGCAAGCCAAGATGTGATTGTTAACTGACAAATGCGGTCATGCTATCGAGGGAAACTCAGACTTGACACAAAAAAACAAAACAAAACAAAAAAATTCTGCATTTGGTGCACGTCCTGGTATCCTGGCCGTGCTACTGAGCAGCAATGTATGGGAATGCCACCAAGTTCCCATACACTTCATGCCATGCCAATCTGCATGGGGTCTCCACTGCAAATTAAATATATTCCTTAATGATTATAGGACATGCATGCTGGTACAGGAAATATCTTGGTGCCGCACCATTAGGGTGTTATTAATACTCTAGGAGCCAGGAAAACATACTTCTGTATAAATTAACATTTTATATCCTGAAAATGAAAATGTATAAGGGGGAAGGACGCGTTGAAAAAAAGGAAAAGAAAAATCACGTTAGCGAATACCATGCACTGCTGCATCAGAGGACAGGTCCGATCCCGCTTCCACCCAAAACCAGAGGACACACAACAGGTTAAAATGCTACCGTCCGGCACTGACCGGTTCGAATCATACCAAGCCGATGTGCAAAACCATTCGCCCGTCCAAAAACAAATTAGACAACAGTGCTCTCGGGTACTCTATAAACATACAAGAAAGGAGGGTTGTTTTTTTTTTATTATTGAATATAGTGAACAAACCTTTCCATCCGGTTATACCGAGCAGCCACACAATTCTGCATGCACCGAGCAGCATTACGCTGCTAATACAAAAGCTCAGTTTGGCAATCCTAGGCATTTTCAATGCTCAACATACGCCAAAACTACCCACTCTCTGTCTCCGACTTTGGTCTTGTTCCAAAAAAAGGTCCCTTTTTTTTTTTTTTTTTTTGCTACAGCCGGTGCCACGTAGAGACGGAAGAGTTAGGCTCAAACATGGCCGCAGACTCCAAAAAAGAGCCAAGTCCCAGCGTCCTCGCTTCCCTTGCAGGCAGAAAACAAAATGGCCAGGCAGCAGCCATTTTGTTTGCTTCGGCATGGGAGGGAGAAGGGAAGGGAGGGGAGACAGAGACCAGGGAGAAGGGGGGAGGTGTAAATTAGAGAGGAGCCAAAGCCCTGCAGAGATGCATTGCTGCATCCTCCCTTCCTGACGCTGGAGAGAGAGAGGGGCCCATCCGGCTCTGCATCAGCACCGAGAGAAAGGCAGGGATCAGATCCTGAGCTTTCTCGCTCGCGACAGAGGGCTCAGCTCAAATTTGCTGATCTTGAAAGCCTTACACATCGTTCCCCTGGTCTGGCTGGGTGCCCCCACCCCGGCTGTTGGCACAGAGTTCAGCACAACTCGGTCCATCTGCCCGGACAGAGACACGCAGCTCGTTCTGTGCAAAAGCTCCCAGTGGGAACGGAGCAGCAGAACGGAAACCAACCCGGGAACGTCAAACTCCTGAACTTCCCTGGACAGGAAACTGTGCAAATAACACCCACGTAAGGGCAAAGGGTGGGGAGGGGGGAACCCACAGCAAGCCTGGGAGCCCTCAGGAGAAAGGTTCACGTGCAACAGGGACACGACACAAGCTCCGGCTCCTTCCAGCACCTGCATGGGGAAGGGGGCTCCACGGGAAAGCCAGCTTTTCTTAGCTAGGATCAAACATCCCTCCCTAAACGCCCTTGTTTTTGGTTCAGCAGCTTTGCACAGTGGTTTGGCATTGCCCGTGCCCCGGTTCTACGCTCCCAGGGCTCTACAGCCAGCTAGTCCCGGATCCAAAATCCAAGGACGCCAACAAGATCAGGCCCTTGTTACACAAGGGATAGGAGTTAAAGGAATTAAGTGCTCCGCTGAATGGGTCCACCTCTCAGCAACTGATACAGCTTGCATAGCAGCCCCAAATTCTGCCCTGCCAAGCATGACCATTTCCCTATGGGATGGTCTCTTCTGGAGAGAGATCTTCCCAGGGCCTTATAAAAGATCTGTGGCCAGACCATCCTGCTCCGTGTACCATTTCCCTTGCCTCGGACTTCCTTTGAGATACCAGAAAGCTGAGGAGGATGCAAGCTGGTCCTTCACCCGAATGAAGTCCTGGCTATGAGACAGCTACCAGGTGGGACAGTAGGGACACAGCAAGCTCTGGCTCCTTCCAGCACCTGCACGGCAAAGGGGGCTCCAAGGGAAAGCCTTTTCTGGCATGTCTTAGCTAAGATCAAACATCCCTCCCTAGACACCCTTGCTTTTGGTTCAGCAGCATTGCACCGCACCTGAAGTGCACTGCCAAGCTAACACCCTGGGAACGTCTGGCACGTGCTAGAGTCAGGGTGGCCCCAGAGCCATCGCCCCCATCTACCATGGGGGCCATCATGGATGCAGAATGCATTTTGAGCTCTAATGATAGTCCAGTGGCTTTGGGGGGAGAAACCAGGAAGCACTTTGCCTCTTTGGGGCAGCCAAAAGGGAAAAAACAAGCCAGAAATGACCAAGGATGGACCAAGCTAAGCTGGACACATCTGAAAGGAACGGTCAGAGTCGTCTAGCAGTGACAGATGAGAGGAAGTGGATACCAGCCCTGCAACTAGCTTACTCTCCCAAGCAATGCCAGCAATCTGTGCAGATCGCGCTGCAGATCAGTCTGCTTTGCCAGACTCCTTGGTCTGTCTCTGGGTATCAAGACATTCGAGCGAGGATCAGGTAATCCCTGCATGCCCCTCTGCTTTCAGGCTGGGACACTTTTCCCAACAGACCACCCAGGTTAGCTTCCTTTTCTCCACCCTTAGCAGAAGAGCAAGGCGTGGAGGCTTGAAATCTCCTCTCCATCCATGGGTGGCTTCCTTCAAGGGGCTTCCCTCCTTCAAGACAGACTGAAGAGAGGACTGCAGGTAGATGGGGGTAGGCAGTAGCCAGTCCTGAATCCCTACAGTGCAAAGATCTTCCATTAGTGCAAGAAAGGCAGTGCTCACTTGCCACACAATGATGAGGAGGAGGACATGGATATCCACAGCTGGCTTCTTGCTCAGGGACCTGCCACCCGTTTCAGCACGAGGGAGCAAAACCTTTCCTGCTTCAGTCCAAGGTGTTGCTGCCCTCCCCTCATGCTGTTGCATTATGATTTGCCACTTCATTGTGTCTAATGCTATACAGGCACAGTAGGGTGATGGTCCGTTTGCTCCTGACTGTGCCTGATCAGAAGGTACACGACAAGTTAGTGGAAAACGACTGTCCATCAGGATTCAGGATGCCGGAGAGTTACACCACAGTTACCAACACTACAGTCAAAGCTGAAGAGCCAAAACCTGGTTCAAAAGCTAGCAGCACTGAAGATCCTATGGCAAATCCTGAACGGAAAGATTTTAACTGAACAAGTCACTTGGTTGGAAATGCTCAGTCCATGATTTGGACACTCAGAAGTTATATTTTAGTCCAACACAAATTACTGGGCTCCAGCCAGGGAGAAGTAGCCGCAATTTAAGAGCCTGTGACACACAACAGGTTAGAGTAGGTGCTACAGGTCTTCTGGCAAGCAACAGGACAAGATAAAAAGCATTGAGACAAGGCAGAAGACACTGGATACCTGAACCAAGTGATCCCCAGGCTGTCACATACAGGCAAACAAAAGCACCGCTGGAAAATAAGGCAGCAGCTTAGAGCGGTTTCTACTGACAAGCATGGTTGCTGGGGGTCTTGTCCTAAAACCTCCTTTTTTCAGGCCACCATTAGCTTTCCACAAGCAGAAACACATGCACAGGTTCTCTTAGCCACCTTTGTATGACACGCTTGCCTCTTAAACACGGCCCGTGTTGCTGCGGGTTTATGACCGCAAACCACATGGACAAACCAGAAGGTTTTATTGACTTCGCTGATGGGAGAAGCCTCCAGCTTTCCTTATGGAGGAGGACGTCTGGCCATATTTCCTTCTCATATTATACAAGTGCAGCAGGGTGCTTGGTTGAAAAAAAAAAAATTTGCCCGATGGAGATTGCTTCTCCCAAATCTTATACTGGAGGTTTTCATTGTAATATCTCAGCACCCATCCAAGGGTGCTTAGAAACCCTGGACATGGGAGCCATTTGTCAGAGGGTCTTTTCCGAGGATCGCAGAGAGAGGAGGTTTGGGAAGGGCAAGCAGAAGGGCACCCTGCTCTAGTCACTGAGCACTGGCTTGCATTACCGTGCTGCTGTCCTACCTGCTGGTGAATCATTGTGTCTCGGCTTCCTCCTCTGGGAGCCTGATACCCACTCCCAGTGGGGATGGGAAGATTAATTAGTGAGGGTCCCAAAGTGCCACGAACAAGTAAAAAGTTGAAGGTGGTTAATCCCATGCAGGTTTAAATCCAATATTGGCTTCAACAGGGGTGGGCTTCCAACTTGCATAAATCAGCCAGGCGCACTTTGCTTTCCAACAGGCAGGGAAAGAATTAAGCTTATTTGCGTTTTTCATGATATATTTCTATAATTCCAGAGACTGCAAAGAGCTGTGCTCAGAGTCCATTCTAGGAGACCAAGACATTCATTTAGCTCCTTCCCCTCCTTATTTTGTCCTCCAGGATCCCAAATTTGGGATCCCAAATACTGTTGTTTGGTAGGTATGGCACTGCAGATCCATTCCCAGGCGAGTACAAAAATCCGGAGCAGGTTCTTCTCTGGCCTGCAACCAGAGCCCATTCACTGCGTATAAACCAAGCCAAGTCTTTTCTGTGTGACCACATAAAGCCAGTGTAACACCATCCCTTCTTTCCAAAAAGTTCACGGGGATGAGGCAGCCTCCTCCAGTGAAACTACAGGATGCTTTTACCTAGCAGAGCAGCTGGGTTGTATTGCAAACTGCATTTGGGTGCGCAGCACACATGGGGTCTATAGGTCACACTTTTGTAGTCATAAGTCCATAGTGGACACATCAAAAAGACAATCAGGTGTCCTCATACAGCTTCAGAATTGTGCAGACAGCCGTCTGCGTGCCACCTAACCATGACATTCATGCGTGACATCCAAAGCCAAGTATCAAATTAGCTGGGGCCATGAGCTAGCACTGACATGGCCAGATCAAGCATCTGACAGCCTGAGGGGCACGGGAGATAGTCACGAGACTTTTGCTTTGTTTCCCTTCTAACCATAATGAAACCCTTTCCATATCATCCTGGCACAGGTAATTGCCTCCGCAGAACAGGGTGTGGGTCTAGAAGAAGGTATTTTAAAAGTATGTGGCAAGAAAGACAGTTTTCTACTTCCAGGTATTTCCTCCGAAGATGCAAGAAAGGGAGTTTACACTGAGAAGGAAATGTGCCTTTGTATGACTTGCTTGTAGAGATGGGGTTTGACACCAGAGAGCCATCCAATATGTTAATGAAGCAACCGCATACACCAGTTCTGATCATTGAATTGCTACAATTTGGGCACCCAGTAATTGAAAACTGGCTTCACCTGATGAAGAAAGCCTTGCAATCAAAAGCTTGTCTAACTTTATCCCAGCTACCAGTACATAGCTTGTCCAATAAAAGATATCACCCACAATAATCCTCGCCTCTTACATAATTCCTGGACCATCATGCGTACATCTCTGCAGTACGACCTTAACACGTAGCCACTTAACATGACCATTTAATGTGAATCCTTAACATGAAGGGCTCAGGCATTGGCTGAGAAGATGTTTCACAGAGCACACTCAAGTGGCTGTGACAGCCCCCTGACAATTCAGCCAGGTTGGAGCTGGGTCTAGGATTCTCCATAGAGGGTGCGTCTACATGTGCGCTTGACTGCGGAGACAACTGATTAGCTCTGCAGTAAAGCATCACCGGCTACACACGTGCCAGGGACAGTACTATCTTACAGTACAGCATTTAACTCTGCCGAAATGCATGCATAGATGGTGACGGGCTGGCTGGGGCCAGAAAGTGCTAAAGTCTGGGGGCTATCTGCTGCCTAGCCCCACACCTTAACACCTTTGTGCTCCAGCCAGCCCCTTCACTGCCTGATGCTGCCACCCAAAGCCTCTGGGCCCTGTGAGCCTGGGGCTGCTCTACTCTGGCTCAAACTGCTGTGCACTCAGGCACGCATACAGACTCCGTGCCCGGGAGCAGCCGATTCTGGCACAAACTATGCCGGAGTTTATCATGTCACCTTAATGGCACATGTAGGTGCACCCAGTGTCCTAAACGAACCCTCTGAAAGTCAAATCCCTATGGATGCTGTATGGTGGTTCCTGGACACAAACAAAACAAGTCCAGCCTGAGTGTTTTAGATCGAAGTTGGCCTTTGAGAGAGGGATGGGTGGAAGGTGAAGTCATGACAATTTGTCTTGCTGGGGAATTAAGGTCAGGTAGGTGTCTGGATTTATAAAAGACAGGATTGCTTTCTCTTCCTTCACCTATTTTGCAGTTGTACTCAGCCCCTGATTTCAAAGTTTTTATTCTTGACTGGAAAGGAATATACAAGGAAAGCATTAAAATCATTTTTGGGGTTGAATTTTCAAATGTGGACACATGCTGTTGGGGCTTAATCCAACACCCACAGAAGTCTTGCAGTCAGGCTCCTGGAGATGAAGTTTCAAATTCTCCCCTACAAGGAGGCAAGATTTTCAAACGTCCATGTCTCCCAATATGTGGAGCGCTTCTGAAAACGGGGCTTCTGTCTCGGTCACAAAGACTTCTTAAAACACTGTATCACAGCACCCAGAATATTTAATTGCCTAACTATATACAAGAATATACACGCTTCCTTCTTTTTCCTCCATGGTATTCAGCAATGGCACACAGGCTGGGCATTCATATTACTTTGACAGCTCATGCTATTCTGTCCAATTTTGTCCCATTACCTGCTTGTTCAATGCTGGTTCTTTATTAAACAATGCATCAGGTCAGCACTGCCCAGGGATTTATCACTTTTGATTCAGCAGCAGCAGCAGAGCATGGAAAAACTGTAGGACCTACGTAAACAGGGACTACTGTTTTCTTTTGCTGTTATCAGTGCCTGGAGGCTAATCGGTGCATTGCCAAATAAACCAAATCCTGACCTTCAGCATTCAGAGAACAGTCCAGCTCCATTACAAAAGAGGGTTAGGCAGGTCCAGCTTTGCATCTAGGGCCCCGTGAGCATCCAGTGAAAGGTTTAATTGATGACACATCCCTCCAATTATTTCCCGTCCTACCAAGCTGAGGAGCATGGAATAGTTAGGAAATGGCAGAAGCTTGATTGATTGGGGCATTTAAAGCCACACCGTGTTTACAGTGCAGTCTCTCTTGGGCAAGAGCCGTCTGTTTGTTCACAGCACGTATCACAGTGGGATCCTGGTCTGCAGCTGGGGCTCTTGGTTGATACCACAATGCAAATCTGTACTGAAGATTGAAAAGTGACACAGGTCAAGTAGACGGGGTGGAGAACTAAGACCGCAGAAGCCCTGGGTTCTCTTCCTAGCTCTGCTTCTGAGCAGCTGTGTGCTGCTGGTGTACCTCCATACAGCAAAGAGTAGTCAGGTAATGGGATGGGTCATCCTCGGACTTCCAAGGAGCTATGCCAATTTACACCAGCAGATTTTCAAAGAGACTGAGTCTCCCTTGACTTGAATGAGACCTAATGAAGGCTCATCGCTATTGCAAATCAGGTCCTTAGTTTCCACACCAGTGTAGGCACTTTGGCACTTCTATTTAGGACCCAAACTTGGGCATGGAGAACAAGTCCACACTGCTCTGGGGTGGGAGGTGGAAAGGATGGCACAACCCACCCCTAGCTTTCCAGAGAGAAGAGTAGGAGCTATTAGGTGGAGAGCTCAGTTAACAACCATCATTGATAGGTCACCCAGAGAGCTCCCAGTGGCTTAACAGAGACTCTAATACCACCCCCCTCAAAAAAAAAAAGGTCCCTGTCCAACCATGAACCAAGAGGTTATTTTACCAGACTCCTCACACAGTTCACCACAACAGTGCTGTTATCTGTCTGTCTGTAAGCAGTCGTCCACTGCTGTTTTGCTTTTAGAAAGCCATTGCTGGTCTGCTCTATAGCGAGGAACCTCCATGCAAGTGCTGCTGGCAGACGCAGCTGAGGTCCATGCAGTGCCCAGGGTGTCCTGGCCACTGGTATCAAGCACCTCTGACCCCATGGAGCCGAATGCACGGAGGATGCTGCAAAAGCCATGATGGAGCAAGCACTGCCGGTGCATAAGGATGAACAGCTGGGTCGATTACACAGACAGAAATGGACACTAATGGACTCCAGATCCACCAGCTGCGAGATTTCCTCCTAAGCCCTCAAGGGCAGGAAGCCCTTACCTGCTTCATTATCCTGTCTCTAATCATTAGCCCCTTCCAACCACTTGGAAACCACATCTCAGATGATCCCTGAAGGGGAGCCCCGTGCTGCATGGCTGTGTCTGGACGAGAACTCCCGCAAAGAGCAGGGAACTTCGGATGCAGCCGCAGGTCTGCGGTCCATCTCAGATGGCGGCTTCAGTCATTTTTGCCATGTGATCACCCTGCTCTGGGAGCTTGCTGTGCAGCCCTTCCCTTCTCTTGGCCTCTCCTGAAGCCTGGGAATCAACGCCAGTGTCAAGCAAAGACACTGGTGGCAATCCCGCCTCCCTTAGGGATCAGGCGGGCAGAGCTGATTCACCAACAGACAGAGGTTTCTACTGCTCTGATGAATCCCAAAGGAGTGCAGTCCATGCTATTAATTAATGGCTTCAGCAGAACTCTGCAGACATGCAAACCTATTCAAGCCAGACACCTAGCACTGGAGGTCAGAAGGCCTTCATCCTCCATAGGAATGAAGCTACCACTGACATGAAAGACAGCAAATGTTTAGCAGGGCACAGCAACTCAAACTGGCAGCCAAGCACAGGCATGAAGACCCCCTGATCCAGAACTCGTGGGGAAATGGCAGAGGGGTGGGAGTCTAGCTGGCCAGACTGGAATTTGGACATTACTCCCAGAAGAAGGCACAAGGAAGCTTTACTGATCACTAAGGGGCCCTGCCTTTAGTCTTGCAACTTGGCAACTCAAGGGAAATCACCGGGCTTGTAGCCCTGTAGGTTTTCCCGGTGTACTCATGTCATCCATCTACCGTCTCCCTCCAGCCTGGCTTAGGTCAAGAAGCAGACAACCACGCGGTGCAGCTACAGATCTGGCCACAACGTGCCTCTAGGATGTTCTCCACTGTTTGCTTGCAGGGATGCCCCTGGACACCTGCACTGGAAGTGCAGGCTCGTAGAGTGCTGTTTATTGAGCAATCGGCATCCTCCATCGCTGGTGTCCTGCATGAGTAACTCAGCCTGGTAAGACCTCTGCTCACATAGGAGCCAGGCTGCCGTTCCAGCAGGGCTGCTGGGACCCCTTGCTTCCTGCCACACAGGGCCCTCCATGCCTCTCCGATGGAGAGCCCATGTAACAGACCTGAAGATGCCCCTGCTGTGCCTGCTGCAAGGGTTGTTGTAAGTACATTTTCTCCTCCTGAAACCATCTGCAATCTCATTGCACCTGCCAGGCTTGAGATCTGTGTGCTGCCCCAAATGCCTCTGTTCCCTCTCTCACCCCCAGCTGGCATTGGTGTGGGGGGTAGGGAAAGGCCCAAACCAGAGCTGATACAAAGGAGAGCAACACCCCTCATTCCTCAGGAGGGATTCCCATAAGCTCCCAGAGCAGCTGGCATTAACTCATGCCCTGAACTTCAGGGCACTAGAGCATAAGCATTAGAGCCTGGGGCTCCAGGCAGGATGGCTTTGGCCGAGATGGGCCTGCTGTAGCCCTTCTTGAGAGGCCATCAAGAGGAGAGAAGGCCCTTTTGCTCTGCTGCCCTGCTACTGAAATACCATGATATACCTGGTGCAGTCCCCAAGGCAAGGATGTTTTTGCATTTACCAAACGGGGCAGCAGAGTCAGGCAGAGCTGCCAGGATTCCTTGCCCTGCAAGGCAGCCCTTCCCTCTGGCTTGGGTGAGATGGGAACATGGGGGCCTTGATGTTACACTGCAAGAGAGAGTGTGTCACTCAGCAGTAACCCTGAGGGTTGTTCCCAAGGGAGCTGGTCCCACTGCCCGATCTATGTGCCCTCGGTAACTGCAAATAAAGTGAAAAGCCATGTAGACTATGCAAGCCATTTCTGTATGTATGCTGTTGTTATAAGTTAAAGAGACTAACACTGATGTGTGTCCAGCGTTCTCCTGGGCACCTGCATTACAAATAATACAGTCAGAGGCTTTAGTCCCATTTTACAGATGTGGAAAATAAGGCATAGACAAAAGAAGAAACTTTCCCAAGATCACTCAGCAAGCCAGGCTTAGAGCTGGGAGCAGAACCTCAATCTCTTACGTCCCAGGCTGATTCATGAATACTATTGACTGCGCTGCGTTGGGCCTGTCTCACTGTCCACAGGCAACCCTACAGTAACAAGCCACAGTGCCCCGTGGCCTTGTTTAATCAAGACTTGCCCCATCCAGCACCCTGCAGCAGCCCTATCACAACAAAGCACTTCGGTCAACATGGTGCTCCCTGCCGTAACAAGCCGCCATGCAAGAAAAGGAAAGTTTTCAGGAAGCAAAAAGATTCACACGTCGAATATAAATGTTAACATAAATGTGAGTAAAATATGTGCAGGGAGCTCTTGAGAGGACTGGGTGGCTTGGGCACTTGGTGGTACAACAGAGACAAACACCTGAGGCCATGCTGTCGCGTTACCACTTAAAAAGGCTAAGAAGCGAAGGCCACAAAGCTTTAATGTTCTTCTCTCCCCCGCAGTGCTGATCATGGTTGAACCACATTGCTGGTTCAGTGCGAGGGAAGATCGTCCTGCCACTATCCACCTGGCGTCCCTCTCCCAGGCTGCTCTTTAGGTATCTTTATCAAGCACTTGTTTCACTCCAAGTTTAAAAAAGGCAGAGCTCTGGCACCCAGCCTTGGCCAAACCCAGCCCTTTGAAGGTACGGAAATTTCCCAGAGCCACTTGAAAACCCATAGGCTTGATTCTGCTCTCAGCTATGTTCGTGTCCACCCAGAGCATATTCACAAGCTTGCTCTCGATTTCTGCAGCGGTGCAATGGACAGCAAGGTCAGAGCGAGTGACGATGCCCCCCTCATTACTCACACTACAGGGCAACACTAGCAACATCTTCTCAAAGGGGCTTTTGAGGCGAGCCCAAAATGAAGGCCAACAAAAGGCACCGAGATCCAACTGCAAAGTGTCCCTTCACGTAAAGGACGTGTGATTTTCTCTTCACCCGCTCTGGGAGCTCCGGCCTTATTCTGCTGCGAGCTGTACGGAATAAAACAGCTGCATCCCTTGGCAGCGCCTGGATGGGCTCTTGCAGGGCTGCCAGATGTTTTGCCTAGGACACGTCAGAAGTGCCTTGCCTGAGCTTGGAGCGCGCTGCTCTCTGCAGCTGCCCAATCCAAAGCCCGCTGGAGTCACTGGGAGTTTTTCCCATCGACTTCTGTGGGCACTGGGACAGGCCTCAAGGTCTCTTATTCAGGAAGGAACTCAAACATTTCGTGCACCTTGGGGAATGAATGGCCCCATCCTCGGGGCTGTCTGACCAGAGCTGGGGAGAAACCTCAACTGACTGGAAGACTGAAGAGACCCCCACTCTCAGTAAAGGGCCACATCTGCTACTGGTGTAAATCAAGCCGGCCGCCTGGATGGCAGTAGGAATATGCTGGTTTGTACCCACGGAGGATCAGGGCCAAAAAGGCCTCCTGAAGACCTGATCCTGAGATCTCTAAACAGCTGAAGGCAGCAGCCCCGGAGCCTCGAATGCCAGACCCATTGCTGAATGCATCTGAGGCTCATTTTTCCAGACAGGCTGAGCATCCGCATCTTCGATTGCCTTCAGCTGGACTTAGCAGGGCTTTATTACTTTTGCAAATCAAGCCCTAAAGCCTTGGAATGGATTATCACCTTCTGATTGAAACGCACTTAACCAGACCAAGTCAGTTCTATCATCACGTTTCCACGGGCTCTGCCTGCATTTGAATAACCAACACCAACAGCACTTCCAGGGGGAAATCCATTGGAGGGCACCAAAACAGACTCCAGGCTCCCTCTGCACTGTACAGACGATGACAAGGGGTCCGGACCGGCTTACTGGGATGACTCAAAAACACCTATTGCATCTTTAAAGCACCAAAATATCTTCAAAAATCTGCCCCAAAGTGGCTTGCCCCCCAGCCAAGCCGTGCCTAGCACAACAGAGCCTAGCCAGGGCACTAGCGTGCATATAATCATCAATGAATCACTAGGAGGACCCAGGAATCCAGGTTCCCAACCACCTTAGGCCACTTAGGTCACAATGGCCCACCGACACCATAAAAGCATGAAAGTGTAATTCTCCAGAGAACAGAAAAAGCATCCGTCTTCGGGCTCCCTCCGCTGAAATGCTCGTGCTGCGTTAAGGAAGGGATTTGGTTTTCTTATGCCACGGCAGACCCACGAGGCGGAAGGGGATCATTTTAGACTGCCCTCCTTTTAGGGAGCCGCAGGTGATAACCCAAATGAGAAAGGGTCACTTGGAGATTTCAAGGGGCAGACAAAACCTCGAGGTCTCTATTCCCAGGCCAGTTTGCCAAGGCCTCCGTGGGACCCTCCGCGCGTGCGCAGAGCGGGGCGGTTCTGCGGTAGGGGTGTGGTGCGGCTGGAAGGACTCAGGCCCGCTGCCCAGGGGCCAACGCGAAGCTTTAAAGCACCCCCACTGCTTCGCTCCCTGCAGGGTTTGGGGGGAGGGAGGGAGGTTTTTTGCCTTTCTTTGGGAGGGGTGGAGAAATCCTGGCTGGTTGTGAGCTTTCCTGGGAAGCGTGCAGGTCAGGCGGTAGGCAGGGCAATGGGGAAATCTGTTGCTCTCCCCGCAACAATCTGCTTTTGTTGCGTACAAAACCGGCCTAAATTAAGTTTGACTGAAAGAGGACAGATTTCCCCGGGGTGGGACAAAGCCCCTGAGCATGGTTACGCTGGGGCAAATCCGCAGGCTTTTGGAGGGGTCACGGCAGACACAGCCCAGCAAGGGAGGATGGCAGGAGAGCGCTCCATGGAGGGGACAATCCCCCGGGAGGATGCGAGATGCAGCGTGAATGCTCCCTGGCGTTCCCGCATGTCTTGGCAATCCAGCCGGTTTCGAATCGGCAAAGCCCCATCCAGAAGCAACTCCGAAGGCCAGAGGCCGCCATTGCTGTATTCAAAAAATACCCCTTCTGCACCCCTTTCTTCCTCTCCACCCCCGGCTTCGCATCAGCAGTCTCCTTTGCATGCCATCCTCACGTAACATGGGCCGGGACCGCTCCAGAGAGCCTGGCACGTGCACCCAACACTGCTGAGCCCCTGCGCTCGGCCTGGCACTCCCTCCCCCCCGGTCCCTGCCAACCCGGCCAAAGGGATGAAAAACGAGCCAGCTTCTAAACAGTTAACGCTCCACAACACGAAGAAGGGGGATCCAGCCATTTTATACCCCTCCTTCTCGGTTGCTCCCGATTAAATGCCCCCCCAAAACATTCTCAGCCCACCCGAAAATGGGGCACTCCCCCTTTCCGTGCCCCCACCCTAGCCCGCACGATCGAAGAGCAGCGCGCGCCCACGGGTCAGCTTGGCATTGCAAGTCCCTACCACGTTAGCTGCGGCTGCCATGTTGAATTGCAAATCCGACATGATTCAACATTTTTCCCCCTGTGTTGCACAGGGTGGCAAAAAGAAACACAACGCGTGCATACACACACACAGACACACACACACAAACACACACCCCAGCTTGGAGCGACTCCCAGAGCCACAAACAACCTGATCTGCGGGAGCAGGGGAAAGAAAAGAAATTATCATGGAATCCTCTTTCAAATATTTTCTTTTAGAGTCAGACGTTTTAGCACCAAAGACCCGGAGGAGCAGAAGGGTGAGGGCGTTAGGGGGTGGGAGGAGGTTACAGCAACAATCAAGCAACTGAACATTTGGACAGATAAAACGTTATTTAAAATTTTTAAAAAAATAATAAAAAATAATAAAAAAAAAAA
>JAGPOW010001998.1:919759-950047 GCA_030014935.1 Caiman crocodilus | reverse complement strand
CCCCAGCCTATTCTTAACTTACCTCTCTCCCTCTCTGCCGTGGTGGCGTGGGGCACGCTACCGACCGAACTCATTCAATGCCCTTCAGAGCGCAAGCCAAGAAACACAGGCACACGCACGCACTCACACACACCCCTTAAGGGTGACCTGGGCAGACCAGAAGAGAGCCACTTCCTGCGCTGGCTCCCATAAACGCCTGTCTGAACGCGAGGGTTGGCCTGGGTGGGCGTCTTTGTAGCTGGGGGTTTCCTTTGCCACGCAAACTGGACCAAGCACAAGGGGATGGGGGGAAAAAACAGATCTAATCGCTCCAACTCTGTTCAGGACAATAAAAAACAAGGAAACATTGAAATGATTAGCGTAGCTCTCTACCGCCATCCTGGCCCTCCCTCCTTCCCGGCTCCCCAAGCATTCACCCCTCGCCTCTTCTTTTTAATACTCGCAGCTCCTGAATTATTCGCGTCCACAATCAGGCGGGAGCGTACAGTATAGACTCTCTCTGGGGCTGCCAAGAGCTTTGCAACAGGAAAGCGCGCGAGAGAGAGTTCTCACAATTGAACAGCGAGAAGAGCAAAGAGAAATTAACATCCAATTAGCGCCGTGTTTAACGAGGGAGACAGAGGCGGCCGTTGTTTTATTGCCCTGTTCTTTTCATTCGGATCTGACAGGCAGCAGGGAAGGCACCCCCAGTTGCAGTGACGTCATTTTTTTTTTTCCCCCTTTTCCTCCTCCGACTCTCTCAGAGGTGGATTGGCAAGTTGGCAGAGGAATTCAGTGACTTTGTTGCCTTAAAAATGGTCCTCCCCCACCCCAAAAAAAACCCAGAAGAAAAAGGCTTATTCCTTTGTTCTTGCAAAAATAAAATAGAAGGAAGATTTCTCGGTGGGCGCGTTTCTCTCTCTCTCTCGTTTTCCTCTTCTGAGACAGCTTTGCTCAGCTTGTAAAAGTTTGAGCCATGTGACACTCCACCCAGCCTTCTTTGGCAGCGTGACAAGAACCGCTTTGGTGTATCAAAGAGAACAGGCAGCTTTTAAGGAAGAAACTCAATTCAGAAAGATTAAAGAATTATGATGTTTTAATCAAGGGAGAGAGAGAGGTTCGGGGGGGGGCAGGCCTGGGGGGTGCTGCTTCTTACATCTGGATCAACATGAGTGGCCTTCACAAAAGGCTGTCGGCGGCAGAATAGACTGCATAAGCATTGGTGGGGGGGGAGCGGCGAGGGGGAATTGAATCAGAAGTGGGAGAGACGTATTTAACAGTTCGAGGCTCATCATATTTCCCTCCTCCCCTCTAGGCCGCGGCAAAGAGGGGCGGGGGAGCGCTGCATTTGCAAGCCTTCGCAGTTGTCTGTGGACTCCCGCAGCACGGCAGAAAATGCTCCCAGGACATTTTGCCTCCACGACGAGGCAGGAGCGGGGAAAACACACTCCCCACCACCGGGCACAGATCTGGCGGGACTTCGCCATTCCCCTCCACCACATCCACGGCCTGGGGTGATACAGCTGCCTTGGACTCTCTTCCATCTCCCAGCCATGG
Source organism: Caiman crocodilus (assembly GCA_030014935.1). Taxonomy (NCBI): domain Eukaryota; kingdom Metazoa; phylum Chordata; order Crocodylia; family Alligatoridae; genus Caiman; species Caiman crocodilus. Next base: position 948,511 of record JAGPOW010001998.1, on the reverse strand, counting down.
TTTCCCCTCTACGGAGCAGCCTCATCTCCTGGCTTCACTAATGACAAAGACCTTTCCCAGGGGCTGGCGCCTTGCTAGACCTTAAAGACCTCAAAACACAGAACGGGGCCACCTGCGAGGCCGGCCTATGGAGGCTGCGCTCTGTCAGAAGCAGCAATGGGACTAGGTAAGCAAACACCCGGGCTGGAGTTGCTTTTTTTCCCCAGGAGTCGCCCTCTAAAAATTAGCGTGGCAGCTCCGTTTCCTCCACCCATTGTCCAAGCGACGGTAACCCTCTACAACGCCGCCAGCTCCCGGTCTTACGCACACGCACCCCACATTTCCCGTCTTCGTTTAGTCTGACTAGGGGTCAGCGACCTTCCAGGAGCAGCGGGGTAGATTAACACGGCTCGGTCCGTAGGCAGAACTGGCTGCCACTGCCACTTCCTCTGCTGACTAACGCTGTGGCTGACTGTTACCCATTTCCCCCGTCTCCGAATCACCGCCAACGTGCTTGTGACCCAGCTGCTGCTGCTGATACCCTCCACCACCGAACTGCCACTGACATCCTGGCTGTGCTGGCTAAATAAAACAGCTTGGCAAAGCATAGGTTCCTAACCCTTTTTTAGATGACAAGTCCCTTGAGTCGTTGCTCATGGCAGATCTCACTATATTATATGACATGAGGCCGCATGGGAGCTGTTGGAAGGTGAAGGTGCCCAGCAGCTCATAAATGGGTGCCTGGAGTGGTGTGGAACCAGCCCCTTGGCTTGTAAGCGCCCAGGTTTTCAGTGGCGAGGCCCGGTAGGGCAGGAGGCAGTCAGAGAGGTGGCAACCAAGCCTCCTCTTATCACTGGATGTGATCAGAACCTAGCCAGCTGCCCTCGCACAGGATGGACATAGGAGACACTAAGTCTTAAAGGCTGCGAACTAATACTTCAAGACTCTCTCAAAAGCCGTGCCAGGATCCCGAGGAAATTCAGATGCCAGCCGAACTCTGCAATGAGCAGTTAACTTGCTCAGCAGCACACTTGCCTCCTTCTTGCCGACATGCCACCAACATATTACTCTACATCATCCCGCCACACTGCAGCCCGCATACAGGTGTCTCTGGGGAGGCCTCTCCAAACTGTTCAGTGATGCTTTGCAATTATATTCCAAAGACATAAACTGCAGTGCATCAAGGTTTTACGACACAGACCTGTGGAAAGCGGTTTGCCTGTTCTTAAGCATGGTGTCTTTGTGGATTTGAACACCAGCTGTCTGAGATGGCCATGGTCACATTTAATTTATTAGATTTATATACTCCACCCCCAGCCCCTTTCCTCAAAAAGGCTCAGGGCATCTTACAATAAAAGGAGAAAGTAACTTATAAAAGCAGGTAAAATATTAGATAAGATATAGAAGCAAATAGCAAGAATTCCCCAAACAAACCTAACCTTGCTTGCTAAATACCTGCCCAAGCAAGAAGGTCTTTCAGCACTTCTGGAAGATGTCCATGGTCGGATCTGATGGCAGTTCCAGAGCAGAGGTGCTACTACCGAGAATGGCCTCGCAGATGCTTTTGCCAAGAGAACTTGGCATACATGGCACTTGTGGGATGCTGTTCCTGACCTTAAGGGTTGAGATGAGACATAAGGAAGAAGACAGTCCCTTAGGTATGGAAGGCCCGACCATTTAGAGCCTTACAGGTCACAATCAACACCTTGACTTGAGCCTGGAAAGCTATCGGGAGCCAGTGCAGTCTCTGGAGCAGTGGCGTTATCTGCTTCCAGTGACCCATCCGTGTCAGAAGGTGGGCCACCTCACTCTGCACCAGCTGCAGCTGCTGGATAGTCACCGAGGGCAGCCCCAGATTGAGCACATTGCAGTAATCTCACCTTGTGTTTATGAAAGCATGGATATGGTGGCAAGTCACTAGATGCAAGTTGGTGAGAGGTGCTCCTAGTCACTGCTGTCACTTGAAGGTCCAGGTGTAGCAAAGGATCCAGGAGCACCTCAAGGCTGCAAACCTGAATGACAAGGAGAGGCTGAATCCTATTAATAAGGGTCCCCATTCCCTTTCCCCACCCACGTCGTGAGGTCTGTCAACCACCATCACCTCCACCTTGTCAAGCGAATTCACTTGCATCCAATCCCCAACAGCAGAGAGGCACTGGGTAAGGACTGGAATTAGATGAGAAAGAGGGATAGAGCTGGGTGTCATCAGCATGCCGATGGCACCTAATCCCACATCCCTGCACTGTCTTGTCCAGTGGCTTCAGATACGTGTTGGACAAGAGAGGAGACAAGATGGAACCACGGGAGACCCCACAAGAAAGGTCCTGAGAGGACCCGCAGCCTTCGCACATCACCACCATCTGGGACCTTCCTGCTACAAAAGAGTGGAAGCCTGCAGTCCCAGAAACTGGCACAAGACGCAAGGGGCAGCTCCCACTTTTATAAAGAAAATGATAGGGGTTAGGGTCACAAGCCAACAGGTCAATGGAAGGAAACAGGAAAAAGGTAAAGAAACATCAGCACTGTGGTAACATACGCTGTACACCTTAATTTCCCACCCCCACACACACCTCCAGAGGTGCCCCCAAATAAGAGTTTATCCCTTAGAGCGCTCAACAGCAGCCTGCAGCTGCCCCCAAGTCTGAGTCCAGCTTCTCCAATCCTGGCCGACAGAGCCACTGAGATCTCCAGCTCCATTGCTCGCTCCTCTGTGCGGGGCTGGCCGGGCTCCCTGTGCCTGCTGCTTCCTCTTCCTTTTTCCCTTGCCCCCCAGCCCCTGGGGGTTTCTGGGAGTTGTAGTCCAAATTAACAGCTCACGGCTCTGTTCCACCTGCTATTACGTGCATTACATTCACATTACAATCTAGTAAGAGTAGCAGGGGACAGTCTCCCCTATTAATCTCCAAGCAAATATCATCGCCAGAGGCCAGTCCCTGTGCTATGCTCAGGACAAAATCAAGACTGGCAGAGGTCCAGTAATCTAGTAACATTCAGATGCACCTGGGAGCCATTGGTTGACCACTTGTTCAATGACCTTCCGCAAAAAGGGGAGATTGGAGAAAGGACGATGTCTGGAGCCCTGCACTCCCAAAGAAAGGCATTGACAACCCCCCACTAGCAGTGGCACCAGTCTCCCCTGGCTGGGTTTTGAAAGTCAGGATGGGCACAAGGCCATCTCCCTCCAAGCACATCCTCTGTAATACTGACAACTGAAACCAGTCCGCAAAAAATGGACAAGACTGACCTTCCCCAAACTCAAACTCTGACTGCAGCTAAACTACCTGTCCTCAAGCTGTCCTGGATACAGGGGATTTTTGTCTGCAAAGTAGGTGGCAGAATTGTCTCAGTGGACTGGACATGACTGTTTCCAGGCAGATACAACCTGTGTTAACCAGGCCATGTGCTCTGACTACACTCTTGCAACTGAGGTTAGAAGTGGGAAGATCCTAACTAGAAGAATAATCGTATGCAATTCTGGCCACTTTGCCAAGATTGCCTTGACTTGTCAGCACCTGAAGCAAGCTGAGGTAGATGCTAAACACTGCGGCCACCTCCCTCCCATTACTCAAGGCATTTGCTGCTCTATTTTCAGCTCCCCCTTCACTCCTCTCTTTATTTTTACTCCAAGCTCTTGGTCTCCAGGCACCAGTTATCCTGCCCGCATCCAGTTGAGAATCATTCCCATCAGATACTGAATCACAACACTCTGACCTCCAGGATGAGGGACCTGCCACCCCTTATTGAAACACAGCCATAGCTGCAAAAGGGACACAAAGCCTCATTCCATCCTCCCCATCCTTCATTGGGGATTTTGTCCAGTGCTAGTGCCCTGAATGCTGCTAGCTTGTAACCTCTTTGGCATCCCCTTCCAGAGGAGCACAAGTCACTCTGAGGAGTTACTGGAATCACGTCCAGCAGAGCAAGTAGCCACTCCTGATCTACAGAGCTCTAGACCTGCTGGACTACGTCATTATTCTAGCAAATCCAGGGCTTCCATCTCTGGTCCCTTTGAGCCTAAGGGCATTTCCCTCCTCAGCGATAACTCCAACCCGTACTGTCCTAGACCAGTCCTACCCATTTCATCCCCTTCCCCAGAACACACTGGCCTGAGTCTTATTACAACGGAAAACAAACCCTCAGCCATCAGCTCTCACAAGCCAATTGGCCTGGCAAGGTGCTGCATCAAAATGCAGCCAAGTCTCCCAGGCAGGAACAATTAGCCTGGTGACTCCACACCCCCTTCCCTCCCCACCAGCAGGAAGCTCCTTCTGGCTTTGCCTATGTGCAGCTTGCTGCTGCTGAAGAACCAGAGCAAGGAAAGCAAACATCTTTATTAGCCTAGGGCAGGGCTGCCCAACATCTTGTCCAGTGGATGACTGTGCCAGCATCCCCATGCGATATGTGGGGTGCCTGGATTCCCACTGAGCCACCTCTCCAGAGTCATCTTCAACCCCACAGGTCACCCCACTCCCAGGGGTGGGGGCAGATGCAAAAGCCAGAAGGCAGAGCTTGGAGAGTGGTGGCAGCAGTAGCACCTGGCCTGGGAGCTGGTGGGCTGTTCAGGGGCCAGGTGAGGCCTGTGGGCCACCAATTTAATGGCCATGGTCTGCTTTAGGGCATACTTTGTGGCCAACTCCCTGAGGACAGCAGCAGTACCAACCCCATGGGACTGTGGGGGAATTGTGTGCTTCATCCTGCATCCTCTTCCTTGTCTTTTCAGGTAGGCAGATTCCAGGATGCTGTCATGGCAAACAGACCCACACGGAGAGCTCTTCCTGCTGGGTCTCACCCAAGGCAGCTTGCAGGAGAGGACCCTCACGTGAGCAAATCTAAGGTTCTCTTGGCAGAAGTGGAGGCTGCTGTGGGGACTGAGACTCAGAAGTGGTTAAGCAGAAGTGGGGCTGTGCGAGCACCACTGTCCCTCTAAATGGACAGGGAAGTAGTTAGCCCATAGCAAGGAGTCAGTTAACATGCTGTTATATTGTCCATGGGACCCTGCTTCAACTTCCCTGCATTTCAGGTATCATAGTGTGCAGCAGTCTCCCACAGAGCAACACCTCAGTCAAGCAGAATCCCCAGTACCAGAGGCCCGCCTGAGATGCTCATGGGAATATGCAGGTTTGCTGCACTCATTACAAACTCAGCAGCTCAGGACCTCACAATCACACCTGCCCCCGCTACAAGAGCACAGACCGCCTTGCACTTGAGCTAAGTGTTGCAGTCAGCAGGTTGCAGTCTCCAACATACATAGAGGCAGAACTGACTCCAATCAAGTGGGGCAGCAGTGCAGAGACACTGGCCGATTTGCAACAACCAACCCTTTCATGTCAAGCGTAAGACTCAAAACAGCCCTCTATAAGGATCCATTTGTTAAAGGGGGGAAAGTTAACCCTAACCCAAGTTCACTTTTGTGACCCCATCTGCAATTTCAGCCACCAGGCCATTTTCCCAACCTCCTCTTCCTGACAGCTGGGAGCTGATCAGCCCAAAGTCCTTTGGATAATCTCTCCTCAGCTCAAGGAATCCAAGAACAGATGTATAGCAAGAGAAAGGGAGTGAACCACACCCTCCAGATTGCCATGTAAGAGGAGATAGAGTAAATATTTGAAGGCTGGCTCATTTCCTCACAACCTAGGAAAGAGACAGAAGCAAACCAACAAGGCGTGGGTTCTTTCGGGTAACTCGTTTTCTGCGTTGAGGTCACAGTTTCTTTGTTTCTAGGGTCAGAGGGGACTTGAACAGATCGTCAAGTCCGACCCCCTGCCCTGGGCAGGAATGAGTGCTGGGATCATAATACCCCAGCCAGATATCTATCCAACCTCCTCTTGAAGACCCCCAAGGGTCTGAGGAACTCTGCTTTAAGACATGTATAAAACAGAGATATCCCAACACTCTGGGGTAGCTCAGATCCCCCACTTTGGATAATGGCTCTGTCCCCAAGCAGTAGGTTAACCTATTTAGTTAAGAAAAGAAAATAAACAAACAAATAAAAAAGGATCTAATCAACTACAAGCTGCAGGGCTACAGAACACTGTCTAGGAGTCCTGCGAGTAACAACAGTAGCACCATAAGACTTTTAACATTAGCGGGTGTTAATGAGGAACACAACAACGCATTTCAAATCAGAGACCGATTTCTTTTGCATTTAAGAGACAGTACCACAGAGGATTCAAGTAGCCAGCCCATTTACTTTCGCAAACGGATTCAAATTTATCAATTTTATTTTGCTCAACCTCAACCCTCTACTATCCATGTCCAATGGAGCAAGGCAATTGGTTGCTGAAAAGCTGAAGAGAAGAAAATCTGAGTTTATATCAGCAGTCACTCTTCTTTGGAAAAAGAGGGGATTGTCCTTAAATAAAGGACTGAGCAACTGGAAAACTGGCAGAGCGGGGTTAAATAATAAATGAATGTATCACATTAAAGAAGCCCCAGGAGAAGCTGTTTTTTCACAGGTTTATTTCAGAGCACAGTTAAATCCTCTTTGGAGATAACCTCTCACCGTTACAGAATACAGGCATGCATTTGTTGTCATTGTTAACATCAACCATTTCAAAGGGAAGATGGGGTGAAAGGAGAATAGGACCCCCAACATACTGGGAGCAAAGTCCTTGTTTGTAGCAGCTGCCACTGCCAAGGCCACAAAGCCTTTCCATTGCACATCTTGGGTTACGCATAAAACTTACACTGTAGTCAGGTCTTGTAACAAGCCCATCTGCTCATGAGAAGCCTTCACGTAATGACAGATCAGGATGGAGGCATCATGCATGGTAGATGCAGATTGTCCCAGTCATCTCATGAATCACTGCCAACTTCAAGAACCAAAGCCAACCGTGATGGAGCTTGCTCTGCTATCTTGGAAGCAAACCATACAGAAGTGCCGAGGAGCAGACCTCTCGCGCTTCGGTGCAACAATTCCTAACTCACAACAATTGTTAGGCGTTTGCTCATGGTCCCAGAAAGCTCTTCCGGGCCCCATTAAAACAGGAGGATGGAACAATGCACATTTGGACCAGACATAAAGGACTGCTCAGCAGAATAAGCAAGACAGGGATTGAAAAGGGGGAAACCTGCCTGTCCGTTGTCACAGCACAGAACATTGGAAAAACCTCCATCTTGGGAGCTGCAGATAAATCCCACCCTGCAACCAGAGGGTAGCTCTGCTACACAAGGCCCCAAAACACCACGACAGGCACCTTAGTGTTTGAAGTGCATAGAGACTTGGTGAACTTGACTGTCAAACATCCTCTCAATTCTTTGAGGCTTATTCTGTTACTCTAGTCGGTACCTAAACAGACATTTTAAGTTGTGCCAAATTTGTTTTGCTGCCCACTAGCAAACTGAACTAATATAAGCAATGCCATTCATCAGCACCACTGTAGTAAGGGGGTGAAGTTTCTCTCTAGTGTGCAAGTAGCAATGCTTGGCTTTGCCAGGAAGATACCACCAATTGCTGCCTGAGGTTGGTCCTGCTTGGCTTTGGGTCAACAGCATGACTGCAGAGCCAGTACAGTAGAAGCACATCGTGTCAGACCAATGGTCCATCTAATCCAGTAACTAGCAGGCAATTACATGCCTAAAAAGTTTACTATTCAGCTGCGGTGAATTCCAGCAGTTATACTATTAGTGCCCCCAATACAGAAAATTCCCAGAGTCAGACCATCTTTCTACACTCCTGCCTGCACAGCACCTTTCTATATAACAGTGCATATCCCTGCTCTAAGTGCGAATACAAGCCCCATTGCTTTCATTGAGGGACTCCACACTCATATCAATGTCAATGGCTACATCAATCTTGGCACTCCTCAGCTTCCCTTCACTTGACTTGACTTAATTAACTTATTCCCATCACAACACTCCACCTCCCCCAAAACATCTTGCTCCTTAGTGCTCACATGACCCCTGACAGTACGAATGTGGGCAATGGGACATTTTAAGCCACAGTGGAGCTGCAGCTTATGGCAGGCATTTGGCTGATGGAGCGTCCTCCAGAGGAAACGGGACAGGAGATAAATTAGAGTTTACCTGGAAGCAATCCATCAAAGGGAATCTGCTTTAATAACGCTCTCCTCAGTCAGAGGCAGAGTACAGTTCAACCTCTCTGGCCCTGCTGATTCACCCTCGTGTCAAAACATAAAAAAGATGCTTCGGCAGACCAATCAGACAAGGGTTGCTCACCAAGGCAGAGGTTCGGGAATAAGCTTTTTAGTGCTTTCTACTACCTTACTGCATCACTACTGGGCACCAAAGAAGGGTCAGGCTTGATGCGACCCACTCAGCAAGACAAACCCAGATGTTGCTGCTTTTCAATTTAGGCAACACATACTTGGATGACAAAGCAGCCTCTTGTCTCTACACTGGATCCCAGAGTTCCTCCAAGCTACTCCATTTAAATACCTGGGTTTTATCCACATTTAAACACTGTCCCTTCTGAGTCAAGAACTACAGCCTGGGCCAGAGAGCCAAGACCCTTCTCCTCTCAATGGTAATGGTTGAATCAGCCATAGGGAAGGGAATCTGACCCGACTACACTTTAGAAGCTAGTTCTCAATGGGCCAATTCATTTCTGGTCTCGTCGGACAGGAGGTGGTTTGTTCTGGCACCTTGGACTTCAAATTTGAAAGAAAATATAGAGCTTTAAGGGTTTCCTTCTTTTTTTTTTTTTTTAAAAAAAAAGAGTCCGTGTTTGTCCACTTCTCCCAGCCGAGGTCCTGAACTGAATGGACGAGTTAGTCAATGGGGAAACTTGCTGCTGCAGACACTCTGCGGAAGAGCAGGCTGGAGCCTCGGAACAGCTGCCCCTACAGGAGAGCAAAGCAGAAGGTTTAGGGGGGGGAAAAAGGGAGCCAGGGAGAAATGCAGTGATGTAGCCACCTGACCAGCTACCCAGAAGCCTCAGTACCAGATGCCAGGACTGCAAGGACCACTTTGCCAACCACAGTGCCGTGCTCTGCAATCAAGAATAAGGAACCATGAGCTGAAGTCCTGTTCTTGTAGCAGAGATAGACTTGTACACGCCCACTACAGCACCATCAGAGCGATCCCACAAAGCCAGAGGTAAAGAAGGAGCCAAGTGTCAGCTTTTACCTACTAGGCTGTAGACGAACATACCTTGTAACTGCTTTAAAAAGGCACTCCAACTGCTGCTGCTCAGGCACAGGGTCAGCTGTTAATGTATCACTACAGAAGGGCACAGACAAGTGAGCTGAATCACTGCAGCTTTAACCCCATTTCATTTAGGGTTGAATTTGCAACAGCTTTGCTACACCTGCATGGCTCCAGAAGCATGCACACCTCAGTTACACAAATAGTCTGCATGGTATCACTTTTAAACAGAACTACTGGTATTGTCTCCACCCCCTCATCCCTGGCCAAGCAAATCCTAGTCAACAGGGGCAAGAGCAGCAGAAGCAGACGTGAGTGTACACGTGCACACATGTTCTCCACGTGCTTCAAATCCACAAAACGGGCACAGTCCTTGACATTCCTGCTATGCAACAACCCTAATATGTAACAGTGACCTCATCCATGCCCCATTCTGGTCACAGATTTCCCTGCACCTCACAAGTGCAAGTCTGCAAGATCTGGTTTCTTTGTAGTTAACACTTGGCCCTTCCACAGATCTTCTATCCAAGGAGCTCAAAGCCCCACATCATCCTCTTGGAAGCCAGAGGAAGAATGCCTGAAACAGCTACTCAAGTCTTCATGAAGCAGAAATGACCTGGTTTGGCCCAACCCGGGCAGGGCTGGGATCTCCTCTGCCACTAGAAACATCAGGGAATTTTGCTTGTATGTTTTAAGTGTGATCATTGAGGTTCAGTGATCTTCCAGAAGAGCTTTCCAGCAACCCAGTGCCTCCGAACACCAAGCTGGGTATTGAGTCAATGCCGGCAGGAAGTGGAATCCTTCTGTCGAGACCAGCACCATCTCCTAAAGCATGCATCTGTTCCTGTCCTGTACTGAGTTCACCAACCCCTTCATAACCTGCAAGATGGGCACTGAGTGCAAGCTGATCCTGTACTGAGAGCTTTCAAAACTGCACTAGGAAAGCAAGGTCATGTCTTTGAGGTGATAAAGGGTCATAATGCTTTAGTGATGGAGGCACCAGCCTGAGACTTGGGAGTCCTGGGTTCTTTTCAGCCTCCATCATAGGCTCCCCATGTGACCAATGGACAAGCCTGTTAGAGCCAGTTCCAGATCCATGATTAGCTGCCTAAGCATAAGTCTATTGCAACCTATCGAGCCGCTGAAAAACAAGTAATGGAAAACATGGCTGCATCCTCCTGCTCACTGGGTTGTGCAACTTGGCCTTAAAGCGAAGATGACAACAGGTTACAGAAACAGGCACATTGGTTTTTCTGCAGACTGCAGCAGGGTGGAACAAGAACACACGTAGGCACCACAGCAGTAGAACACACGCTAGCCCTTAGTTTCCCCATCTGTAAAATGAGAAAAATCAACACTGTCCTACCTCATGGGAGCATAGTGAGGACATCTGAGGTGCTCAGATGCTGTGGAAGGGACACTGAAATATCACAGACTGGAAAAGTTGAACAAGACAGACAAGACAGGCTGCTGGCACCTCAGGCCCTCTCAAATAATTCAGGGGAACCCTAACAGCCGGGATGTATTAGCTCTGCCAACTCCACACTGCCAGGCACATCCTCATCTACAGCACTTGGCCGCTAGCATAAGAAGTCAAGACGCCAGTGCCACCCTCACCTGAGCACTGAGGTGTCTCCAACAATGAATCCATGACGTAAACACAGGAGAGTAAGGAGGGAGGCCAGCACGCAACCTGTGGAGCGAAGAGCAACAATCAGGAAGGAGAACGTATAGAAGTCAGGTTAGACAGGGAGAATCAGACCTGAACGCAGTATTAGGTGTGAGCGAAACGCTGTATTGTATTGTGACACTGTCAGCACCAAGCTAAAGGCCAAGTCACCAATAAATTATTTATAGCACAACCTACTGTGTAATTTAATCACAACTGAAGTGTACAGATATGAACAGTTACTTGGATACAAATGACAACACAACACTATGAATCTCCATTATGAGCTCAGGAATCAAAGCAAGACATTCCAAAACATGCTCTTTCTAGGGAACTTTTCCCACCCCCATTAAATATCCCTAAAGCCTCAGAGGTGGGGTGGACTGGGGGCCAAGAATGCAGGCTCAGTTGAAAAGCCTGTTCTCATGCCCCATCCTACTCACCACCCTTGTTCTGAATTTTTTCTATCCTTACTTACATCTGATGTTCTCTGTACCCCTTCTCTTTCCTGAGCTAGCATCCCCATGCCTTGTCTATAATTTCCAAATCTAAGATCAGAAGTTTTCTGTACTCTTTGAAACAAGAAATGCCTTTCACTTTACAAGGTGCCACGCAATTTCTGGTTCTATATGAAAAGGTTGCGATTATTACCGAAAAAACTAATCAAGTGAGGAACCTTGCTAAGAGTCTAAGAAAACACAAGACACTGGACCAAGCCAGACATACCCACAATTGTTCACTGCCATGAGATCTCCCACTAGAAGGAAGGGATACGTCAGCATGCTCACGGCAATCTGAAAGCAAGAAGCACCAAACTGAGCCACTCCTGTCCACATATTTTACCTTGAAAAGCATCAAGAAAAACTTGAAGATGAGCAGAAATATGGCATGCAACAACAGCAGATTGGAAGCAACTGGCACACTTTGGAAGTGTCTAGGAAGATTTGGGTGCTGTTAAAAATATATTAATAAGCAGTCCAGCAATTTTTAACCTGCTTCATGGAAAAGATTAATGTATTGCACTATGTCTCTAAACGGTGGCTCCTTGCTTGCAGCCCCTCAATAGCATAGCAGCAGAGCTGTGTTCTATATGTAGACATACACACACCCCAATTAGATGCGTGTGGGGCCATTTTATTTTTATAGTTGTGGCACAGTTGCAGAACAACCTCTCCCACAAGCCTGGCATTCGTACAGCCCTTTACTATAGCTTTCAAAGGACTCACCAACTTGAGTAAAACTTATTCCACTGCTCCCCACTAGCAAAGGGCAGGATGACAGATCATAGATCTGATTTTCAAGTGTAGTGAACACGCCCTACTATGCTTGGCACTTCTTCCAATAAATACATGCAAAAAATCAGGCCTTATGACTTGTCAGGAAGGTGGACAAACATGTACTCCACTGGAGTTTACATTAGTTTGGTACACTGGTGTATATTCAGCCAGGCTAGAAACGGGAAGACACACAGTTATCACAGGATAATACGTTAATGAAGGGATGGATGAAGACAGACAAAACCTGAACTGGTGAAACTTACCCTAGTGCAAAGTCTTTCCCACTTCTTTTCAGGGGTCATTCCCCAACAGTTTAGGCTAATTTATCCTGACTCAGAGTGTGTGTAATTGGTTCATCTCCCCCCACCATGGTGTCATGCCAATTACATTGCTGCAGACGTGTCTTCCTGATCCACACCTTCAGAGACAAAGTCTCAAATAATTCTCCCAACTCTCATCCTTATGCTACACGAGGCCACTCTTACTACTGGGTTACTGACATCAATGAATACCTGTAACATCTCATTGCCCAATATATAAAAAAAAATACTAGCAATTTCTATTTTGGATGTTTGAGGAGATATTGTGATCTTAAAGTTTCAAGTGTGCATATTCGGATCTGTAATGTTTGAGAACCCCAGTCCCAATCTTCAATCATTTTGAACACCCAATCAAGTGTGGGTCAACAGGATCTAGAATCGCTATGTATTTCTCATGGTATAGTCCTTACACCAAAGACAAACACCTTTAGGAGCTTACCTCCAGTTACCCAGAAGCAGAAGAGGAGAACTACCCACATACACGACACAACAGCAGTCACACACACGCACACGTGCATGCCTGCAGCCTCTCTTCCTGGGAGCTGCAGTTCATGAGTTCTCATATCATAAAACTGAGGCCAGGAGAAGCGTAGTAACAATTGACCACCTACCCCCATCACAAACTTTGTGTAGCTCCGGATCACAGAGGCTTGGCTGAACTGCAAGGGAGAGGAAAGCATGGGCGGTGAGGGGGAAAATAAAACAAAACAACAAAATACAAAAAAAGGGGTCAGGGAAGAAGCAACATCTCATTTTGCCACGAAGTCAGAGTAAGAGTAAGCTTGAGCACTTGAATCACTTGATCAGAAAACCAGGAGAGTGAGACCGGGTTAGGCCAACAGCAAAGGCGTTAGATCTATGCCCCAGATCAGATGGATCCAATGTTTCACAGAAAACCCAGCTGATCTCCAGACATTCGTACCACTTGGGATTGAAAACTTGGGCCTGTAGAATCCCAAACTCCAGCCCCAATTCAGTCTTAAACCTCAACTGCAAACCTCAACCTAAACAGGACTCCAGTCATCTTTAGCTGTTGCTTGGGGCCTGAGTCAAAGCCCAATGGTTTCTATGAGCAGGGGCCCCCTATCCACTAACCCCTCTGTTTTGAGGCCCAATTATAAACCTGCTGGCTGCAAGGAGCTGAAGCCCTCAGCTGCCCTGGTTTAATACAATAACCACTCACATTGTCATCCACTGCATAGGTGTTGATAAAGTGAGCCAGCAGGTTACAGCACCACAAGAAGACGACATCCCCCAGGAGGTGAGGGACTAAGCCACTGAAAGAGTAAGAATATTAACATAAGGCAGAGAAAGCCTTCTGGGCTTCCTTCAATGAGGACATGGGAGCAGTTCTAGCCATGTGAACACAGTGCTGACTGCTCTGGAAACCACTGGTATGCATGGATCAGCATAAGGTCTTGCCAACACACCTCCAACCCTGACCTGTAGAGGCCAACCTGGGCAGCAGAGACTCAGCCTTGGCTCTTCCTGCTAATAAAATGACCCAAAGAGGCGAACTGGTACCAAATATAGTGGTTGGTTTTGAAACACCGGTTGCATATCCATGCCAAAAAGGCTTTAGCAAATAATCTCAGCTCGCTCAGGCCACGGCTAGAAGCCTATTTCTCTCCAATCCCAAATGGGCGTGGGCAAGTGTGTGTGTTTAGGCAGGGGAGAGATTTTGGGGGTAGGGAGGAAGGACCCATAGCTTTTATCTGCTGGAAATCAGCCAGCACAGTTCACCTTGGAGAACATCCCTTTGGCAAGTTTCTAACCTCAATAGGGCTCATGGCCTGGTAATTCCCTACTATGATTGTTTCCAACTACGCTTCCCTAATCTTTGCACAAGGCTTCTCCAGGATGAAAGCTGTTTTCTTTTCACATTCATTCACTCCTTTCCAGCATCAATCTTCCCACCAGAAGCCCTTTTTATCTGCAAAGTTTCACTAAAAAGGCTCCTTTGGAGGCTTCCTGGAGTTTTGCTGAGACAACCAACTCTGCTCAACCATGCCAGGGCAAGGAGGCTGATGTTCTGCAGCTCTGGAGCCCCCTAGCGGGATGCTCCCTACTTGATCTGAATTAACCAACAAAACCACTTACCAGGGTACTCTAGCATTGGGGCTTGTTAATAGAAAAATTGGGGAGCCTTTACAGAGGCTACTCTCTAGCTCAAAGGAATTTGTTTAGGGAAACCCTATGGTCTCTTACAGGAAGTCAGACTAAATTATTAGAGTGCCCGTCTGGCTTTACAACCTATAAGTCTAGGGCACAATGAATCACTCCTACAGGGCACGTTCCCTTGGCAGCCTGACATTCAAATCAGTGGCATGCAGAATTAGGAAGCAGGTATGCTTGTCTTTATTTTCATCTCTCATTTCAGAGCAGGCCACCACCTGCAGTAGCCTAATAGCACAAGCACCGCTGACTCCATTTCTAGCAGACCCTAAAAACATTAACGAGAGCTTGGCGAGGGCACAGAGGGGGTCACTTCCTTATTCGTGTCTTGACGGCATTAGCACCTCTGCCATAACAGCCATTTAGTAAATTTATGTTTCCTTTCTAGGCACACAACACAAACTTACTACTTTGGTCTGGGTTCTACACTAAAACAGATGCAGTAGCTACTAACATTTCTCCTTGGTTATTTAAACAAAATCCAAAGCTTTTAATCAAAGCAGATACTCTGAATAGTCCTCTCACAATCTGAGCATCTAAAGTAAAGTTAGATACAGAGGCTTAAATTCCTCTGACTATTTTATTCACAGATTATTTATTAAGGGAAATGGACAAACAGCTTGTTGCTTTTTTGGGGGAGGAAAAAAACTATTCATTTGCTGAAGCACGATAAAACTCCCCAGAACAATGTGGTTTGCTCCACCTGGTTTTGGTTGTTGCTTTGTATTTTTATTTCTGACAGAACAACTTTGGAGGCTGCATTTACCTTTGCCACCTGTGGCACATGCAGTGATATAGCAGGCAATTAGTCACATCTTACACAAAGAAATGATGCAGGGGGTGCTATAGGGAATGTGACAGCTCAGGTTCTTCAGAGATGGAAAAAGCAAGCTATTTTGGATATCAATGCATTCAGGAGTACAAACTATGTTGCTCTACCCCAGTCAAAAAGAGAGTCTGGAAAAGTGCCCTAAACAATTGCAAACACAATGCATCTGTGCTTAAGCAAGTGTGATGGAAGAAGAAAATTCCCCATATTAAAAACTACTCTGGCAGTAGCACTCAATGGGCAACAGTCTGCTTATAGGAACAGATTTTTTATTAGAAAATAATTTGATCGTTGGGGTTATATTTGTGATCAAGACCATACACTTCCCGACTCTCAACTATTTGGTAAAAGGTGTGAAAGCCTGCATGATAACATATAAAAGTTGTATTGCTAGCTTTAGAAATCCTAATGCCCCAAGCCATAGTCCAGTACAGTTCACCAAATGGGATCCAAGAAAGGTCATTTTGAGCAGAAGTTTTCACTTAACAGTAAGGATCCCATCTCAGAGAAGAGATCAAAGGATTATCCCTCTGTCACATGAGTAGTAGATGCCACTAGTGATAGAGAGGCAGGGAAAGGGAAACATGGAACTTCAACTAGAACATGGCCTGTAACCAGTTAATCTGGGTTAATCTGGATGGATGCTCTTCCAGGAAGAGAACTAGCTGATGTTACTGCCATGTACAGCTTTCAAGCGGGTTACAAAGAGATGAGCTTAATTGTGAGCAAGGGAGGCAGGGGGGTTCTTTAGAGAAAGGATGCATTTCAATACAGAGAGTACACATAGCCACAAACAGGGAAACAGCATTATACAGTCACATAGATGCTGCTTCAAATTCTCTCCTTTACAGCCTATTTCCTACTAGAGTTGTAGACCACATGTAACTTCAGAGCCCTCCAGAGACTTTTTGGCTTGTGTTAAAGTCCTTCCTGTGAACCATTAAGTTTAATTAGGCTACCAGTGTTTATTTTACATGGAGAATGCATGTGGAGGAAAGGAGCCTAAAAACACCGTGTATTTGCACAGTTCTGCATTGTGCCTGCACCATTCTGGGTAGGTGCTAAGGAAAGAGGAATGTGAGCAGGCACCAACAGGAGTGCAGCTTCCTCTGACTTAGAGGACCTAAGCAAAAGCCCACCCTTCCACCCTCACCGCTTAAGCTCATGGAGGTGGAAACCTGTCATCCAGGAAAGCAGCAGGAGGAACTTACACTGAGCTGATGAGGAAAGAGCTGGATGCCTCCTATCCATAAGTGCCTCCACAGGAAAAGATTCTGCCCCTCCCTTCCCAGGGGAGATGGAGTGAGAGACCCACTGCCAGCATCCTTCTCCCCAGCAAAGGTTTTTTCATGAACTCTTTTGAACACTCGTTAAATCTTGTCCAGCACAGGGAACTTCTTTGGCCAGTTCAACATTTGCCAGGGAAGACCTTCTATATCCCTCCCATTTGTCTTAATTTCAGCTCAGATTCCCCACTCTGGTCCCACAGGGCATAAGAAGGTACTTCTGCATTCAAATATACATTTCCACATGGATGGCTATAGTTCTGCTAAGTCATATGACCTCATTTCAGACATTCCTTCTTCCTCCTACAAGGATGCTTCAACAAGAGAAACAGGTTAAGTCCTTTTCTTCTTATTTTGTCCTGACTTAACCACCAAAACCAACAAAACTGTGCACCCACGACAAAGGGACACAATGCACTCTGCATGCAATGAAAGAGATGTATAAATATCTCAGGGAAAGTTTAGCACACAGGTGCAATTAAACTTTGGAACATCTAGCAGACAAGACTGCGATAAGATAGGAAAGGTTCCTAGAGACAACAGGTCACCAGGAAGGCCAAGAGAAACTTAAACTATAATGTGGATGCCATGCAATATACAGGTGGGACAACATCCTAGATCCAAGAAAATAGCTCTGTTCAAACCGGAGCTTAAGTGCACGTGTTGGGCAATTTAATGAATTAAGGCTCAACATAGTCATTTTCACTTGTGAATTCAGACAGTTACCATCATTTAAATGATTGGATGAGACAGCCGCAACCATGACAGCTTGCAATCGTTAAAAGACTTTACCATTCTTGTTAACCCTGACATGCTGGCCAAATGTCTTGACTTGAGTAATTTCAGCACCAAAAGCTTTCCATTCCAAACCCTCTCCTGCAGTTTTAGAGACAATTTTACTACTATGGGTGTAGTAAAGAAAATGACTTACCTACCACTTGCTGCTTACGCTAACAATAGGTTCCATTTTATTAGATGTGAAAAGGGGAGAAAGTGTTAATTAAGGGGTTAAGCAAAAATTTATTCTCCAGACTTCCGCTTCAGCTAGATTATTAATTTGTTCTGCTTCATACCATGGTCAGAAGCGCTTCTAAGCTCTGTCACTGATGTAGAGAATGCTGTCTTCTTAAATCTGCATTTAGGGGAGACTCGTGCACTTGTACAGCTCAATCAAACCTACAGCTGCAAGTTCCCAATCAAGAGTGGCCAAGGCACTTGTAACATGCCTCTTCCAGAGTCAGTTTTAGTGCAGATAATTGAATTTTGACTGTTCTCCCTATCACTTTTAGATTAAGAAAGAAAAATGTCAAAAACAAGGAAGAAACTCACGTACATGAAGAATCCCAGGATGCCTTCTTCTTTAAAAATCCTGCTGATGGAGCTAAACACACCACTGCCAAGAAAGGGAAACAGATAGTCACAGAGCAACCATGTGCTTTTACAACTACACTTGCAATTAAGATGCTGTTGCCCAGACACCTGCTATCGGCAACCTCCAACACTAGAGAGGAGACTCGCCTCCATTCCTCAGAAATGATTCTCTTGCATGCTCAGCTAGGAATGCTGCTCTATTGAGGTAATGTTATTATTTGGCTCATGGTGCATGTGTTCACAGATAAAAGCAAGCTGTCACTTCTGATGCTGTTTGCTGGCTTATGGTAAATGCAAGACTACCCACGATAGAAGCAGGGCCATACTAATTACAGCTGTGTTTAAAAAGTTGGGCTAGTTAAGCTCCAGCCTGCTTTCCATGACAGGCACAAAGAAATTACTTCTTGTTCAAAACCCAAGTCAGCCCACTGTGCTAAGGTACATATTCAGCATGGATTTAGCAAGCAAAGAGGACACCTAACCTCCCTGTTTAGAGAAGCTATGCTACAAGTTACTGTTCAAATACAGTTGTAGCAGGCACCCAGAGTGTCCTCACACACTCCAGAGTGAAGGGGGCACTTTAGTTAGAGGAGCTCTGTGAGCCTCTCTAATTCAAGTGCCCGCAACACCATATGTATTCAGTATCCCAAGCTTCAAAATGGTGGTGGAGGCACTTTAACTAAAACTTGACGAAAAAGCTTTAGTTAAAGCACCTCCCACCGGCATTTTGAATTGTTGAATACACACAACGTGGAAGCTGCTGCAGCGTACTAATCAGCACATTCCAGCAGACTCGATTAATCGAGTCTGCTCCGATGCGTGGGAACAGATGTCTGGCATACATATGGGTGTGCTCCGATGCGTGGGAACAGATGTCTGGCATGCATATAGGTGCCCCAAGAGCCAGTCTCCATTTACATCTTCAGATGAAGGATTATAGATTCCTCTGTGAAGAGTGTCATTCTGTCCGTGTCCTACCTATGGCCTTGTGAAGACAGCCTTGCAGGAAGTTGTCAGACAAGCCATGCTACCAGTGAGGGCATGAATCAGATACCATCTCGTCCTTTTCACCCCTTTGCTATTATAAACCATAGTTTGGGTTGCCCGTTAAAGGGAAAAACCAAAGCAACTAGAGCGCATCCACCTACAGCACTGTGTCAGCAAGGGATACCACAGTCATTGCAGAAGCCAGAGGCAGGAGGTTGGGACAAAGGGATACATGGAAGGGAAAGGACCCAAACTTTTCCTGCTCAAGGCCATCAGCTAGCCCATCCAAGCCCTATGCAAAGCACAGAAAAGCAGAATATTCTTGATTCTGTAAACCTCTGTGTGACCTTAAGAGTTGCTACTTCAGCTTCTCAGCTCAGCAGAAAGAAGGAATAGAGCATAATGCTCCCAACTCCATGTCTGGTGCTTTAAATATTACTTGCTTATGTGCCAGAGCTATTTACCTGTACTTGACTTCCCGGCCTACAAACTGGACCATACAGCGCATAGAGATTACTGCAAAGAAAAGCAAAACAAAAAGGTCTGTAAGCAGCAGGTTAAGTTGACTTACCTTCCCTTTAAAAAAAAAAAAAAAGAACTCACTTTATAAGCTGCCAAGCAAGTAATAAGAGAGACTCATTTCTCAGCTCTTTGACTATCCTATCAGGATGCCATGTATTATCTCCCTCTCTCTAATGCTAGTAGCTCATGCACTTCTCCTAGGTTCATGTTCTAGGAACCATTTTTAGTTAGAAAGAAATACCTTGAAATGATTAAAAGAGAACAGACGTGTAACAGGCAGTCAGCAAGCTGTCATGACAGGCAAGAGCATGCTACAGACCAAAGGAACCAGGCTTACCGTGTAAGGGGTGAGAAATAACACGGGACATGCACTGCATCAGCATCTCGTGAGAGGTCTGGGGAGAAAAACACACCCAAATCCACCATGTTAAAAGCCACAAACTAGCTGACTGCATTATAAGGAATGGGCAGTTGCATGCCGATTGTAAGATTCAGTTGCAGTGATAGGACATCAAAGAATCACAGAAAACAAGAATCCAAGGGGTTTAGTCCAACCACTAGCTCAAGGCAGGATGAATTAACTGATGTCTGTCTAGTCCACTGCTAAAACCTTCCAATGATGGAGTCTCCTCGGCAGCCCAGTCTAGTGCTTAACTAGTGCTTAAACATGACAGTTTTTCCTGTCCAACTGAAATCTCCTTTGTCACAATTTAAAATTGGTGGCCAAAGAGAAACAATGGTCTGTGGGTTAAACAGACTTATTTCCTCACTCAGGAGGATGCTCTTATGCCGACTGTGAAAATGCTTAATTTTGCAAAGCTTTCCAGAGCCAAAGGAATGGAGATCTAGTCCTGTGAAGAACATTTGCATCATACACTATGAGATGAAGACTACACCATACTCCCCCTCCCACACAAAAACCCCACCTTTCAAACACAGTCAGCTATTGGGTGTTTGGTGGAGGTCTTTTCCAGTCTGTTCTTGTACCTGTCATCAGATTTCCAATTTGGCTCTATAAGTGTCAAGACCTGGATATTGGGTGAAAGAGACTGAGACACATCCTTTCCTCCTTATTAGAGGTATCAGGTTTAAAGGATTTGCAGAACTCAGTCTACACTAAACTGACCATGGTAAGCCTCTCAGTACTATTTGTATTTAATATTTAAATAGCCAGGTCCAGAGGGACACCCCTGTTCAGCATCAATATCTTGGTATATGTTGAGGATTTTCCCAAATAACTTTACCCATACCAGATCTGCATATTTGCTGAGCCTCTAGGGCATCTATCTCCATTGTAAACTATCTAGATTATTTATTAACATGCAATATTCATAAGATGAGATGCTCTCAAACCCTGCACTTGATAAAGGTTTAATGAGNGAGAAAATACTCTGCAGGTTCCCACCTCTTTCATGACTTTCCTGAGGGAAGTCTTCATATCATCCTTGTTAGAAACATGTTCCATGTCCTCCAAAGGAAAGGCCTGGATGGAGAGAGATTAATCAAATTAAATGTCTCCATAGATGCCCACCTATGAGCCCCAGCAGCTGATGCCAGAAGCAAATGGTAACTGCTCTGTGCTCAGAACTAACCACAAAAATCAACAATGGCTTGATCAAAATCAGAAAGGCTCATTCTCTATCGAGCATGCAAAGGAATTTTAAGGTCACTGATCAGCTCTTGAAGCATTACCAATGCCTTGCTACAGCAAGCTTCTGCTAGCTAAAATTTGGCTATGTGGGCATTTTTCACGACTTACTGATAACTGGTATAACAACAGGATGAGCCCAAAGCTCCAAGCCTCTCCCCACTGTTCTTGTTGCATGTCTGCAAGAAACAGCCTAGATTTTGCCCTTAGGGTTGTGATGCACTCCAGTCTTTCCACCTCAGAACACGGTCAGTAGAAGTCTGCTGGTTTGTGATATACACACCTTCAGTTTGCAAAATATTATAGATCTTCAATTCTATAGAGGCCAAACACCGCAAGGCACCCTTGAAAAATGCCAGCTCTTTGCTTTTACTCATTTCTTAACTACAGAAAAGTAACAGAGTCATTCTTCCATTGCTGTGGGCTTCCTAAGATATTTGCAGGTCAGAGTGTTTTAATGCTCTAGATTCCCATTCAAAATTTCTGGGTTTACTAATATTTCACAGCACCTTAGAAAGGGTTTCATGGCATATCAAGGTGTCAGGGCATCTCAGCTGAGAATCAATGCTCTACAGATTAGTTTCCTCTCAGATATATGAATGACTATTGTCTGGTATAGGACATTCCTGATACTCAATTTAAGAATCAGCTTGCTGCCTAGGTTGTCACATGATAAAAATACAAAAATATATTCATACCAAATATCATGGTTCAAATAAACATGATAAAACTGGACAAAACTTGACATTACCTATGAAGAGACTGAACACAACAGGAAATCCAAATCTTTATATGACACACAAGAAGCACGTGTACCTGTTCATTAATGTGTTTTTGCTATACTGCATATTAAAAAGGTCGTACCTCTAATGTGAGGTACTAAATAACTGTGCATTAGGCTGCCCTAATGCACAGTAGTGAAAACACGTGCTTTATAGTGATGGTTAATCCACAGTAGCCTAATTTTACTATGCATTAGCATATTAGCATGGTTTTTGACATGACACTCTAATGTGTGGTAAAATAAAGCTACTGTGCATTAAAGCACACATGTACATATGGCAAGGGTATCCCAAAGTTAATCCCAATTGGTGTATCCAAGACAACTGACACTCCAGGCCTGGATGCAGGAGGATTACCAGGATTCGATGATGGCTATTCTGGTGGGTTAGAATGCCACTTGGACAGAGAAACCTGGGCAACAGTCAAAAGGTTGGAAAACAAGGCAGATGGAGAAAAGGGGATATGATGTTTTCGTACAACCTCACCAGGAACAGAGCTTCTCTAACTCCAGGACACAGGACTGGAAGCGGGCCCTGGGCCACGGAATCCAGTCCCCTGCATTCACAGGCAACCATGAACCAAATTGTTAAATGTGCTTCCAAGGAGCTCAAGTTTTTCAGCTGGAAGCTGAAGTTGTTTCCATGTAACCAGAGAGCATTTTTTAGAGCTGGCTAGAGCTCACTGCTGCTCAGCAAAGCTCACAGCGCTCTCAGCCAGATGGATCAGTGCTCCTCAAATGCACGTCACACAGGCTTACTGCTATAAAGTACCAATGCTATTCCAACAGCACTTGATTTGTGCAGCTTTAACACCCAGTGTGTTAATTTATAAAAAAGCAAATTCACACTTTACCTTCTTCACACTCCCCCGGGTGATTGTGGATAAAGTGCTAGAGAGAATTCGAGGCGTAAGACCACGGAAGAGTCCTGTTTTCCCATCCACTTTGACAATGTGTCTGGCTGGGTAAAAAAACATTACACTTGTGTCAGTCATGATTGAAGCACCTTACCAGAGAAGAGTGTAGCACAACCTCTCTGCAGCCTTGCCAACTCCCACTCTAAGCAGCACCAGGACCTGGCATCTGGTTGAATCTACTTGAATGATACAGCATGGGATCGCAAGTGATTCACTGAGAAGACCTAAACATGCTTCATAACCAGTGTAAAAGATTAGGACAGCACCAAGTCATAAAAGATCCTTTACCATTTTTTTCTGAAAGAGATGAAGCACTGGCCATAATGCCTTGGACTAATTCTAATTTTGTGAGTGTGTTCTGCCAGTCTGAAAGAGTTACAAGAGCTTTTGAACAGAAGAATTTCTTATTTGCTACGTAGCAGTTTCCTCCTTCCACCCTAGGGCAATTAGTATGGGAAGTGGGTAGTAACAGTGCCGGCACAGAACTCAGGAGAGCCAGGCTCCATTCCCTGCCCTGCCACTGACTTTCTATATGACTTCAGAAAGTCATCTGGTCAGGACAGGCTACAGAGACTTGAAGGAAAAAAAAAAAAAAAAAAATCAATGGAAATTTGGTAACTAAATATGTCTGTGGATATTGACCTCCATTTCCCAGTCAGTTAAATGAAGATAATAGCACTGCCCTCTACCAGAAGGGAATTGCAAGGGTAATACATTAAAGACTGCAAGGCACTTGATAAAACAAAAAGCAGGGTCCAAATAGGCAAGCAAGGTAGGCTGGCAGTTTGCTCAATTCTTTGAACAAAATGTGTTTTATCAGATTTCTGTCACTGCACAGCAGAGGATCCTAGATCATCTGGGAAGAGAAACAGCAGATTGATGCTATACCTGGTTTCACTGCAGTTCATCAAAAACCAGCTGACCAAATATTTAAGCATACTGCTCCCAGAACATCATTACCTGCTTGTAAAAAGCTATGCTTGTTCTCTGGTGCAGATCACATGGATTCCTTACCCCATCCTCCTCCAGGAAATCAATCACTATGTACATATTTATGAAACTACATCATCCACCACTGAAAGGTGTTACGGGAAAACTGGTACTTCACAAACTTCCAGCACCAAGAAAACACAAACCTTTACTGTGTTACTGTGCTTTGTATTCCATCCCCATCAGTTACCAGGCATTTCAGCTCAGGTTTCAGGACCCTAGCTCTCTTGGCTCTTCCCTTTAAAAATAGTTTCCTCTAGAAGGATTATGAGCCTTTCACAAAGGACAAAGAGCAATAAGTCCAAGGCCACTGAGAAATTCACTATCAGCATTGAGATTAGGATGTAGGAGTGTCTAACCCAAGCTGTTCTCTTACTGCTATGCTTCTAAAGAAAAAATGTAACTTTTTTCCTCCAAGTATCTTATCCTGCCCTGCTTGTCTGTTCTTTTTCTTGTACATATATGTTCTTTTAAAGCTCCCAGCTACAGTACTAAAGCACACCTGGGGCCCAAGTTACCACACAGCTATATTGTGAAGTGTTGGGAGGAGTTTAAATACCCCTTATAGACATGCTAAAACCTTCAATCAGAACTACAACTGGTTATAAGCCATACTCATTCTCACCTACTCTAAAAAAAGGAAAAAAAGTACTTTTAAGTGGACCTGGGAATGACAGGAATAAGTAACCTGATTAAACAAAGACCAGACCTTAATGGAAGGCCATCTCCACAATCTTAACCTCAACTCCTTAGTGAAAGTGCAGTCATCCAAGTCTTTTAGATTCAGCTCTTACCACGTGTCTCTCCTGCTTCTTGTAACAACTGTAACGTAAATCTGGCTGAAGATTTGGACAAAAATACTGAGGCAGCAATTAGTCAAAATATTTTAGGTCTCATCTACGAAAATGACTGAACTACCAGCAAAGAATCCTCTAAGGGTTGCCAAGATGCAAGCAGCAGAAACACTGGTATTTATCAGAAATAAAACAGAACCGTTTCAGGATGCTTGTGTATTACAGCCAGTGCTGAGTACACAATAGTTTTAGCCAATTTAAATAGATTCTTAAATCTTCACACCTTCCCTTCCAGAACAGTGTTATGCTTTCACCAAAACATGCTCACCATAAGTGAAAAAGCCAGGTAGGTACAACACTTTTCTTCCCAGTACATTTCTCCCAAGGGTTGGAGGTAGAGGCTCATGTCCCACCTTCAAAAGAAACACAAGTCAGCGACTGTTTCTTACAGGATTGCCCCAAAAGCTGCTGGATTATAAGAACTGCTCGCGTGTAACACATGCTACTCTTCTCCACTCCCCTATTGACGTGAAGCTCAGTGTAAGGACACCACTCCCCCTCGCCCTCTTACTGCTGGGCACCCTCCCCTCCAACTCCCCATCAAGGATCCTCTAGACCAGTGGTTCTCTGCCTTTTTTGGACCATTTGTAAACATCAACGGCCAGTCCCAACCCAGTGCCCTTCACTCCTGACCTACTGCCTCAGCGTAGGGGGCAGGGGGAGCCCCAAGCCGCTTGAAACTCTACCACCTGCCAGGGAAAAGCCGCGGTTCCCCCCATGTTTCTCTCCTGCAGGGGAGAATCCATTCTTCAAAGTTCATTCACGACCCTTTCACCTATTCTCGCGACCCGCGGGTTGAGAAACCCTGCTCCGGTGCTTTCACGTGCTCTTATCCTCCCGAGCAACCCCATCAGCCCGCCGCTCAGCAAGGCCAGGCTCCCTCGCGCCACCTCGCCATCCCCATTCGAGGCACTTTACAGACAGCAGTGGAGACGCTGCTCTCTAAGGGACAGCCCCCACTTTACAATACATACATCACGCGCCACACCAGCAAATCGCGCAATAAACCCAGACCGGCCACCTGAAGAGCAGGTGGCGACCGAGGTGGCGCTTGACCGTGCTCTAGAGCTGGTTTCTCCAGCTCAACAGGGGCCAAACCTCAGGGCCCAGGGAGCGCCTCCCCAAGGGGCAAGCGAGTGGCTCAGCTCCTGCTGCACCCCAGCCCTCTGCAGTGCGCCCCTTCCCGGCCACCGTACCTGCACCAGCAGCTTGACATACAGCAGCGGGTGGCTCAGCGCCGTGAAGCCGGCGCCCAGCACCACGAACAGCGCGTCGGCGCCCTCCGCGGGGCCCACCAGCTCCGGCCGCCTCTCCAGCCCGGGGGTGGCGGCGGAGGAATAAAGGGCTGCCATCCCCACAGCCACAACCCGGGCGCTTCCGGGTGCGACGCAGGAAAGGGGCGGAGCATTGCGTCATCACGTCCCCCTCCCTCCAACCCCATCAGGGGAAAGGAGTCTTGGAGGAGGTAGTGGGCGATACCATTTTGCCGGGGGGGACGGGACGGGACGGGACAGTCCATGCCATAGGCAAGAGGGCGCATGCGCCGGGTGCTGGTGGAATGATGCGGCACGTGCTGCATCTCCCACCACGTGTCCGCGGGCCACGTGCGGGGCCGGCCCCGGCCCCGCAGCCGGCACTTCCCCTTTGCCCGAGGGGAGGAGCGTGGGCGGCCTCAGGCAGAGCGGCTAGAGCCGCAGCATGAAGGGGCAGCGGTTGGCCGTGTCCAGGCTGGTGGCTGCCTTCGAGGCGTCCAGGTAAGGGGCCCTGGGGCAGCCTGGCCCGGAGAGGTCGAGGGCTGCGGGGGGGAGAGGGGCAGCGGAGAAGCCCCTGGGTGATCCGGCTCCCGTGACACGGGCTGGTTTGACGCCTTGGGCTAGCACGCGCTTCGTGGCCGCAGACCCGCGGTAACCAGGATCAGGGAGCTGTTGGGGCATCAGCTGCATTTGGGGGACAACATAGCACAAAACAGGGATGGGCGCAGAGGTCAGAGGCTCCAAAGGAGGGCACCAAGAGGGGACGCTGGACAGTGCGCACTGGTCTTTAAACCTGGGGAATCTCCACTCAGAGACCTGGATGCACCAGGGACAGGGAAACAGCCCCCAGGAGTCCCCTTCCTGGCCCAGTAGATGATGACCAGCTTGGTAAGAGCTAGGAGGAGGCTGACCAGGAGGTCCTAGGGCTTGCTGGGGCTGCGGACAGGCCGTGTGTAAATGCAAAGGTGGGGGGAGTCGTGCAGACACAACCTTTCACAGAAGGGGCAGGTGTCAGGGGAGTCCATGAAGTGCACCAGAGACATGGAGGAGCCGCTAGCTGAGGTCCCCAGTCGCTCCTGGGATCCGAGTGGGCTGCTGTGTGACATGGGAGATTGGGCAAGATGGACCTGTGGTCTGACTTGGTCAATGGCAATTCATCTCACCCCCCACCCCGCTGTGCTGCCAATGGTGACGTCTCCAACTCTGCCCACAACTGGCCATAGCCCAGTGAGCTGGGTGCAACTGCTCTGTGGACTGGATTTAGCCCACAGGCTGTATTTGTGACACCGTTGACTCAAAAGAGGGGTTGATACTCATAAATAGTCTCAACAGAGGGGTTGGTGAGTGCCTGCATCTTTCTCTGTGTCTTCAAGCCTTATCCTACCGCTCATTACTGTAGGATCTGGTCACTCCACATGCAACTCCTAGCAGTAGCCAAGTCCCTACCAGGCTTCAAGAAGACATGGAAACTAGTGACTCCCTTTGCAATTTTCAAACATTGTCCAGAGAGTATGAGGAAATTCATATCAACATCAAGAGTATTGTTTTTAGGGAATTGCAGCATCTGTTTCAAAGAGGAAGGCTTTGCAGCACTTCCTTAAGGCATCCAGGCTTCAGATTCGCCTGCTTTCCCTTTGGAAATTTGCTCCAGAACTAGATCCCTTCAACAGAAAATGCTTTGTTCCCATCCCTCCCATGCATTGTCTTGGTCTTTGTGACAAACATTACCCCAGGGAACAGAGCCTCCGTGCTGGTTCGTAGAGCAAAAACTACTCTCTGATTGTAGCTGACTTGATCTTTTCATCCAATTTGCTGCTGCAGCAATTTTTTTTTTTATCTTGAGCTTGTGAGACTCTTTGTTAAAGGAAATAAAAGTGATATTTGTGGCTTCTTTGGAAGATGGGGAAGCTAGAAACAGATACCAAGTCTACTTGGAAACAAAGAAGGGACTTTAGGCAGAACTGGCTCGTGTCATAGTGCAAACAGAAATGAAGAAGTTCTACTCCTGAGCTCAGCGCTAGGTGTGCGCAGGCTCCAGGGTGTAACAGTGTGAAGGGCCCGGCTGCCTTAGAGAGAAAGGCAAGTCTTGTTGTTTCTTGATGCAAGGACATTGGATACATACGTGTGAAAAGATGCGCACATGGGACTTGCACGTGAGTTTGTGCATGCCAGGGGATTGTGCACAAGGATGTGTGTATGGGCAAGAGTGTATGCTTGTCTTGGTTTGTGCCTGAGGATACATACTAGTATGAGTGCCTGAGAGAAAGGGGAAGTCAAAGGGTATTTGCATGACCAAAAGTAGGCACAGGGGGGTTCTGCCAGTATGGCAGCGGGTATGTGCACCCTGACATGCAGGCATGAAGTTCAGCAAAGATCAGTGCAAAGCGCTGTGCTTAGGAAGAAAGCATCTAATGCACAAATACACAGGGAATGACTGGCTCAGCTGCAGTACTTCAGGAAGGATTTAAGGGGGTTATATTGAATCGCAAGCTGAATAAGAGTCACCAATGTTATTGCTGCTAAAAAGCTAATAGCCAGCTGGGAAGCGGTAACAGAAGTGTTCTCTGTAAGTCACGGGCAGGGATTCATTCTGTCTTGTCAACTTTGCTGATGTTTCATATGGAAGTCTGTGTCCAGCTGGAGCAAGGAAATATGTGGACAAATTTGAGTGAGTACAGAAGAGAGCAGCAAAACAACTAAAGGTCTAGAAAACAAGACAGGTGAGGAAAAGTTGGAAGAGCTGCAATTTTTTAGTCCGGAGAAGAGAAGCCAGAGGGAGGATTCGGTAA
>JAGPOW010001998.1:878713-919304 GCA_030014935.1 Caiman crocodilus | reverse complement strand
CAGAGGACAGGACTAAAAGTGGTGGGTGGACATTGTGATGAGGGAGATTTAGGTTAGATTTTGGGAAGAACTTTCTGAGGGAAGTTAAGTCCTGGAGCAGATGCCTAGAGACAACACTTACATACAGCGCTTTAGCTACAGGCAGTTGCACCTAGAGGAGGGCGTTAGACTAGGTGTTCTCTCCGGGTCCTTGACAGCTTTAATTCTCTGTGGTTCTGTAAAAGATGGCCCTGCTGCCAGCCTGGGGAGGAGGTGTGAAGGGAAGGACATGCTTGTCCGAGATGTGTACCGGTATGGCAGTGTGCTGCGGTGAGGGGGTGCTTCACAAAAGGCTTAATAACTCTGGAAAGCTGCAGAAAGAGATATGCAGGGTCTGCAGGAAGAAGCATTGCATGTGGCCGGAAGTATGTGGAGCATGGATATGCTTGTGTGTTCAGAAGATGGAGAGCCTAGATGTGTGGAGGCCTTTTCTCTGCACTTGTGTGGACCAGGATCCCACGGGAAGGGGTGAACTACCCTGCAGAGAAGTGTTTGCATAGCATGCTTTGAATCCTGCTGGGGAGAGGAGCTTTAAGATGGAGCCAGGATGGCCTGGGTATTAGCAGGGACTGCTCAGGGCCTGTGATGAATCAACAACACCTTTTCTGCCTTCTCATTTGACGTGCCCTAGCCATCACTAGGTTCCCAGGGATAGTAGCTATTGCGTGTGCCTTGTATCAGTGCTCTACCCCCTCGGATCTTTCATCGTGGCCCTGACCCTGGTAGCTGAGCTCTCTACAGGTCTCAGAGCATTGCCAGCAGGGCAGGGTTTCTAAGGGAGGTTGGAGGGGGCACAGGCAGGCAGCCAGTGGGTTTGTAGGGTGCCATAAGTAGGAGGAGGTAGATGGAGCTGGTTGTTGAGGAATACACCCAGGCAGGGTGTGGGGATTTACTAATGAGATTGCTTTGCTAATTTCGTGCTCCTAGGTCACCAGAACCCCACAGAACTCCTGGCAAGGATCGGATCCATTCCCCTACCAAACTCAGAACACCCCCGCCATTGCCATCCATGGCGGAGGGGAAAGCTTCAGCCAAGACAGGAAAGTGTGGAGCAGAGCAGGAACACCAGCCAGAGGGACATCAGCTCCCCCCAGAGGCTCTCCAGCCACCTCAGGACATGACAGTGATTCCACAGCTGCTTCAGGCTCAGAAAAAGCTCAGCATCAAGTGCCTCAGGTCCTTCCAGAACAAGAGTATAAAGGACAGCTGGAGGAGGCAGCAGAGTGTGGAGTCCCAGCCAGGCTATGAAGGCGACAAGAACCAGGTTATTTAATGCTTCAGGCTCAGCTCAGGGTCTTTGGTCAGAGACAGGGCTTCTACCCCAAGTCTCTATGTAACCATGGGCCTGCTGTTTCCCTTCTCTCAGTCTCAGTTTTGTGTTCAGCAAGGCTGATCTTTTCAGAACCCAGGGCCTGAGCCTTACAGAAGCGACTGGAGAAGTGGCCAAATACTGCTGAGAAATGCACAGTTCCTGCTGACACTGGTAGGAGCTTGTACGTGTCAGTGGTCTTGAAATCTCACCCTAAAAGTGAACAGTGCATGCCGCTGCCCTGGTATGCTCCAAGGACCCAGATGCCACAGGCTGGGTTAGGGCTTTGTCTGGAGGCCTTCAGATATACGGTGCTATAAAGGAGCAGCTTCTAATCAATTGGGATGTCAGTTCCCCTAGTATAACAGCATTCTGCAGGCCAGAAGCTCAGGGCGGGTAACCCAGGATGGTTGCATTGGCTTTTGTGGTGCTGCGCTGCTACAGAAATGAAGGGGCTGGCACTGTATTTCTATTGCACTTTGCAATCAAGAGCTGCCGATGCACTGTACAGACCATAGGGAGTTAATCCTCATCTCCCTACTGGAGGTTATAGTATCACTACCTCTATTTTACAATGGGGAACTGAGGCCCAAAGAGGGGAAGGGAGCAACACAATAAGACTCAAAGAGAATCTAGATCTCCTCACTCCCAGCCCTCCCTCCCATCCTTGCTTGGTCAGCCCTGTGATAGCTTCTTCACTGCTGCTTGATGAGAAAGGAACCAAGGATCTGCTGAGAGTGATGTGGTTTTGCTTCATGCATTTAGTATGAGAACCTTCTGTCCACATGCCACTTAGCTGATAATCATGAAGGCAGCATAAAGCCTTCACTAATGGTCTGAAAACCGCTGTGGAAAAAAAGTCAGGTGATGTATTATCTCCTGGGAGGTGCAGGAAGTAGAATGAGAGTCCATTGGCAGGGGCTTGGACACAGAATAGAACTTGGACGTGGAATAGCACTTGTTCCTGTGGCCCCTTGCTTTTCCAGGTGTCCCACAGGTTATGTAGCACTGCTGAAAGGTAGCTACCCTGAGCATACAGGAGACCTGTGGTCAAGGACCCTCATGCGTTTTAAAAGATCTTTAGCCTGTGTGAATAGGATGCTGCATTTTTAAAGCCTTGTCCAAAGGACCCCCATTCCCTTGAAGATAAAATGCCCGGCTCTCTCCTCGGGAAGGCTGCCTCAGCTCAGCTGGGATCCAAACCCATTGTTCACAGGAAGCTTGGCCGTTTTAGATTAGTCAGTCACACCACGCCAAGCCTGCACATCCCTGCCTATCTACAGTGTTGATGAGTAGGACTGCCTTGGTTTCAGGCCAGTTATGTTCATAGTATCATAGTAGCTAGAGTCGGAAGGGACCTGGGCAGATCATCTAGTCTGAACTGTGTGACAACTGTGTGTAACTGTGGGTTACTGAGTGCCAAGGGGTAGACCTTATATGCCTCAAAGTTACTGGAACGAATTCAGACGACTCCAGTGGCTTGCAGCAGGCTGGCTTTGGTGCAGAGAGCACATGACCAGGGTTCCTATCTGCACAGCCAAACCCACTTCTCCCTTTGCTGTACCTACAGGACCCAGAAGAAAAGAAAATTGCATTGGAGCTTCTGGAAACAGAGCAAGCCTATGTCAGTCGCCTTCATCTCCTCGACCAGGTCAGCAGAGGGACTAGGATGGGGCTGCAGAGCAATAAGCCTATGGTCTAGCCATCACTTGACCTAATATTTAGGCCCAAAGAGATAAGGAGACTTACAGCTACACATAAAACAGCTAAGACCTGGCCCACAGTTCACCCAGGGATGCCCCTTCATGGAAAAGTACCCCAATTCACCACCATCGCTTTCAAGGAAAGTCTTAAGCGCCCCATCATATTCATTTTGGTTTTGGCTCAGCTTGTCCTTTCTACTCAAGTAGTGTGACCACGCCATATTCTGCCCCACACTGAGCCCATACCAGTGACCTGATGAATGCTGATTGACAGATGGGCATTTCCTTCTATCACTCACTGAGCATGCTAACTCTGCTCCCAGACATTCATTTGGTCTCTTAAGGGACCACGTGAGCACCTATTGCATACAGCTCCGTCCCCCCTCAGGGTGGCCTCTCTGCCCCTGCCTTCTCTTCAGCCATCTTCCTGCCCTGTGCTGTATCTCCCATAGCTCTACATCTCTTTGGGAGCATCACCCTCCAGAACATACTTCTGTCTCCATTTCAGAAAATCTTATTACTCCCTAAAATATCACTTCATCCTTGTCACCCTAGTCCCTTCAGCTTGTCCCTCCCTTCCTATTTATGATGGACCTAGGACTTTCTGTGAGAAGCCTAGGTGCTGTTGGCCTTTGCCATAGTGCTGTTTTGTCAGGCCTTATTCCTTGCTTCTCTTTAAGGGAATGTTTTGAGTCCCATTCCTCTGCAAGGCCAAGCCTCCTCGCTTCAGGAATCCAGGCTATAAGGAGCATCAGGGACATACATCAGCCCTTTCCAGCACTGACATTTTGGCACTGTTTCTTCCCAGGTGTTTTTTACAGAGCTGATGAAGGAGGCCAGAAGTGGGAAGTCAGTCCCAGAGGATGTGGTAAAAATGATCTTCTCCAACATCTCCTCCATTTACCAATTCCATGCCCTGTTCTTTCTGCCAGAGCTGCAGAAACGCATGGCAGAGTGGTGAGTTTTGAAGAGCCAGGGCTCCTGGGTTCCTTTCCTAGAATAAAACACTTGCAAAATTAGCCTTACAATGGGGTCTGACAGTTAAGCCCACAGAGCTCTGGAAGTCTGTGTACTCTGGCAAGACACTTTGAGCACAAATCTGAATTGCCTTAAGGGTATGCTGAACATGCCCTTCTCTCACTTAAGCAAGACTTCAAGTGTCAGAGTGCTGTACAGTGTAAGGGAACTGGTACCTTCCTCATGAACGTGGGCGGCCAAGTTAACATTTCATCCTCCGTGCAGTT
Organism: Caiman crocodilus; assembly: GCA_030014935.1. Taxonomy (NCBI): domain Eukaryota; kingdom Metazoa; phylum Chordata; order Crocodylia; family Alligatoridae; genus Caiman; species Caiman crocodilus. The sequence goes on along the minus strand of JAGPOW010001998.1, from coordinate 915,009 downwards.
ACTCAGCAATAATTTTCAATTTTTTAATGCAGTGGAAAGTGTTGTGTTGGCAGCGGTGAGGGAGCAGTCCCACAGACAGCATACAGCATGGAGAGTGGCCGTGTTTTACATGCCCACACACCCACACCTCTCCATAGGAGCTCAGCCGTCCTTGTCTGTGCCCTATTAGGATGTACTGTACAAGTAATGAGAGGGCAGTTTAGTCTCTAAGGCCCTTTTACTCTTAGCAGTTTGACTGAGACTATATAAAAGAGGCTTGCGAAACTGAGGCACAGAGAGAGAGGACCAAAAAGTAACTTACCTCAGGCCACACAGTGAACCCATAGAAGACGCAGGGCATCTCCTGACTGCTAGTCTGTTATCCTATCCAGTGCCAGCACTGGTAGGGTTTTGGTGACGTGGGCACTTTTCCCCAGAAACTAAACAGTTGCTACCAACTCCTTTCCCAGATGCTACCAAGTAGCTTTGAAACCGTGACCACACTCAGGCACTACCAGCCTAGGCCAGTGCTCCAGGAATGTCATGCTCTACTTCCCACAGCCACATCCCAGACAGCAGGGTAGTAGCAAAGCAGATCTGTTGCTATCACCCCAGAGGTGTGAGTGTGAGCTTTGCTTTGACCTTGTACCAAGGGCTGCCCCTAAGAGATGAATTGATGAATCCATTCAGTGTCCCTGGGCTGCCTTCATGCCCTGCTCAGCTGGTCCTGGGAGGATGTGGTATGATCCTAATCTCCCACTTCCCACCTGCAGGAGCTCCAACCCCCGCATCGGGGATGTCATCCAGAAGCTAGCGCCGTTCCTCAAGATGTACGGCGAGTACGTCAAGAACTTCAACAAGGCAGTGGAGCTGATCACTACGTGGTCAGAGAAGTCCCTGCCGTTCCAGGAGCTAATTGCAGACATTCAGGTGATGCTCCAGGTCATGTAGTCCTGGTCTGGGAAGGTGCCAAATGCCAGCAGCCTTTACTGACCTCCATGCTCGGCTGGCTGCTCCTAGGCCTGAGGACAGCAAGGTGTCTGGAGTAACTTGCAGTCCCTCACCATCCCCTTTCTCTTTCTGTTTTTTTGATGTCCCGCTCCAGAAACGGGAAGTGTGTGCTAGCCTAACCCTGCAGCACCACATGCTGGAGCCAGTGCAGAGGATTCCACGCTACGAGCTCTTGCTAAAGGATTACGTCCAAAAGTTACCTCCCGAGTCACCAGACAGGGCTGATGCAGAGAGTAAGAGCTCCCGTATTTTCTGTCTGGGAGGGAGGAAATGGGGTGTGTTTGACAGAAGTGGCGTGGTTTTATAGTAAGGGATAGAGAGGCATCATTTTCTTACCAACTCTGCCAGTGTTTTGCTATGTGACCTTGGTCAAGTCACTCAAGCAGATGAAATAGGGATAAGAGTATTTATTTGCCTTCACCATGCACTGGGAGCTCCTCAGGTGTAGGGTGCAACACTGCAGGGAATTTTTCTGGAAACTGGAGTGACTCTGACGAGGGGCTCATTAGATGCAATGCTGAGTCCAGTCCTCTGACTGACTCGAAAAGGCTTGTCATTTGCCTTGGTCACTGTAGCAAGGAAATGGAGAATCAGAAAAGAGGTGAGACCTGCTTTACTGGACTCTTCTCACCAGGCTCTAGTGACTAGGACCAACATTTGGCTGCTCAAAGTGCTATTATCAGGTTGATGAAGTTCTCTTCAGCTGCATGGTGTGGAGGGGTCTGCTCTGATATGCTTTATGCTGGGTATTCAAGAGTTTTAAGACTCCTCAGGCTCATGGCTAGATGGTGCTGAGCACTTAGCATTCCCATGTGAGAGATCCAGTGAGAGGGGTCCTCAGCAGGGAGAGGAAGGGTACGTCTACAAGTTACCCTCACGGATTTCCCCTGCGACCAGAATCAGAAACATTCCTCCACCAGCAGCCTTCCTGCCCTGCACACCACACCCACTCCATCCCTCAACCAGAGCTGCACTAAATCTGAGCCCTCCTTGCTCCAGTAGTATTGGTCTCTATCATGTGGTCTGAATGAGACTTTCTGTTAGCAGAACTGGGTTTATGATGCCCAGTTGAATGGTCCTGGCTCCATCCAGTAGACAGAAGTGGTGACTCGGACATGCTACCAGCCCCTCCATTACACTGTCCTTAAAAGCTTAGGAATGTCCCATGAAAGGCGCCTTCCTGAGTAGAATCTGGGAAGCAGCTCAGTCTTCGGTTCCCTTTCTCTTCCCCTTGCAGAAGCCCTGGAAATGATTTTCTCTGCAGCCAAACACTCAAATGCAGCCATTGAGGAAATGGTGAGTGCCAGATCTGCCTTATTGCTTCTAGTTTCTGTTGCAGCTGCACCTGATTCCCACAGCCTGGAGCAGGCCTGCAGTGTCTGGGGAGGGAACAGGTTAGGAAAGAGCAAGCCCAGCCCAGCTTAGGTACATGCTAAGCCAATAAGTGGAACTTGCTGCCTAAGGACCCCTGTCCAGCATTCCCTCTAAGTTGTGCGGCATGCACGGCTGCGCAGGCCCATTCGTGCCACACATGCCACACAGCTTGGAGGGAATGCTGCCCCTGTCCACTGCAAAAGAGACACTGTCTTGATCTGGGATCTAAGACAGATGTGCCGATGTGTGAAAATGCAGCCCGTTCCTTCTCTAGAACAAATGGCCATCTTCCAGAAGGGGAGGGGGAAATCCTGTCTGGTCTGGACTGGGCTGGAGTCCCCTGTTTGAAGTGAAGGAGAATCCCAGTCTAGTTCTAGAGGTTCTTAACCTGTTTAGACTGGAGATGCCCCTTCTCAGACACGAGGGACCTCTCAGAAAATGCCAGCTCTCAGTTTTCACTCATTTTTTTGACTACAGAAAAATACTACGGCAATTCTTTTGTTGCAAAGAACTGAGAATGATTTTAACATTGGATTTCTGTTTGAAACCTCTGGGTTTATGTTGTGAATTGTGTGCAGTTGTTTGCATACCTCACAGTGCTAATATTGCCCAGCACCCTGTGGGACCCTTAAAAGGATCTCCCAGGCCCATAGGATGCTGCAGCAGCTTGGCTGAGAATCACTGTTCTCAGACCTCATGGATCAGCCAGCTGGGTTTCCCCTGCCTCATACTCCTCCATTTCTGTCTCCCCAGGAGCGTCTCCAGAACCTCTGGGAGGTGTATCAGAGACTGGGACTGGAAGATGATCTTGTTGACCCTTCCAATGAGCTCATTAAAGAGGGTCCCATCCACAAAATCTCCTTCCGTAATAACACCACATCAGACAAGTATCTCTTCCTGGTGAGAAGATGGTGGATGCACAAGGCAGGGGAGACTCGGGTGGCTGGAAGGAGAGGAATAGGGCGTTATGTAGCACTGAGAAGCAGCAGGTTGTTCCTGGAAGATCAATAGGGGAGGACAGAAAATGGTGGGGGAAAGAAAGATTAGAAAGCCCTGGTGTCTTAGCAGAGCTTATTGGCTAGCTCGGCCAGAGACTCTGAGTCTTGTGTTCCCAGTGCCATAGTCCCTGCATTGACTTGGACACTGGTGGGACATGGGTGCATGGAGCATTCTGGTCTGTGTGAGCATTTAACATCCAGGATGTCCCCATGTAAAGTACTAGGAGGGGAGGCTGAAGAACTAGCCCCCTCGTTTCTGGAGTACTTTAACTCTGGGTAACCCTTGGGGCACTGGTTGCCACCAGATTTGCTAAGGAAGTAATTTGGAAATTCTTTGTCTTTGTTGCGAGTGGGAAGGGTAGAAAGGGGTCAGCTGTACAGGTGGAATATTTTCAAAGGAGCCTAAGGGCATTTGGCCTTCATTCACCTTTTGTTCTCAGTGGGATTTGGGCACCTAACTCCCATGGGATCTGTAGGAAATCTCAGCTTTGTTACCAATAGGTCCAGAGCCCGTGCTGCTAAGCTCAGGTTTGTGGGACACATGCTTTGGGATAGCTCCTGTCCATGGCCAGCATGCCTGGGCTGTGTTTCCTGTCCCACTGCTCACACTGGCTTCCTCTCACTCAGTTCAACAACATGTTGCTGTACTGCGTGCAGAAGGTCATCCAGGTTGGGGCTGAATTCCAGGTACACATGCGGATCGACGTGGATGGCATGAAGGTCAGAGAACTCCCGTGTTCCCTGCTGTCACTTAGGTTTGTGACAGGACCATCTGGTCCCCCACACTGGGTGTCACTGAGCACCACAAATGCAGCCACTTCTGGGGTGGAACGCGGCTGGTGCTTAGCTGGACGCAGCGACACTGCATGGCGGTTAGGATGAGAAGAAGGAGGCTGTGTTCAGTGGAAACTGTGGGAAGAGTTTTAGGGAGGTGGAATGAGATGGGGCCTGGGCCAAAGGTCTGATGTGCTGACTCCTGTGACGACTGCCTGGGGAGATGGTTAGAGCTCGGAGTTGGTGTCTCACCCTGAAAACAGCACCTTCAGCAATGCAGCAGATTAGGGAAGGCCATAGGAGAGGGCAGAGCGCCATCTACCGACCCACTGGGGGTAGAGGTGTTTCCTCTTCCAAGTCTGTTCAGTTGCTGAGTAAACCTGACCCTGCTTAGCCTAGTATCAGAGCTGTGGTTGTCCTGTGAAACCCCGGCACCAGCATCCATGGTGGAGGCACAGGTCATACGTCCCAGTAGAGCTCCCTGTACTTATCCCTTGTTATGCACAGCAATCAGGACGGCTTACTTTTCCCAGCAGTGTGGTCTCCTAGGGGCTTGTTACAGCTCAGGCTCAGGCTTGTTTCCCTCTCTGGGTTTTCAGATCCGGGCAGTGAACGATGCAGAGTTCCCCCACACCTTTCTGGTCTCCGGGAAGCAGCGGACGCTGGAATTGCAAGCCAGGTGAGGAAGCGAGTTGTCCCCTCCTCTCCAGCTCCAACAGAGTAGCTGAAGGCCTACTCTCTAATGCCTGCATCCCCACTCTGCACAGGTCGCAAGAGGAGATGAACGCCTGGATAAAGGTATGGCAAGCCGTAGGCTTTTTGAACACAGCTTGCAGGAACCACGGAGTGAGGGGTGGATCTGTGTCCTGGAGTTTTCCAGTGCTGGCCCAGAAGGCATTCCAGCCCTCTGGTGCAGCGGGAAGGGCCAGTCCACAGCAGCAGGGCAGTGTCTGAGGTCTTGGTCCAAGTTGCTGTCTGGGCCAGCAGAAGTGGCTGGGGGTTGAGGACGCGCTTGCTGACTGCTCCTTTGTGTCCACAAGGTGCTGGTGTCACACATGGTGGGAGCAGGAGTCTGCCTCACAAGCATACGTGTAGTGCAGGTCCCTGCTACAAGGTCTGTGTAGCCAGGGGGACAAGTCTGAGGACACAGTATGTGTCTGTGGCTCCTTGGTGTTATAGCCTCCGGGCCAGAAACAGAGGCAGAATTCATGGCTTTGTGGGGAGCTAGACTGCAACCAACCACTTAAGGCCAGGAGCTCCACATGGGACAGGCCATGACAGGCCTTCCCCTCACCTTTGAGCCTCCCTTTTTCCTCAGGCCTTCCAGGACGCTATTGACAAGAATGAAAAGCGGAATGAGAGCTTCAAGACGGCGGTTCATGGACTCGATGTGGAGGCCCAGGACTTCAGCGTAATCTGCCCCCACCCTTCCTCCTGTTACTGCCTCCCACTCTGAGGCTCTGGGTGAATCCTTTCACACCTAGGCCCCTAGGCTTGGGGTGGGAAGGGTCAAGAATAGGAATGGGTAGCCTGGAACGAAGACAGGGTGGCACGTGGGGAAAGAAGTCAGCAGGTTTTTTGATGATGGCTGAATACAGGGCAGGACTGGGGAGAGCCCAGGCAGTGGCAGTAGGGAGCACAGGCTGTGAGCTCTATCCAGCAGCCTCGATGGAGTCCCCTGTATAGATATGACTGCCAAGCCCTGGCTCCTTTGCTGTGGAGACAGCAGCTGAGGTGATGGGGCCCTGTTCTCTTCTGTCCCCCACCCCACACAGTACAAGACAGAGGAGCTGGGCCGGCGAGCCCCGCAGTGGGTGCGGGACAAGCTGGTGACCATGTGCATGCGCTGCAAGGAGCCGTTCAACGCTATCATGCGCAGGAGGCACCACTGCCGGGCCTGTGGCTATGTGAGTGACCCCCCCCTCCCCCTGCCTTCTTGCCAGGCCCAGCCCAGGGGGTGCAGGCAGTCTTCTGCCCCATCCCCCAGCACAGAGCAGCAGCTTGTTTGCCAGGGCTTTCTGAAAGGAAAAAAACACGTGTGGAGAGGGGTGAGCAGGGGGAAGGAGATCCCCTGTGCTCCATCCCAGGGGTTGGGGCTGCTGCAGGCATACCTGGGCAAGAGTTGAGCTCCCTCAGGGCCAGATAAATCCTGTCCTCTGCTCTGCTACCCATGATGTGGGGAGAGAGGCGACTCCTTTGCCCCTCTCCAAGCATCTGTCAGGGCCCCTTGCCCTGTCCTCGCCTGACCAGGGCCTGTCTTGGGGACAGGTGGTGTGTGGCCGGTGCTCTGACTACAAAGCTGAGCTGCAGTATGACCCGAATCGCCTACATCGCGTCTGCCAGGAGTGTTACATCTTTCTGACGGGGCACCTGCTGCCTGAGGAGCGGGAGGGGAAGCAGAAGGGCATCCTGGAGGTGAGATCACAGTGAGTTTTCGCTGTCCCTTGCCCCTGCCTCCCTCCATCTCTGAGGTCTTCTGCTGCTTCTGTCTTGCTCCAACCCTCTCCCTGCGTGACTTGTGTCATGCTGCTCCCTTCAGTTGTGAGACATGCAACTTCTTCCCTCAGGCGCACAGTAACCAGCCTTTCCAGACTCTCTCACTGGGCTGCTGCCCCGCATCTGCTAATGCCAGGCTCATGCGTTCACTCTATCCCTAGTGCTTCTGGGGGGCACCACCCAACATGCCCCCCTCCCTCCTGCACACACCATGCCCAGAAGTGCCCTAGTGAAGCCATTCCCAGGACATTCCCATGGCCAGTCCCAAGCTTACAGGAAGCAGAGGGCTGATGAGGGGCAGTGAGGGTGTCCCAGAGTGGCTTCACTGTGTCTTGGTGTGTGTGTGAAGGGGAGTGGGTGGACAGCACGCCTTCTCCAAGCGGGCTGTGGACATGGCATAAACATACCCAGGCACCAGCTGGAGAGTTGGCTCTTGCCTCTGAGATCCCCTCTCTGAGCGCGAGCTGCTTCATTGTCCGTGTCTGCCCACAGATCCAGGAGCCAGGGCCTGCATTCACATTGCTTGCATCACGAATGCTTGACCCACCAATCACCCCACCTCTTCCTTCCTGTCAGGGGTGGGGGACATCACTGGTTCATCCTCAAAGCATAAAGACCTAGGCTTTCATCCTAACTCTGCCACTACTTTGCCAGTGACCTCAGGCACATCACTTCTGGCAGGAGGGGATGAACACCCATAGTTTCCATTTGAGGCAGTGAGAGTTAGGTGAGGGTGTTCATCTCTAAATCAGGCCCTTTTCCTCTCCAGTCTCCTGTTACCCTGGCATTAATATCGACCAACAGTAGATCATGGGTGGCTGCAGAGTGCCTTGGGGTGCTCAGACACCAAGTGCCAGAGAGGAGCAGGGGGTGGGTGGTGGTGTCACAGATGCATCTCATGGAACGGGAGCAAATTTCACAGGATAGTGGCTCTGCCTCTGGGAGTCCTGGGTTAGAAATCCGTGATGGGGCTGGTGTTGGAAGAGCTCTGTGGGGAAGGGATGGTGGTTTTATCCCCCTGGAACCACTGTCCTTGCTTGTCCCTGGCACTGCCTTCACTTGCTGGTCATCGAGTGCATTGAAATTACCCCCGTGTACTCATCTTCTATTAGCGGGGCTGGCTCCCGGCCCGGCCCCGGGGCTCCTGCCTGCAGCACCTTCCCCCGTGACTTCCCAGAAAGGAGGGCCCCTGTCCATGGTGCTGAACTGGAGCGGGAAAACCCTCCATGCCCACCACTGGACACACAAGTTAACACAGACATGCGCACACACGTGAACATCAGCACACAGGAGCGCCGTGTATACGTGCCAGCTTATGCGTGGGCAAATGTGGACAAACCTGGAGAGCTGGGTATGTGTGGATGCACACAAGCATAGATATGGACATCCACCTACATGGACACATCAGATGTGCTTCTTTGTGGGCTTTGATAAACTTCATACATGACCATAAACACAGACATGATAATGCACATACTATATGCAGAGGCATCAATGTATGTGGGCACACCAGTATATATCTATGCACAGGCATTAACATGAGTGTCAGTGTTGTGTGCATACAGATCTACCCAGCTACCCATGGGTACACACTTCAGTGAGCACATGCACAGACATTGATGCATGGATATACACGTGTGCATATGCACAGTAAAGAAGTAAGTATGTGAATGGTGCAAGGAATGTGATGGGTGACTTTAGCTGAGCATTAAAGTGTCTATGGGGCTGCTGCTTCCTGCTGCAAAGCAGGGACTGAGCAGATTTATAGCCCTCCTAAATCTTTATAACCTGTGAACTCAGACTGTCCACTTGACAACCAGTAACGGTGCTCTCATTTGCACTGCATTGCTCCCCATGGGCTGCCTCCTGGCCCAGAAGCAGGATAGCTAGTTCTGCAGGACTGAGCGAGAATGCCAGTGAACCTGCTTTTTGCCCCAAGCTGATGAGCCTGGCCATGGCATTGGCTGCTCTCTCAGTCCAAGAGGCCATTCCCCTAGAACAGCAGAGCGTGCTTGAAGGCACCACCACCAGGAACAGCACCTTTCCTCTGTGAGATCCAGCAAGCCTTGCAGTGGATTAGACCGTAGGCAGCCTCTGTGGGACCTGGCTCCCCGTGTGCACAGAGGAACTGCAAAGACCTTGCTTATCTGTTTTCTTGGCAGAAAGAATCTGCAGAAATCTCTGGGCGCAGCCTGATGTGCAGCTTCTTGCAGCTGATGGACAAGAGTGGGAAGGGCATGCGGGGCTGGTTTGTGATCCCACAGGATGACCCCCTCGTGCTGTACATTTATGCAGCCCCTCAGGTAGGTGATGGCTTAATCCCCTGTTGCAATGAAGGGGGCTTCTGCAGGGACCAGCTCCAGCCATGCAGCAGAGTCCTGCATCATGAGCTTGCAGAGCCAGGTTGTTGCATCCTGAGATGCTGTTGACACTGAAGGGAAGAGAAAAGACTCCTCTGTTGAGGAGCTTCAGCTTCTGCCTGTTCTCCCTTCCCTTCCAGGATGTCAAGGCTCACACCTCCATCCCCCTGCTGGGCTACCAGGTGAAGGACCTGTCCCAGGGCGACTCGCGCCACCTCTTTCAGCTGACCCAGTCCAAGCAGTCCTACGTGCTGGCAGCTGACACACAGGAGCTGAAGCAGAGATGGATGCAAATCATACAACAGTCAGCCATAGGCAACACTTGGGCTTTTGGCGAGGATGAGGAGGATGATGACTCATTTGATGAAGTGGAGTGACTGAAGCTCTTGGGAGTCATGATATGAACTAATGACTTCTTCTGATACTGTCCCTAGATGCCTCCTGTCCTTCACTCCAAAGTGAAAGGCTGTCTAGTGGTTATAGCAAGGGGGGTGGAAGCTCCAGAGACCCAGGTGTTCCCCCCTCCATACACACCTACGTCTTGTACTGTAACCTTGGACAAGTCACTTGAGCCTTCTGTGCCATGCCGCCTGCCCTCCTGCCTCTAGACCAAAGGTTGGCAACCTCCAGCCTACAGGCTAGATCTGGCTCATCAGGTTGGATCCAGCCTTTGAAGAGCTAGATTGCCCTAGGGCATTGCAGGGGATCAGGTGGCCCACAGCTGTGCCAAGCTGCACATCCCCTCTGTAGCATCCTCTCTCCTTCCCTGCTGCTCTCGTGCTTGCATTTCCCCCCTGCACTGGGGCTGGGGAGCAGTAGTGAAATAAAGTGTTGGCAGCTTGGGAGCTCTGGGAGGCAGAGATTTGCAATCCGTGGCAGGGAGCCAGGTCTTGGGCTGTGACCCACAGTGGCCAAAGGTTGTCAAGCCCTGTCGTGCTCCATGGGAACACTGAAATGTGTGTACATTGCTTTGAAGTTTATCCCAGGCAGGGCTAGTGCAGCCTCTGCTACCATCCCATCCTGTCTTTGCTGTCTCTAGGTGCAGAACAAGCCTTGCAAAGCCTGGAGTTCATGAAAAATATCTGGCCTTCATTTAACTGCAAGGAGTTCTGTCTTGTTTACTGCTTTTGTCCTCAGATGCAGCCTGGAGCCCTCTGGCACAAATGGAAGACGGAAGTTGGGGCTGGAGCTAGGTTTGGGGTCAGAAGATGTGGGGAAGGTGCTATTTGCAGTCTAGGTTGGTCTGGTGGGATATAGATCCCCAAAGCAGCGCTGGTTGCAGGGGAGGAGAGGGACAAAGGGATGTGGGGGAAGCAGACTTGGAGGCTGTGTCAGTGGAGGTGCAGCCTAAAGAGGGGAAGAGACTGGATGCACAGCTGGAGGAGGAGGGAGTGAAGAGAGATGGGGCAAAGGGGAGTACTAGAAAGCCCCTGTGAACGGCTTAACACGGCCACCACCTTGCACCGCTTGCTTTGGGGTGGAGTAGATGGGCGCTGTTCCGGCCGGGTGGCGCCAGGGGGCGCTGATGCCCAGCTGTTCTCCACCTGGCTCCTGTCCACACTGCCTTGTGCTCTATTGGCGGGGGCTTAAACTTTGTTAACGTGGCCTTGCAATCGATCCGGATACACTGGGTCCATCACTGAAATACAGAGGTTTGTTGAAGCCTTTATCTTACCAGTTGCTTTCTTGGTGAGCTTTCTGAGCTCGGTCAGGTGCTGTTCCCATGCTGCTCCGTCATGCTAGCCATAGCAAAGGCAATTGCTTTCAACAACCCATGGCTGTCAAGCTGCATCAGCCTGGCTCAGGAGACTTACCCTGACCATGCACCTCACAGGACCTGGTTGCACCACTGGTTTGGAGACCTCACAGCTCTGCCAGCCCTCTACAACAGGTTGTGTTGCTGGTTCTCCGCTGTGCTCTGCATACGCTGCTGACGCAGCCTCAGACCTGAGATCCCGCATCACTGCCAGGTCACTCAGTCCCAGCCTGCAGTTCCCCCTGCTCTCCAGCAATAGGACCTTGCCCAGTGTACCTCTGCCCTGGCTTTTGGCATCCTCTGGTGTCCGAGCCTGCAACTTGCAGAGGGCCAGCAAAGCCCTTGTACCCAGGGCTGATTGGGCGCGGGTGGTACTGAGTGCACCAGCCTTCCCCTGTGCAATGCAGTGGGCGAAAAAATAGGTGATTTTTCTTTCAGCACCAAGCTAATGTCATCGTTGTGAGGCAACAATTCATGGGTGATATTTGTATGGTTGGCATGTACGCCTGTTGTCACTGTCCTCCTTCAAGCCTCAACATCACTTCAACACCACCATTGTCTCATATTTAGTAGGCTTGTGCCCCTTGACTCCAGTCAAATGGTGCTTTGCTGTATGTACCCAGGGCAGAGAGAGAAAGTCCCAGCCTTAGAGAGCTCAGAGCTGCATTGTGCGGTGATGGGCAGCAACGGGGGCACTTCCAGGAGGAGAAGCCCCCGGGAGCAGGAAGATGAGCTACCATTAGGTGCGTGCTGTACCAGTAATGAGATGTTTCGGAGGCATCAAGGCACAGGAGAGGCTTAAGAGAGCAGGAAACGCTGCCCTAAAGATCTGCAAGGAGGAGGAACGGGCTCCGTACTCAGTAGCCTTTCCCCATCTTCCCGCTCCATTGCAGTGGGGCATGATGGGGCAGGCAGCGACTTTAAAGACCCCTCCCCCCCCCCCAAAGGGAATTTGGGCTGGGGTGTGATTATAGCAGGGAGCCCCAGCAGGATCGAGGTGTGACATGGCTTTTCCTGCCCCCTCACCCCTCAGCTGGCACCAGGTCAGCATTGTAAGAGATACCAACCTGGCCTAAGGGAGGGGTGGGTGAGAAATAGGGGCTCTGGAGAGGCACTTGTGTGGGTGCCAGCACTGTGATGGGCCTTCTCGGCACTGGGTGGCAGCACAGGACAGGAAGCGGAGCGGGCTGGAGCCAGGCAAGGAGCCAGCACCTTTGTTTCCAGGGCCAAGGGCTGAAGGTTGGTGCCAAAGGGCCAGGCTGAAGCAGGCTGCAGCTCCCGTGCTGTGCGGGGCTGGATGCTCTCCAACGTGACCCTCGCACTTGGTACTTCCTGACTGCCCTGGTGGGGTGTTAGAGGACGCCCCAGCCACAGAGGTCACCCTGCGCCCGTGCCACAAAGCCCCAGGCTGCAGAGCCCAATGCACATGCACAGCTTGGCCAGAGGACGGTCAGGGTCTGAGGCCCGGGCAGACCGCCCTTGCTCCATGGCATATGAGTCCCCACCATCTTGGGCACCTGCTCCTCTGCACCGGGCCCTGCATCCCACGGGTCCTTTCATCCACCCCTGCACCCGACGCTTCCCCCACGGAGACCCCACAACCCCACGGGCTGTGCCAGCCCCTGGCGAGCCCTGGCAAAGCTCTCTTGGCCACGGTGGGGCGGGCAGGGGAAGCCTGGAGCATCTCCCGCGTCCTTCCTGCCCGGTGTCACCGTGTCACAAAGGAACAAAACAAGCCCACACTGCCGGGCTGTCGCGAGCCAGCTCATGAATGGGCCACCTAATAATAGACTTCCTGTTTACCCCGGGATAGTAAACTTGAGAGATCGCTTCTGGGTTAAAGGTCAGCCGGTTTCTATTTTTACAGCCATCCGTCTGACCCGCTCTGCGCTCTGTGTTCCCAATGCTTCCCCCCCACTGGGCATTGATCGCGGCCCCGAGCCGACGCAGGGGTCCCGGAGGGTGGGACGCGAGCAGGCTGCGCTGACGGAGCCGTAAATGGCTGGAGGGCTGCAGGGGGAGAGCAAGGCAGTGGCTCATCCAAGCTGAGCTCCAAGCCAGGGCTGGAGCCAGAGCAAAGATGGGTCCAAAGCAAAGCCCGGGTCCAAACCCTGCTCGGCTCTGGGCTTTGCTATGGCCCAGCACAAGCCGAGCCATGCATGGCTCTGTAGGGAGCCCTGTCCCTGGAGCGGATGCTCTGTAAGGCCTCTTATCTCCACCTGCTGCCCTGCCTTGCAGCATGGAGCAGGGGGGATCCAGCCCCTGAGCTCTGCTGAAGAGGCAGAGGTCATGCAACAGGGACCAGGAGAAGGAAAGGTGAGGGTTGTTGGTGCAGAGCATAACCCATGAGCGCGGGGTCTGCGTGAGCTGTGGGGGAGACCCCGGAGCAAATCAGGTGAGCCAGGTCCTCCCAGCCTGAGCAGCCCCAGCCCAGCCCCCACCGAGGCCTGTCAGACGAGCCCTCATACGCATGCAGTTCCACCCAGGTGTTGAAATCTGCCGGGAGACTTGCCATCTCCCCGCTCCCGCGCCCGCCTGCGCCATGCCCCACCCGCCCCCTCCCCCTTGTCTCTGAGCTCCCGTCTGTTAATGTAGCAACGCGGTGCCTGTTCCAAGATGCAGATGTGCACAGCTGCCAGGAACCCGCAGCTCCGCTCACCCGCCCCCCACAAGGCCAGAACATATTAGCTAATCCCCTGGCAACACCATCTGTCCCAGAAGCTGCCTCTTCCATCCGCTCTTCTAGTGACTGGGAGGCCCCGTGTAAAGGACAGAGGGTCCTGCTTTATTTCGGGACATGGGGCTTAATATAACTCAGCAGAACCCAGCCCAGCGGCCACACTAATGCAGCAAAGGAGGAGGACAGGACAGACACCAACTGAGCCCTGCGTAGATTCAAATTGGTGGCCCAGCAGCTCCCCCATGCCAAAGCGAAGGTCCTGAATGATTCACCTGTTCTTCCTGTGGCTTCTCCTGCAGCCTGAAGAGGTTGTGCTCAGGTGTAATTAGCTGCCATGGAAATGAGTCCGATGACACACGCTGATGATGAGGACTTGAGGTGGAGAGCAGTGCCAAGGGAGCAGATGATCAGCAACCCTCTGCACTCTTCCAGCCTCTGTTACCATACGTAAATGCCCAGGGAAGACAATATTTGGTCACTCTCCATCATCCTTCATTTTCTGCACAGTCTGTGTAGTACTGCTCATTGCCCGGAGCTTCATTTGATCAAACACAGGGACAAACAAGTGCTATGGACATGACTCAGGGCTTCTGCGCTGCGTGGGTATCCACGTTCCCCAAGCTAAACGCCCAAAGTCCTGTCCCAGCATGTGCTGGACTCCATAGCCAAACTTGGATTTCCCTAGGAGCTAGCCAGAAAAGGCCATGTCTGGCGACTGTCCAGCTTGCGTCCAGACAGCACACCAAGTCTCCACATCCAGCAACCTCCCACTACTTTTGACGTCTCAGCCTCAGTGACCACCTATCCCAAATCTTGGTTAGGAACATGGAGAAAATGGTCCCAACCGATCACTGTGCCAGGGTTTGGGGCAGCAGGGATATTGCAGAAAACTATCCCTAGCCCTGCAGTCGAAGGAGCTCAGCTAGATCCTGATGCTCACACCACAAACTCCCTTGCTGTGCTCGGTGAGCGGCTGGCTCAGGAGAGCAGCCTCTGGGTAAGAGGCCAAGCTCAAGCCCTTTGCTGAGCACAGGGTTTCTGTGCTTATTGCTTTGACAATGTCCCCAGGTCCAAGGTCCTTCCAAGTGGGTTTGATGGCAGGATCAGGACCCTAATCACATCCCCTGAACTTTGCAAAGCTGTGGGAAAATGCCGAACGTTGGCTGGGCCCATTTTGTCCCCAGCTCTTTCCTGAGCTGAAGAATTGGTGTCTGTATGGGAGAAGGCCCTCGTCCCTCCCAGAAGGAGGTGCATCTGGTGTTCCTGAGTTTCGTGTGAAAGAAAAATGGCAAAACTTGACCTGTTTTTCCTGCTAACACGTTTTCCCCACAGATTTGGAGTGAAACTTAGATCATCTCCTATCACACATGGCTAGGCCCTGGCTCCCACCACAGCCCGGCGCCTGCAGGGACTGTCCACCCCCCACACACTGGGCCAGATGGGATACTTGGACGAGGATCTGGCCTCATCTGCCCCTAAGCATTTACCTGGTGTCTGTGCCCCCTGCCCCCAGGACATGGCTGGGCTGAGCAGAAGAAAGGCCCTGTTCAGCTCTTTGTGAGGATCCCCCAGCTGCAAGGGCGCATCCCTGCCCTGATCTACACCTCAATGCCAGCCTCAGGGCACTAGGAAGGAGGGGTGAAGCACTGGCATGCATGGGGGCCAGGGATAGAGGAAGCCCATCACATGCCTGAGCAAAGGCTGGGACATCAGGGGATCGAGTCATTATTGCTGCAAGCTCTCAACCAGCCCGTGCACCATGCTGCAGGTGGGGCCAATGTATGCATCAGGGCCTGCATTTCCCTGGGTTTGGTGGGGCTGAGTCAAAGTCAAGGTCTGCTGTCCCTTCCCTCTCATATTGCAGTCCTGGAACAGCTGGAGCCTCCTTCAGAGGCAATGCATGACAGGGTGTTTGCACAGGAGGGGAAACCCCAGCCTTTCCCCTGGGTTCTGGCTGGGACACTGCCCCGGGCTGCAGTGTCAGGACAAGCACTGCCCTGAGCCCAGAGAGGAGAGGCTGTCAGAGCTGCTGCGCTCAGTGCTGCAGGGGGTTGGAAAAGTTTGGCCTCTTTCCTCACTGAGCAGAAACTGAAAACCCCAAAGAGAAGTCGAACAACTTCCTATTCTCAAGAATGAGGAAGGGCCAGAGGCCACTTACTGGAATCCCCCTCCGGCCCCCCTCCCTGCCTTTCTTGTAAGCACCAACCAAAATACATTGCAAAACCCATGCGGAGGCGAGTCACACTGGGGGAAGTGGGAACCGCCGGCCCATTGATAAAACCCAGCGCTGGAGCTGGGAGGAAATGGAGCTGCAAGCTTGGGGGGCCAGCTCTTCTGTAACTGCACAAGCCACCCCTCCCCATTGCAGAGCTCCCCTGCTCTTAGCCAGGGCTGCAGCAAGGGCCCACTGATCAGATGGGCCCAAAGCAGGGAGGTGCAGGGGAAATACTGCTGCAGGGCGAGGTGAGAAGTGAGACAAACTCAGGCCAGATGTAAACACAACCTCTGTACTCGGTTGAGGGAGTTGCAACCGCTCGCACCAGAGCTGACCTGGGCCAGGAGGGGCTGGGATCTCATCTGCTGCAATTCTCTCATCTCCAGCCCTTTCATTTGCGTGTGCCCAGTGTGTACCTTGCGAATGCGTGCACGTGAATCCACATGCACATGCATGCCCAGCCGCATGGCAGCAGGAGGGTGGCAGCATGAGTCTAAGTGCTGGCACCCGTGTTTGCCTGTGTGCATGGGGCGGGTGCATACGTGCACCTCGACGTTTGTGTACACGGGCTGCGCACGTGTGTGTGTTTGCTCTGGGGGCTTGGGGGCATGCTGTGCATTTACACCTTTGCAGCCAGGAGGTGGCACTGTGCCATCTCCTTCTGCAGCAAAGGATTTGGAGCAGTCCCAGTTCCAGCCATGCTTCAAATGACTTAGGGCTGCAGCCTTCCTGGGCGTAGGGACAAACCCTGTGCAGCAGCATTTCATGGTGCAGAAAGAAAGCAGCTCTTCTTTCCCCAGCCTCAGCCCCTGCCCAGATGCAGCTGCATTCCTTGCACTCTGTGGGCTTTCTGCAGGTCCCAAAGGTCTCCCAGCTAGCCTGAACCAGGTCTTTCCACCGCACCCTAGGGGCAGCAGGGCGGCAAGAGTCTGAACATGATGTTCTTCAGCCCTGCAGCACCTGCCCAAGGGCCTGGCCCAATGCAGCCCATGCTGTAGTAATTACGCATGAGGCCCCTGGACGTGCCCTGATGCGCCAGGGAGGAGGCTGTGGCACAGACAGACTCTCCTACTGGCTACTGTGACTGGCATCGTGCCCCTGGGACCACGGATATCCTAGAGTCCTGTAAACCAGACAGGACCCTGCCCCACTGCCCAGTTCACTGGAAGTGAACGGAGGTAAATCTGATTGGAAACCTCATCCCATGTGCGACAGAAACTGCAGGCTGCAGCTTGTGCCCCCACCCATGCAAACTAGGCCTTTATACTACCCCTGGCCCATCAGCCCCGTGCAGCTGACCACCAGGTCTTCCTTAGGTTTATGCACAGCCCCATGCACCCTGGGCTGTCCGCATGCCCGGCTCCCCCCAGCTTGGCTGGGCGCACGGCTGCTCAGTCCTGAGCCCCCAGACGCTCTGCGTCTGAGAGCCCAGAAACCTCCTAGCCTAGTTGCATGGAGATGGGCTGTCCCTGGCGAGAGCAGCAGCCTTCTCCTCTTCCCTGCCGCCTGGTTATTCACAGAGGCTCCTGGCCTTGCTCTGGGAGGACCTTGCTCTTTGCCCTGGCCCTCTGAGCCCACCCTTGCTCTCCACCCACATCTCCAGCAGCCACATGCCCTGGCACCACGGTGGCACTGCATTGCACTCTGCCCCTTCTTAAAGCCAGGGCTGGAGTCTGGATCCCTGCAGCCTGGTGCTCAATGGCACGGGGCACCCTGAGGGATCTTGCTGCCTACGCTCACCTCTGCCCAGTCAGGGCAACATGAGGGGGTGTCCAGTGAGGGTCTCCACTCTTGGCCTGATGCAGGGAGACAACTTCTCCCTCCCTGGCGTGGTCTCCAATGAGGGCGGGACTGTGACTTTGTACCTGCAGGGGACAAGGGTGTGGATGTGATGGCCCCGGTCCCCTGGCTGGGAGGCGGTGACTGTCCAGCTAGTTCTCCATCCGGCTGGGCTGCACAGTGCAGCTAAGCACCTTGCCCTAGCAGCCAGGCGGCTTTGGAAAAGGCCCCAGGCCTCGCAGAGCCCACACGACCTCCCGCGCTCCTGCCCCCGATTCCTGCTCTTGGTTAGGAGACTCGGGGGTGGGTGGCAGGAGGGTTTCCTGGCGCGGGGCTGCGCGCGCTAGGAGTCGTTCCAGGTCCCAGCTGGAGGAAACGCGCTGAACTGCAGCTGGTTGCCTTGGCAGCTCCTTTGACAGCCTGTTTTACGCGGCGAGAGTAACGCAGAACCTGCTCTGGGTATAAAGCAGACACTAAAAATATCCCTCTGTTCAAGAAGCTTCCCAAGGAGGCGGCGGCGGCAGCATCTCTAGCGAGGGAGGGAGTGAGGGTTCATCCAAGGACAGGCCCTGCCTCCGCCTCCTCCCCCTCCCCTGCACTGCTGCATGATCAGGTGCTGCTGTATGCAGCTCAGAGCAGTGGCCTGGAAAGGCTGAAAGATGCACAGAGAAGAGGCTGTGCTGGGGGAGGCTGCACGCTTAAAGAGGCCAGGGCTTTTAAAAGCTGGAGAGGGAGGCCGTGCCCTTCTTAAAGGAGCCTGTGCTTTAATGCCCAG
Organism: Caiman crocodilus; assembly: GCA_030014935.1. Taxonomy (NCBI): domain Eukaryota; kingdom Metazoa; phylum Chordata; order Crocodylia; family Alligatoridae; genus Caiman; species Caiman crocodilus. The sequence goes on along the minus strand of JAGPOW010001998.1, from coordinate 896,812 downwards.
GGTTGCACTGCTAAAGGGGCCTTACATCTGATGGGGTTGTGCTCCATAGGGGCCTGAAAGTAGGAGTGTAAAATAGAAACCACGGGTAGAAAATAAAAGCCAAGACGCTGAGCCAACCCCTGCAAGCGTTGCTTTCCGAGGCAGTGAACCAGCCCACGGGTCAGCCCACCCGGGTCGGAGATCTGGAGTGACCAGGGTTGCTCCTGACTCGGAGGGTTTTGTGCCCTGCTCTGAGCATCGCCCTGGCCAGGCCCAATTCAAAGCCAGCCTCATTTCTAAACCTCTCCCCAGGGTTAAAAAATTCACCATGTGCCCAGCAGAAGACCCCTGCAGCCAGGGCGGCTTCCTTGTGTTTCTCTGACACCTTCTCTCCATCCTTCCTCCATAAGCCTCCAAGCCTCTTGGACCAGTACCCACCAGGAGGTGAGAGATGGGGCCTCTCCCCCTGGGCTGCCTTGGCAGAGAGGATGGATGCCCAGAGACACACGGGAGAGGCTGGGGGTGTGGGGGGCTCTGCTGTGCACTGCACCACAGCAACGGGGCTGTTCTTGCATGGGGGTAACAGTGCCTGTTATAGCTGTTGAGTTAATATGTGGGCATGAGGCACTGGACAGGAATAGCTTGGGTTGCCCCATAGGCGAGAGCAGACGGGCTCGGCTGCAGTGAATGTAAAGGGAATGCCCGGGGGGGGCGGCTGGATGCACAGGCCCCGCGGCTCTCTCTGGCCTGGGCTGCCTCCTCATGTGCCTTACGTGCTGGCCTGGCCTTGGGTTTCAGGGAAGGGACCTGCTGACTGCCTTTCTCATGACTGTGGGTGCTAGGAAGTGCTTCGCTGTCACCCCCTTTCTTCCTCCCCGGCAGCAATTCCACCTGCAGGCAGGTTGGGATGGAGGTGCCAGGCAAGCGGGGGGCAGAGGTGGGAATCAGTCTTTGGAGCTGCTTTCCCCCCGCAGACTCTTGTGCCTTGGGCTGTGCAAGGAGCTCTGCCAAGTCCCCTCTGCAGCACATCAAAGGCCCCGCTCATTCATCCCGCCAGCAGATCTCAAGGCAGCCCCTGTCAGCCCCATGATCTGCTCCAGCTCCTATCCTCTTCTGACGCAGCGTGAGCCCCTTTCAGCTGAGGAAGACACCAACATGCAGCCTGACAGCTCCCCGGTCAGGGCCCCTTGCCCAAGAATAAAGGACTTGCTGCAGGCACAGCGCCCACCCTGTTTGCAAGGAGGGAAGCCAGAGCCTGGAGCTGCTGAGGACACTGCGGAGCCACCGCTCACTTTGGTACTGTGGCCCTGGGCCTTCAGGGGCTGAGTGCTGGTGCTACTAGGGAGCCCACATTGCCGTAAGCAAATAATGTCTGCTTCTATCTGTTCCAGAGTTTGTAACACCTGATCCCATTTTCCTTGTCCCACCAAACTTTTCACATTAGCAGAAGCTGTGTTGATTCTTTTCATTGTGCTGTCTGAACAAGGGAAGGGGAGGGGGGCTATCTGGAACCTCTTTTTCTGTCTCGGCTTCCAGCTTTGCTTTTTTTCCTTTCATTTTCTGGGTCTTGACATTTTTCCTGTCCGGGGACCTCCTTAGGTGTTCCTGCAAAGCTCGTCTGGTTGTTTTCTGTTTGACCTTTTTTTTCCTCTTGCTCTTGCTTCTTGCTCTTGCCCTGGTTCCCTGCAAGCTCCCTGCAAGTGGGGCTTCTGCACCCCTGGGCTCAGAACCCGCTTGTCTCCATTGCAGTAAGCCCCAGCGCTCCGGTGTGCACGGTGCGTGCTGAAAGCGTGCGCTGTGGGGGTGCCTGCGCCCTGAGTTCATCTGAATGCGCTTAGAGGGGAATTCTTCTGCCCCTCCTGTGCGAGATAGCAGTGCTGTAGCCAGATGTGTGGCTTGCCCCGGCAGTGTGGACATCTAATGACTGCTGCCTGCATACACAGCTATGTATGAGCTCATTGGAGTGTAACTCCAGGGGAAGGCAAAGGCCTTCCCATGTTTTAGTCTTGACAGCTGTGTACTTAGGGCACCTGCCTAGGAAGCAGGTTTAAGGCCCCCCCTTTTCCAGAAGGGATACGAGCCTGCGTTTTTCTGGCTGCCTTGCACAGGGCTCTAGCCACCAAGGCAGGGGTCAAGCATTAGCCAGCCTGCTCTGGGCTTCGCCAAGCCTCCCTTTGAAGCTGAGCCACTGCCCCTTGTGTTTAATTGTCATGGCATAGATAGGATGGGGAGCAGTGCAACAGGGAAGTTCCCACTCTGGTGGGAGCAGGGCCTTCTCCTTTCCACAGCACCGGCCACCTCGCAACCTCGGGTTTGCCCTCTTCCTCCTGGCTCCGCGTATCTCCCTCTCTTAGCTGCCCAAGAGCCCAGCTTCAGGAGTCCTGGGTAATGCCTGACCTGCGGTGTGTTGCTTAGCAAGCTGGTCTGGGAAGTCAAGGAGATGCAGACTCAAACCCCACCTGGGAGAGAGGCATGTAAACCCAGGTCTCCAGCGCTCTGGGCGGGTGCCCTACGCACTGACCTCTTGGGGCTACAAGGAGACCCTTCACTTTCTCCCTACAACATGGGAGACTGTATGTAGCCAGGGGTCTTCCTGGCCCATGTGTGGCCTATTTACACATGCTCTATGTACACTTACATGTCCCCACTGCAGAGGTAACAGAATCGCAGACTGTCCCGAAGTGCCCAAGACAGCTCTTCCATGGCTAGGAGGCTGCTATTTTGATGCACAGAGGGGAAGGGAATCCCAGCCTCAGTGCTTGGGTGTGTGTTTGTGTGCATAGGTGCAGGTGTGGACATATCTGTGTGTTCAGTATGTGTGTTTATGTATATGCTCAGTGTGGACATTGTGCATGTGTGCGCTCAATGTGTACTTAGTGTGTGCGTGGGCAGAGCCCATGTACGTGCATTTCGTGCTTAGTGTGCATGTGCATACCTGCTGGGTGCCAAGTTGCCTTCCCACCAGCCAAGGGCAAGGCAGGTGAGATATGCACATGCTTTCAGTTTGGATGCATGCATGTGTTCTTATGCATGAGTGTCTGCCAGCTCAGTGGGTGCTGAGTGTGTGCATGTGTGCGCCTCCGTGTACAGTGTGTGTGTGCGTGTGCATGTGCATGTACCTGAGTGTCCATGCATATTTGCAAATCGGTCTGTGCTATCAGCCCCGTGCATGTGCCCATGCAGGGGAGCGAGCCACTTCCTTGGCAGCCCGGCTCGGGCTGGGGCTGGGGGGGAGGTGGATGTTCATTTAGGACTTGACACAAAAGGGAAGCCTGCTCCATCGCCCCCAGATCCTGGTGCACTCCCCCACGCTGGGTTCAGTGGCTGCTTTTGTCCGCATCAAAGGAGCCTCGCACAGTGACATGGAGAGGTGGAGCCTGTGGCCCCCCACTGCACAGACCTGCATTGTGCCCGGTCTGCTCCACAGGCTGGCAGCCTGGTAGGAGAGGGGCTGCAGAGGCATCAGGATGCCCTGCCCGCTCCTGGGCTGCGTGTGGCTCTGGGGGGTTTCATGCTCACAGTCTGAGACTGGCTGGGTCATCGGCATCCCTGGGGGAGCTTCATCCTTGTGCAACTCTTCCTATCTCCACTGCCAGCCACAGATCTCTGAGCAGCTCGTGGAGCGCTGGTCCCTCCCTCTCTGGCTCTGGGTGGGGACTTCAGCCCCAGTCTCCAGAAGGCAAACTGAGGCACAGATGAGCAAAGTGACAGACCAACAGGGTCCCAGGGCTCCCCATGCAGTACTAGGGGAGCAGCAGAGAGGTGCTGTGTGCATGGGGAGAGGAGAGGGTGGATCAGGAAGGAAGAAGCAGGCATGGCAATAGCGGGAAGTAGAACAGCGGTGGGAAGGGATGGCCCCGGCCCCAGACACCCCAGGAAGCCTTGCCATGGCTTTCAGCCCTGAAGCCACCTAAATGTACGTTCTGCCTTCCTATGGGGAGCAAAGGAAAGCCCCAGAGCAGCACGAACCACAGTTCTTCTACCTTGGGCAGGGAGCAGAGACCTCATGCCGGCTCTAGACTGGCTGGATGTTACCCTGCACAGGGGGATTCCTATCCCAGCAAGCCAGTGACAGAGGGGCTGCGGCATCACCAGGAACCGAGCCCTGCTTCCACACCAGCCCGTGGTGAGAGGTGATGGCACAGAGCAAGCGCTGCGATGAGATGCCGCAGCCTGAGGGCCTGCCAGGCGGGCGGAGGAGCGAGCGGCAGAATGACAGCACGCAGGGGTGGTTCCCGGCCGCGCACGCATTCTCTGTGTTGTTGTTTTATTTCTTTCCATCCAGGAATCTCTGTAATATGCTGCTGCTCCCCGGGAGGCTGGTGCGTGAGTCACTCCTGCGGCTGGAACGTGACTCAGTCCTGCCGCTCGCCACGGCAGGACATGACCAGACTGCCAAAGCTCGGCTGGGAGAAATCCCGGCCACCCTGCCTTCACGCTAGCCGTGCTTGCAGAAGGGGAGGAGACGGGGCGGGAGCTGAGCGATGGCTCAGGAGAAACATTGCACATGGAGGGCAAGATGCAGACCCAGCTGACAGGGCTCTTGGTTTCAGCCACAGAGCCCTGGGCCAGGAGTGAGAGCGGGCCACGCTCAGCCAACTTGGAGCAGTGCACAGAGACCGGGAGCCGCTCTCGGAAAGCTCGGAGCCAGCTTGCGTGTAGAGGCGCTCGAGTCCAGGGCCCTTATCCTGCCTATCATGGGATCAGCAAATAGCTGGTCCCTGAAGTTACCCCATTGCTGCAGCATGGGAGATGCAGGGGCTGGGGGAAGGGAGGGAGAGGGGGGGTGTCCATAGCTCAACTTGTGCTTTCTAATTCTGGACCCCCAGCCCAGTGTAGGGGTAGCAGAGCAGCCCCGGGGCTGCCCTTATTTATTCTGCGGGGAATTCAGGCTCTGCCCCCTCTCTACCCTGGCCTGCCTCGGGTGCCCCCATGCTTCTGGCTGAAAATCAGGGTGACGCAGAGCAGGGAGACCCCCTTCCCAGAAAGTTGAGGCTGACCCCTGCCTGGAGTCATTCCCAGGGGACCATATCCACCCACTGGAAAGCCCCTGGCTGCTTCCAGAATAACACAAGCAGGACTTGGTGTATCGCTGAATCAGGCCCTCAGTTTCAGAATTAGGTCCCGCGTGGACGAGAGGCAAAGCCCATGCAACCAGCCAGCAGGGAGCTGGAGCACCCCTCTCTGAGCGGGCGTCACTGGGCACCATGGACTCTGCCCTCGGGGCTCCCCACAGGATGTATTTCAGGGCAACAGGGCAGGTCCAGGTGCCTCTGTCCTCCGGCTATTGCTGAGTGCTGAAGCAGCACGTGGGGGGCAGTTAGGGCTGCCTTTGCTGTGGTCTTAGTGCCAACACCAGCACCGTACCTAGACTCCTGGCAGCTCCGGGCAAACTTTCAGTATCGGGCCCCCCTTTGCCAGAGATAATGATAATAAGAACTATTATTTTCACCATTTTCAGGCCCCTTTTCTGTCCAGACCCCAGGCAGCCTCCTGATTTGCCCATGCCTGCGTCCGGCCCTGGCCAACTCTTACCCGGTTTCCCCATGAGATTCCTGTTCCCTGCCCACAAGCGGTGCCCAAGGGCTGTTACTCCCCCAGTCTCTGGTTACAGCCCAGAGCAAATGGTTTTGCTATGGCCTGGCGCAGAGCTGACATCCTGCTGCCCTGGCTTCTGCCTCGGGTCCCAGCCAGCAGGGAGCTCCTCCAGCTCCTTGCCAAAGAAAGCCTCCCTCCGTGAGCTAACCCCCACAGCTCCTGTGCATGTCTGGGGTCCAGCTTCCCCGGGATCCTGACAGCTACAGCGGTGACACAGGGCCAGGGGCACGGGTGACAGGCCGGGGAAAGAGGTAAGCCTTTGATGCCAGAGCAGGCAGGGCATGGGCAGGGCTTGCGCATGCTCCCAGCTCTAGTGCCCAGAGGGTGCGCCAACCAGGGGACCACACTGGTGCTCTCAAGGAGTGTGGATGCTGGGCCGACACCCAGCGAACTCGCTGCACCCAAGAGCCGTCAGAAGCGGCACTGCTGCCTGGCAAGACTGCCACGCATGCTGGCGGGCACCCAGGCTGTGTCCGGGAGCCCGAAGGGCTGGAGCTTGGGCTGCTGGGGAGCACCGTCCTTCCCTCCCCGCACATGCCCCATGGCAGAAACTGAGAGCGCCTCTCTCTCCCCGTGGGCTCCGGCGGGGATGGATGCTGGCGGCCTGACCCTCCCCGCTCGAGCAGCCAGTCTGTCGTGCCGGTGCTGAGGGGTGGGGACAGGCGGGAGCGGCTTCTGCAGCGTGTCCTGGCACGGATGGCGCGCGGTGACTGGAATACAGATGAGCGGGGAGGGAGGGGGGGTCTCGGGGCAGAGCCGCGGCCTGCGTCGCAGCAGCCAGACTGTGGCACTCAAATCACTTAGCCAGGCTGCGGCCAGAAAACAAGAGGAATCAAATTAGAGGCAGTTCCCAGAAGGCAAACCCTGCTAATCCCCTCCGCAGCACGCCACCCCGCAGCCGCAGCTCCTCCCCTGAGAGTGCGGGAGGGCTCCCCGCGCTGCCAGCTCGGGTGGCCTGCGGGCGCTGTGCCACCCTCCCCTCCGCCGCTCCTCACACCCAGGCACGGGGTTATTCTGCAGGCAGGGAAAAATACTGCAGTGCTAGCCCAAGGCACCGCAGCCAGCCGGCGTTACCGAGTCTGACTAGCGGCTGCTATAGAGGGCCACGGGATTTCTCTTCTTTCCCTTGGACTGGTTTGCAGAGGGGGCCCCCTCCCACGTTACTCGCAGACCCCTCGGCTTTTTCCCTGTTCTGTATCACAGCCCAGGCACGAGCGCAGCCCGCGGCCCAGTGCAGCGGCATCCTGGCAGCACCCAGCGTCACCAGCCTCCTGCAGAAGAACAGGAGAGCTGAGCGGGCGCTCAGCACCATCCTGTCAAGCCCCAAGGCAGAGATCTGTCTGGACAGCTGTCCCGATGCACCTCCATACAGTGCCACGCCACGCCACGCCGCTCTGCCTCCACGGTGAATACATTCTCCAGCTGCCGTCAAGCGGGAAACGGGGCCTGCTCTCCCACCGAGAGGATGGTTAGGAAGAGGGGACCTCACCTGAGGAAAGAGGGTTCAGGGATAGGTTTGGGGAGCAGGCACCAGGGAGGAAGGGGAAGAGTTGTGACCAGGGCCGCCTAGATAATGGGCTCGGGATGCTGGCCGGTGCCCCAAGCAGGGTGTTCACAGGTATCATAGTATCATAGTAGCTAGGGTCAGAAGGGGCCTAAAGCAGACCGTCTAGTCCGACCCCCCGCCAATGGCAGGAACGAGTGCCAGGGGCACAGAGGTGAACATCTGGAGAGGGCCAGGAGTGTCCTGGTGGATGTGGCGGGTTCGGGATTAAGAGGAAGCTGTGGGGGTCTCCAGGTAGCTGGAGGACATTTGGTTGTTGGAGTCGGGGAGTGGAGCTGGGATGCAGAGTTTGGAGTTACTGAGGGGAAGGATTTGGAGCCTGGGGAAAAGTTTGGGGACCTCTAGGCAGAGGTCACTGGATGGATGGCTGGACAGATGCACGGATGGATAGATGGAGGGAGGGAGGGAGGGAGGGACGTTTGGCCACAGGAGATGTGAGGGGTGAGATACAGGTCTGAGGGATGGCTGATGCAGGGCGTAGAGTTTAAGGTCATGTCCCAGTCACTAAGAAGCCTGATGGCACTGGTGCTGGGCACACGGCCAGCCGTTGAGGTCACGCCAGCACTGAGCTAACTCCGACTGGGTGACCGTGGCCAGGTGGCACAGTGAGCCGGTCAGTGGCTGCTCCTTGACCCAGGCTGCATGGCTCTCTGCCTGGCCAGCCTAGCCCTGGGCTAGCGCACACCTTCGACAGAAGCCACCCCCAGTCTGGCGACAGCTGTCTTTGTCAACAATGATTGAAAGCCAAAACCCGGCTGGCAGGCCTTCTCTGTGATCTTGTTAATTAAGAAATACATTTAATTAGCAGCACCCCAGCTGTGACTCAGCTAATAATCATGATATAAACATGAGAAGGACTCAAACATTTCTATCAGGGCGTGTTAAGATCAAACCCAGGCAAAATTTAGGCCGCACAGCCCAGCTGCAGGGCTGAAACTATTGCTAAACCTTCCTGACAGCAAGGGATAGGCTGAGGGATTCATCGGGTCTTTGTGGTAGAGGGAAGGCACAGAGGGAGGATCCAGGCTTTGGCTTGCGTTCCCCCATGGGAGAGAGGGCCCTGAACCCCAAACCCTTGCTCTAGGCCAAGAGGACAGGACGGCCACGTGATAAAGTCCCTGCCCTGGTGCTCACACGATCTGGGCACCCAGCCCAGTTGTGCCATAGGTCCTGGCTGCAACTAAACCGAGGCAGGCCAGGATCTGAGTGCCAACTCTCAGCACCGAGCACATCAGAAAACCTGATCCCTTGTGCAAGTGCCTACAGAGGACTCGAGTCCTCCTGCAAACCTATGTGCGTCTGCTCCCGATCTGCAAACCTCGGAGGACGACATTCCCTTCGGCTGCCCCTGTGTTTAGATCAAGGGCAAAGCCTGCCCCTAGCATTGTGTCTGTCCAGCCTTTAGCATGACGGGCGACTGCAGGATAATTGGAGAGAGGGCACGGGACCTTTGAGCTGGAGTCTTAGTTCAGCTCCATAGCTGGATGCCGCGGGGCCAAGCATTTGGCCCTGACCCAAATATCGTGGGTATGGGAATCTGTGCTGCAGCTGTGGCTGTGACTGCAGCACGGCGATGACTCTCATCTCAGCCTTTCCTCTGATGTGCTATTTGCCGGTGTCACTCCATTGGCCTCAGTGGAGGTCGCTCCAGCTTGACACCAGCGTCAGAGCAGATTCAGGTCCCTTGCGGGAGCAACAGACCCAGCACAGAGCCTCATTTCCACACCACAGTGCACCGACTCCCACTGTCGAGGGCATGTCTCTCCCCTGCCTGCCTCTCCATCTGAAAATGCATCAAAACATCTCAGACCAGGGCAGAGCTGAGGCCATCTGGACCCCAAAGGCATCTGCAGAGGGTGGGGGTCTTCTAAGGTCTGTGATGGATAAGGGATTTCTCCCTCTTTCAACAGGATCCTCATACCCCCACACCCACACGTGTGCATGGGTGTGTGTGTGTGTGCGCGCACGTGTGTGTGTGTGTGCGTGCACAGGCCAAATTCTTGCCTGCTGCAAAAGAGCTATCTGCCAGGCAGCTGTGGAATTTGCTTCCAAATAAACCGTCATGTAAATGAGCCCTTATGTATATTTATGGGAAGTGCTCCTGCCAGCTGGAATCTAATAGGGTGTAAAATAAACTGTGAAACTGCCTGGAACATGAGGACTTAACTTCACACCTCTGCTTTCCATTCAAGTGCCCCATGGCTGACATGTATTATCCATGCTCCTGCCTCCTTGGGCCTGAACTGACTAGCCACTGGGACGGTGCAGAGGGAAGAAGCTTTAAAGCATCTGTGGGGTCAAACTGGGTTGGGATGTGGCTACCTCTGATGATGACCTCTGGGATGCCTTCATCCTGGGGAATTGGGGTTGAGGCAACAAGTCCTGAGAGCAGAGAGCTGTGCTATGGTCAGAATATGGGTTCGGAAAGGTCCAGGGTGTTGCTTGCTGGATTATGAGCTTGGGGAGCACAGGGATTAGGTTTCTGGGGTGTCACAGTTCTGGGGCGAGATCCTGGCTGGCTCTGGGCTGTTGTTTGCCTGGGAATGAAGTGCCTACATCGCTGGCATCTGAGCTAGTGCCTCCAAGTCAAAGTCACCAGGCAGATGTGAGGAGATTGTGCGAGTAGCGCTCCTAGCAGCACAGGGACTCGCCATGCGGGGAAGTGGGCTCACTGGACTTAGATGCTGGGAATTCAGCCTTTTTGGCACCCAGCCTTTGCTGTGCAATCTGCAGCGCTGTGCAGGTGGAAGGGGCGCCTGGCTGGAAATGTTCCTAGGCTGCTATTTTGCAAATAGCAGGGACGGCTCTAAGGGAAAGTGCAGCTTCCTCTGGAAGTGGGAACAAACAGAAGCACTTAGCCCATCTGGACAGTGCATCTGCCACATGGCCCTGGATCACACCTAACCCTCCGCCTCCCCGAGCTAATTAATTTGCAGCCGGCCTGACCAGTACAGCAGGGCCGGGGCACAGAAGCAGGCGTGGAGGGGGGGTCAGTAGAGGGGAAGCAGCATGGCTGGCGGTGAGAGGGGTCACACACCAGTGGGGGTGTCAGGGAGGGCAGAGCAGGTGTGCATGCATGCATGGGAAGCGGCATGTGCAGGGGTGTGAACACATGGAGGAGGGTGAGGGGGAGGTGGGCAGGAGCCGCTGCTTAACGAACCTCCCTGTTAAGCACGTGTGCCTTCACTCACCTGAATTTTTGTCCGGCTTCAGCTTCCAGCCACTGGATCTCGCGACACCCTGTTGTGCTAAATGAAAGAGCTGCCCCCGTTCAGAAGTCTCTCCCCTGGGTGGTTCTTGAGCCCTGTGATCAAGTCGCCTTTTGACTTGCGCTGGGACCTACAGAGGTGGCTTAGGTCCGTCCCTGTCAGTCAAGGCAGCAGCATGCCTGCAGCTCTCCTATTAGATCAGCGTCCTTTCCTCGGTGGGCACCAGCCCTCAGCCTAGCCCCACCGTGCCCCTTCCCCATCTGTATAACACAGCCTCTCTACTCCTACTTCTGGCTTTGTTACAGCCAAGGATTGCCTGATCCCTCTTGGCTACTGCACTGCTCCGGGAGCTCACACCCAGGGATTTATTATTTGCGTCTTTCCCAATGTCAGCGTACTCCAAGCTTTACCAAACCATCCAGCTTGGCCTGTATAACTGCCCGGGAGGTGCTGTGTGCAGTTCTTGCGGTGGTAGGCGAATGCATGTGAGGTATGTGCCGCGTGTCTCAGCGAAAGGAGTGGGAGGTGGGCTTCTAAACACCACTGAGGGTCCGAGCCTCAGATACTGCAGTGAGCAAAGAGATGGCTGGAGGAAATAAAGTGCGGGCACATCCTTAGGTGAGACCGTGAGTGGAACGTGCATGCAGCTGCCACCTGGTAGGCAGGAATGTCAGTGTGTGGGTGTGTGTGTAGGTACATGGAGAGTACACCGTAGCCAAGAGTGTGGGTAGCATAGCAGTGAACGTGCGTGAGGGTGTCATAGCACGGTGTGGGGGTGAGTGCACAGGTGTGTGGAAACAGGATACTGCTGCGTGCACATGGGGGCTAGTGTGACAGCAGATGTATGTGGGCAAGAGTATAAGAGAGGCAGCAGAGCTCTGCAGGTGTGATGTATGAGCACATACGTGACCACGCACATGTGTGTGTAAGAGACCAAGAGCCAGCAATCCGGCCGAATGCACGTGCCAGGGATGATGTATGGAGCAGCTTTGCCTACCGGCCGGAAGAGCAATGGCCTGAGGCTGCCTCTGCCCTGGGAGGGCAGCACCCTAGGGTGGTCAGGCCCAGGAAGCCCCCCTGCTCCTGGCCAGGAGGATCCTGCGGAGCTCGGCTCCTTGGAGCCTCCTCTGAAGGATTTCCCTGCAGCCTCCGCATTCCAGGCTGCTTGGGCGGGGGAGCGAGAGAGCAGGACCTATTAGAAATGCAGACAGCGCTGCTCAGCTAATGTCTTCCTGTCTGGAGAGAAACGGCAGCCAGAGCTCATTCCCCCTCGGCTGTAAATCCTTCTCCTCATCCTCTGGCTGAGCAGGTCAGGAAGAGTTTAGTGCTTGATGCCTCCAGCCTGCTGCTGCCACACACAGCGATGGGCACAGGGGGCCTGGAGCCAGGGCGCACATCGCCCAGGGATGGGGAAATGCTTAGGGCATGGGGCAATTGGGGGTACACAATGGCATGTGCGGGCACACAGGAGCATGTGCACAAGTCTAGGAAGGGTGGGGCACACGGATCTTGTATATGTGGGCGCTCGGAGGCAGGGGGCGTGCAGGCACGCTGAGTTTGGGCACATAAGGATGCCGGCACATGACGGGGAGTACAGAGCTCTGCAGCACAGAGCTATTCGGAGAAAGGTCATAGAGGGACAGCAGGGACACAGGTGCATGGAGGCACGGCAACACACGATACAGGGAACACAGGCATACAGGGATGTGAAGGTTAGGGGCATCTGGGTACAGACAAGCAGGTTATGGCATGGGGGGGTTGTAAAGAGATATGGGGTACTGGCACTCAGAGGAACAGGTTCAAGGGCACGGAGTACACGCAGACAAGTGTACGCAGGGCCGCTCATAAACAGAGGAACCCCCTGGTCCTTCAAGAAAGCCGCGCCAGGGTAAGAAAGAATAGGGGGACAATGTCATATGGGACCCCAGCCTGGCCGCAGGGCTATGAGAAGCCCTTTCCTTGCAGTGGCCCTGTGCTGGCAGCCGGCTGGGCCACGGCACTGCCTCGCTGGGGAGTCATTAGAAAAGTCCCGGGGTCCCGGTGCCCCCGGAGCAGCGAGGCGGGTGGCGGACGGGGTCCTGGCTGCTGGATGTTGTTCCAGCCCCTCACTCGCGTCCCTCCGTTCTGCTCCCAATTATCCTGAGCAAAGAGCGCTGTGATTCCCTGGAGCGGGCTAAAAATAACTCCCCGAGCTGCCGCCACCGCAGGAGCCATCAAACAGTCCCGGTTATAAATAGCCCCAGTGCTGCAACCGCCCCCGTCCCCACTGGGCTGCGGAGCCCTCCCACCCCAGCACACGCTCTCAGGCTCCGTCTCGTGAGCGCTACCAGGCTCCACGGCCTGAAACAGCGTGGTGGCAGGGCTCAGAGCCACCCCCCAACGCCGCCTCTTGGGGTGATGGACACGGGGAAGGGAGAACGCAGGGCAACTTCTTCCTCCCCCCGAGGCTCTGCGGTCTGCCCAGCCGCGGACTGCCAGCCAAGCGCCGCACAGGCTCCTCTGCAGTTGCAGAAGTGTTGTGCTCCGTCTTTCCCTCAGCCTCCCCCTCAGGCCCTTCCTCTGCCTTGGCCCTCTTGGCCAGTGGGATGGCAATTGCTGGCTGAAACAGCACCTGGATCAGCTTTACAGGGCCAAAGCCTCCCTCAGGTGCCTACCCTGACTGTGATGGGAGCAGACTGGGCTCCCTAAAGTGTTGCCTGCTCTGTGCAGATCCTCCAGGGACGCTGCATTAGCACCGATGGATGTGCATACCCAAGCAGGAAGTGCAATGTGGCTTCTGGTCTGGTCCAGGGCACTGGCCTGGGGCCCAGGAGTCCTGGGATTTCCACCAGTCTCTGCCACTGACTTTCCTTGTGCCCTTGGGGGACTCTTTTGAGCCTTTGCCTACCATGTCTTAGCCTCCAGGCAGAGCTGCATGATATTTGGTTCAATGGGCAAACCTCTGAATAGTTTTGACTGGACCCAAAACAACAACGATGGTGTTTGTCCTGACTCCTCACCCCCATTTCAGTTTGGGTCATGCCAAACGGTCCGGTCGACTCCATATGAAATGTCTGACCCTCTTCCTACCAATGAAGCCACTATGTGTTACAATAAAGTGCTCTAACGGTTCATCTCATGTCCCATGGATGCTTTAAAACAAGTTTCCATGTGGCGTTTTCTGTCCTGATTCCTTCGCAGCGTCAGCGCTGCCTTGCTTCGCGCCCTCGCAGCCCACCTTGCCCTAGCTACAAGCTGTCTGAGGCACGGACTCTCTCTGGTGCTGCAGATGGAGGGCCCGGCGCAAGGAGGCTGCGCGATCTCTGCTAGGCCCTCCAGGCACCGCACCCCACTCCTGCAAGCATTTGGCAATGGCGGTTGGCATCATCATCTCCATTTAACGGATGGGCAAGTGGAGGTGCAGAGGGATGACAGGACCTTCCCACACCCAGAGCACGTTTAGCTTGATGGGGGAAGGGAGCTGTCACTGTGCAATCACACTGGTAGGAATCAAGGCCAGGAAAGATCAAACCAAATAAGGAGAGGACAAGACTGGAGTCACTGGGCAGGAATCCAGTCACTCGGCCGAGAACCATGGTGCTCGCTATCAGTCTATGATCTGGCTCTGGACTAGAGCAATTGTCTGGACATTGAGCTCTATTGAAGCGTGGGGGCAGGCAGTGGCAGCCCCATTACAACTCAGCCAGGCCACACACTAGCGCCCAGGCTGCAGGGAGCAAAGTGGGTACAAGGCATCTCATGCTCCCTGCCCTGCCCTGGGGATGCAGCCAAGCCTGTGCTCAATTGTAAGCGCCAGAGCAGACCCATTGCTGCACCCCTGCTTAAAGTTAGGCACAAGCTTAAGTGCTTTGCTGAGACAGGGGCCGATCTGAGCGTTTCACACCCCCTTCTACCAGTGTCACTGAGTTACCACAGTGCTGGGTAAGGGTAAATAGGACCCGCTGCATGGACTTCTCTAGGATCCAGCTCACGGATCGCTGTCACCCCGGGATCAGCAGGGTGAGATGAGCCTGGTGTGGGCATTGCAAACTGAAAGCATCCCATGCACCATCTCTTTGCTATGTCTTTCATCTAGCTGAAGCAGTGCTGCTCTGGGTGATGCATGAATGCAGAGAGAGGGGTAGGAAAGACAACGGTCATGTAGGCAGGCTTTGTGGGCCCAAAACCCAGGTCTACCAGAGCTCTGCTTTGGTGCAAGCACAGGGTGTGAATGAACAGACCGGTAGGGATGAAAGGACCTTTGTATTTGGTATATTGGGTGGGGAGGTGCGATTTGTCCCTCCATGTAAATCAGAGCAGTCTCAGGGTTGCCCTAACTCGTGTTCATTTCCCGTGGCCCTAAGCCCCAGCTCCAGCTGCCATGATAGTTGGGGCATTGGCCAAGTGCCCTTTTCCCCATCAAACCCTTTCCCCAGAAGGGGAGAACTGGGGTAGAGAGAGCCTGCAGCCACGAGGGGTTTGTGCTGCCATTTGCCAGCCCCTTGGTGCCAGAGGGCCACATTCAGCTGAACATCAGACCTGTCAGGAAGGCTCAGGCTCCAGCCCTCCGCTGTCCCTCCCATACTCCTCGCTGCACTGTATCTCTGTCTGCAGAGGAGAGCACAGTAATGCTGATTTTTTAACTCAGTTAAAAAAAATCTGTGGGCTCAGGACAGACTATTCCGGAGAGGCCAAGTGGAAAAACACCGGCTGCTTTGCTGGAAAGCAGAGCCCATTCCTCCCCAGTGGCGACAGCTGGCTGGGGACACCTCGCAATTTGTCTTTCCAAAACGATGTGTTTCGTCCCAGCCACCCAACGAACCTCGCTAATAAATATGAGCGTTCTGGGAACTGAAGTCGCAGCCGCTCGCTCGCTGTCTCGGCCTCTCGCGTGCACGTGGCCTGCACACAGCATCTCTTTCCAGAGTCCTGGCCTCCATTCAAGATGGCCAGGACAGCTGGCCAATAAATACAGTGTCGGCCCCCTGCTCCGCTCCGTGATGCAATGGGCAGCTCCGTTCCCCGCACAAACATGTTTGGCCCCGTTCCCCTGGCTCTCGCCCCGGCACGGTGACGGGAATTTGCTCAAAAACATGTTTTGTGGGAAGGGACGGCAAGGTAAGAACACTTCACAGACCTGCGCCGGGCTGAGTGATAGACCCCCAGGGAGCCACTCTCCCCACCTGCTGCCGCCTGCCCCTGCCAAGCACACCTCCTCCTGCTCTGGGTGGAAGGGCTGCAAGGCAAGAAACTTGTCTAGCTAGCGAACAGAGCACAGATGCTTGAGCTAAGCCTGCTCTCCAGCGATGTTCAGAGGCTGCACCGCAGAGGGAGCCGGCCGCCTGAGTTTTGCACAGCACCATGCAGGGCTGCCCTGTGGGTTCACAGGTGCAGTGCGAACCCCCATCGCCAGCCAGTGGGTGCCAGAGCCCTCATGACGGAGCCCCATCTGCAGACCCAGGAGCCTAGTCCCCCTGGCCCTAGCTTGTGTCAGATCATCTGTCCATACCAGGCAGGGATGGACCCAGGCGCTCTAGGAAGCGCCTCCAGGAGTTTGCTGCGAGAGTTCAGCCTTAGCCAGACCAAGGTGTCTGCCCCGATGCTGGAGCTGGGGTGATGGAGCCTCTACTGCTGTGCATGGGAGTCCCACCAGTCTGCTGAATGAAACTAGCCCAGGAATTTAGGAGCCTTGCTTGGCCATCTGATGGGGGGGCGGGGGGTGAGGAGTGGGGCAGAACTATCCTTTCTTGCCCCAGGGGCTTGGTAGGTCACCTGGTTTTTGCTGGCCCTTGGTGTTCAGCTGGTCTCCCCTCCTCCCCATGCAATGGGTCCTACTTCTTGCCTTAGCCCTTCACCTTGCCTCCCAGGTGCTCACACCCTGGGATGGTGTCAGGGATCCCAACTTTGGCTGTCTGGAGCCAAGGCAGCAGGCAGGGTATATTGCCCCCGGCTGGCCCTCGTTACCTGGCTGGGCCTGGCTGCCGGCAGCCTAGCTCCCCGCAGCTGCTCCAGGCAGGGCAGATAAATGCACAGGGCCAATCAGGGGTCCCCTGGGGCACCAGGGGCAGCACAGCCCAGGTGGGCATCTTGGCCACATTTCCAGTCCTAGTAGCTGCAGCTGCTTGCCCTGGACCCCCCAGCTAATGGCTGGTCTGAGTCCCTGCCTCCTGTTCCTGACTCCCCTCCTTGCAACGCCAGCCCAGACTTACATCTACCTGGTATAACCCTCTATGCTGGGTCCCTCCTGGACCTTTGCCTCCTGACCTGCCTGCTCCCGACCCTGGACTCTTGCTTCCTGCCCCTGTCTGTTCCTCATCCCCTGGGCTGTGACCCTCAGCGGGGAAGCCCTGACCTCCTGCATCCTGGTCATACCCCTGACACACTTCTGCTCTCAGACTGGCCCAACCAGTGGACTGGACTGCTCACAGCCAGGACCTTCCCAGCAGTCCTCACCACTCATGCCCGTCCTCTGGTTTCTCAGGTCACTGCATACCCAAGCGTCCTAAGTATCCTCCACTCCAAAATCTCCCTCACGACGATGAGGCCCTGGCTGGGAATGTAAGAACACCCTGCCACTTGCCACAAGTAAATGCAAGGAGGGCAATGGGAGGAAAGCAACTGGTTAATACGTGCTCAGAAAGTACACAGCAATATGTGCTCATGTATTGTGACAGCCCCCGTGGTGCTCCCCAGGCCAGCTTTGGAACGGGACACGGTTAGAGCCCTGTCAGCACAGCCCTGCACCTGGGCTATTTAACTCTGCAGGATACCTCTGAACTAGGCCATGTGCCCGAAGTAGTGCAATTACAGCGAGCCCAAGGTGCTGCTTTGCCTTGTGGCGCTGTGACCTGACCTACCCAGAGAGACCGAGGGAGCAGGAAGGGGGTGGACGGCTGAGCTAACAAGGACGGGCTCTGGGAACACAGCCCCTTTGAAACATCAGCAAACTCCCCCACCCCTGGGAGGGGAAGGCTGTCCCCATCTCAGAGACCACAGAGCATGCCTGGCCCTGTGTGGCCCTTCCTTGGAAGCTTTCATTCTCCTTGGACAGGATGCAAGGCAATGCCTTCAAAATGCAAGGGGGCAGATTGAGATAAAATCCCAAGGGAAACTTCCTAACTGTGAGAGCATCAGGACAGTGGTGCAAGTTGCCCAGGGAAGGTGGAGGATCTCCTTGGTTGGAGGGCTTCTAGCAGGGGCTGGATGGGATGGTTTAGGAATGGCACCTCCTGCCTCTGGACAGAGGTTGACCTAGACCCCGCTTCAGGCCTCTTCCAACCCTGTGGCTCTATGTTCCCTTTTAATGCAAAACGTGTGAATTACTGGGGCTTTATCCCAATCATTAGGTGGGGCAGGCCTGAAAGGGAGGGGTTGTGCACTTGTGCAGGAAGGATCACATGGCCTGTGCAGTATATGGGTTGTGTGCCTCTCTTTGGAAAGGTGTGTGCATGCACGTGTAGTAGGTGTGTGCATTTAGATGCAGGAGCGAGAGTGAGATTGCAATGAGGCATGGCAGGGCGTGGTGATACTGCCTACGCCCCCTGACCTCCATGCCTGGCTGGCACCAGGAAGGCAGCCAGCTCTTGGGGTAGTGAAACTGGATAACACCATTGCCACACCCTGGCTTGTCTTGTTGCATAAGACGAGGCTCATCATGGCGTTGTACAGCCCGAGGCCCTAGCTGAACTCATGAGCTGATTGCTCCACCAGTGAGGGACCCGCCGGCCGGGGGGATGTGCCTCTCTCTCCAGCAAGGGCATGAGCATGGGC
>JAGPOW010001998.1:857468-877829 GCA_030014935.1 Caiman crocodilus | reverse complement strand
TTCATCTTGGAGCCGGCTGAGGGCATGCACCAAGGTGACGGGGCTCTTCCAAGTGCCGTAGAAAGAACGACCCGTGCTATACGGTGGACGTCCAAGGCATGTTTGTCTAGTGCAGTCTTTAAGGGTTGGGTCTGCTGGTTCCCGAGGCCTCACCATGACTCCAGACATAACAGGCGACAATATACCAGCTGCATTGCTTTTGGCAGTTAGCAAACCTCCAAGGATTAGCCAAGCGGAGTGGGTTGGGAAAGAAGGGCATTAGTCTGTCAGTGGCTAGATCCTGAGTGGTGCTGAGCATCTGCAGATGTCCTTGAAGCCTGTGGGAGATGAAGGTATGCAGGACATGCTCAAAGCCTTTCCTGACCTGGTATAAATCAGACAGATCCTACCTTTGGATGTGGTGTTCCTATATTCAGGTGTCAGAATCAGAGCCTACATCCAAATGCTGCCGTTTGGACCCATTTCTAATTGCAGTAAAGCCAAGAGAATTTGCTCTTGGTGACAGGTGCTACACTGACAGCCCTGGAGGTCCAGGCCCATGCCCCAGAGCAGGTGCAGGGTGGTGACTGGCTTCCAGACAGACCAGCTCTGCTGCACATAACTAGCCCATTTTGGTAAGCTGGGATAGGCCTTCTCCTCTTGGCTTCACACCGGGGGGCGTTTGCAAGAGCCTGCTAGCTCCAGTTCTAGGTCTCAGTGCCTTGCAGATCTTGCCCACTCTTCCCACCCATTCCCCCATCTAGGCTAACTGCGCCCTTCTCTTTGCTAAGCCTGGCCATATCCAGGCCCACCCCAGGCAGCTGGAGCTTGTGTCAGCGAAGCACAGCTGAAGATCATATCTCTGCAGATTCCTGGAGAGGCTTTCACATCTGGAAGTAACATCTGGGAGCTCTGCGCAAAAATCCCTGCATACTGCTGCTACATATCACACCCTGTAGGAGCTCCTTGACTTCCAGGCAGCGCTAAATATATATCTGCATGGACAGCATGTTCACCCAGACAGTCCCCATTCCAAGGCAGTCACCGGGCTGGGCGCAGCAGCGAGTTCAGATGATCGCAGACACGGGTGTATGATAAGGCTCCGACATGCCAGTTCACAACTTCCAGATGGCTGGGGTATTAGCAGCTGCCAGCACTCTGTCAAGCAATGAATGAGCAGCACTGGAGTGCCAGAAGGGCTAGGGGTGGGCGCCCTACTGGGGGCATTTTAAAGCACCCATCCCTGGGTATCTGGGCATCTAGTGTGTGTCACTGAGGGTCAGGGGGAGATCCTGGCCCCAGGGCTGTGCACAGGCATGGGCAAACTGGGTGGTCACTCAGAGCCTGGGCACAAAGGGGTCCCCAAAATGCTAATTTTTTTTCTATTGTCTGATTATTATTATCCTTATCTCTGGTGAAGGGGGGGCGCAATACTAAAAGTTGGCTCAGGGCCGCCAGCAGGCTAGATACGGTGCTGCCTGGCTCCCCAGGCATAGAAGGGGATTTGCTGTAGAGTTCAGCGGGGATGGAAATCCCTCCTGTGTGTGCTAGAGGGAGCTTGTTGTTGGGGCCTTCACAGTGGGGACACACCTCCACCTTCCCAGCATGCCATGTAGGCAGATCCCCCAGGCCCAACGTGCCAGCTTTTGGAGGGGGTGCAAGGACAACTGCAAGCCAAGGAAACCAGCAGGTGACGGAGCCAGGCCATGCCCTCTCCCTCGCTGGCCCAGGCGCTCTGCTTGCGGGTGGTTCATCCAAGGCGAGAGCAGACAGAGTTAAAGTCCCCAGAGCTGCCAATATTCGCCACAACTTACAGAAGTTCCTTGGACCTCATGAGCAGCTGGTGTGAAGCTGTAATTACCTTAATTAGCTCAGGGATTGCATTCCATCCCAGTGCTAATTTCGTTTCTACAGTAACCAGACTGCGAGGTGCGTGCGCTTGTGTCCCAGCAGGAGAAGTCTGGTCCTCCCACTCAGAGGAAAGGTGATTTTAGGAGGTGCCGGCCTGGGCTAGAGCAACAACAGGCAAAGGCAAAGGAGAGGAAAGGTGAGATTCCCAGCAGGCCCCGTGCGCCTGGACTCCGCAGCTGCCTGAGACCCAGCCCTGCAGAGATCCTCTCCCAGCCCAGTCACTGACTCACCGAGTGGCCTTGAGCAAGTCACTTCACCTCTGCCCCACTTTCTTCAGCCACGGCTGTAACGAGGCGGTGGCGATCCCGCCACCCTGCCCATGGGGAGGTGCGGGGGCTAATGAGTGTTTGTTCTGTGCTTTGGAAATTGCAGAGTGGGTGGATGAGTGATGCCCATTATACACGCACGCTCGGCGCCTTCTCGACGAAAGGTGCTGCCTGATGGAGGGCTGCCTAGGACCGACTTGGGTTTCCCCGAGCTGCTGGTTCCGCCGGCTTTGCCCTTCCCTTGGCCCCGACCCGGGGGGCCCTCCCAGGAGAGTCCTGCGGGGCCACCTTCATCCCACCCCCCGCTCTCCCTTTGGCTGCAGTCAGACGGCACTTGCGCTGTAAGGTGATGCTCAGAGCAAAGATGACCCTGCTCCGAGGTCACTCAACTACAGGTAGAGGATGTCACAACAGCCTGCCACGTGGAGCCAGTTCTAATCCGACTGACAGGTCCGAGCCCCAATCCAGAGATCACATGCCCTGCTCAGAGATCAGGTGCCCTAGTTCCCCAAGGCCTTGACTCAGAAGTCGCCTACCCTGACTGAGAAAATAGGATTAGCGGATGGGGATTGGGATAGGCAGGTAATCATTTTACACAAGCAATAAGCCGGCGTAAGTACCTGGCGGGCAAGAGCCCTGCTAGCCTCAGAGAGGCTCTTGGCTAAGCCCAGCTCAGAGGCGTCATCCAGGATGGTGAGTACCAAGGATAGGAACTGTCGATAAAGACTTCTGTCTGGACTCGCTACTTCTGCTCCTGCCAACTTCTGCTCCTTCGCATAGACCCTCGACGTGACCCTGGCCGCTGTGTGCAGGGAAGGTTCATCACTTCGCTCCTCTGAGCGTGTGTGGTCTGCAATTTAGTCGAGGCTGGGGGGGCATGGTGGGGCTGGCGGCGTGTCCCGCAGCACCCACTTCAACTAGACGAGCAAACAGAAGTCTTGTCTAGTGCTCAGAGGAGGATTAGTTAGACCAGGACTCCTGGGTTCTCTTCCAAACTCAGTGTGGGATCATGGGGGCTGTGCCTCAGTTTCCCCATTGAAGAAATGGAAGGAAGGCACTTGAGAAGCTAAAGCATTTGGGAGAGGCTTGGCTGCAACTCACCCAGGCAGCAGGAAGCTCCATGGAAACTCTTCTGTCAAGGGAGAGAGCAATTAAAATCATCATCCAGGAGTCAAGTTTGTTCCATCCTAATGAAGGCAGCGGCAGAGGGGAGTGCACGGTTGGGGCCTGGTCTGTCTCAGAGCCACGTGCCTGTGTACATGGCTAATTCACAAAGGAGACAGGTGTGGGCGAATAAAACAGGAGAAGCAGATGTCCGGGCTGGAAGGAGCCCAAAGGAGCTTCCCATGTGATGGGCTGCATCTGCCACGCTCCCCTCCCCCTGACGGCGGGCTGTGCGCAGTGGGCAGGGTCAGCAGCGTGCTACATCTGGCAGGGAGCTATGGAGCTGGGCTAGATTTCCCTTGGCCACTGCTGTGAGCAGCATCAGCGGAGTCACCCTGGGTAAAGGCCACAGGCAGGAGTGTGAGCCGTGCGGCTGGAGCCCTGGTCTTTACACGGGTTGGGTCAACGCTCCCTGGATAGGAGATCCATGCTTCATTGGCAAGATCGCTTCCCCTCGAAGTCACCTACTCAGGCAGGGATGCAGACTTCTGGTGCTCTGCCACTTCCCTTTCCAAGCAGTGTGGATGGAGCGGGGTGAGCGGGTTTCAAACAATAATGGCTTACAACTTCGCCTCAGACTTAACTTTTAACCATTTCCAAAGTTTGCACAAGTCCAGCTCATTTCTCTCTCCGTTGCTCATCCCTGTCTTCATTATTGCAAGAGGGACCGTGGGGACAGACCTGCAAACCTCGTGGTCTCAGATACCAGCATCACGAAGCCAAGTGGCAGAGCAGACTCAGGGCATTCAGATCATCCAGCTAAGGCTCCAGGAGGCATCTCAGTTTCTGCTGCTTCTCAGGCTCCAACCTCTAAAGCTTCTAGAGTCTCCCTGGCACCAAGTTATAGCCAGAGGCACTGCTCTCACCCTCACTAATTTTATCCTGGTGCAACTCCGTGTACTTCAGTTGAGCTACTCCTGCTGATCCAAAGAGAAGCCAGCCTCAGATGTCTCACTGGGGAGCCCTGAGGAGCCCTGAGGAACTTCTCCCTTCATGCACAATAATTAGCATTGCTGCTATTGCCCTGACTGCAACCGTCACATCTGGTTCCAGATGTGAAGTCCCAGGCTCCTGGATCTCAGCTCAGCCTGGTACAAAGACAGCAGCCGCTTGCAACATGTGCTCTCCAGGCTTGTGCCTTAGCGTGAGGTTCCAGTCACTTGTCCCCATCAGCCCAGTGGCCCGCTGTTAAAATGAGCAGCGTTCATCGCATTAGACTGCCCGGATACATGGATGGGCTGGGATCGCAAGAGATCTGCAGACCTGGGCCTGGTCTGGGCTCGAGGGAGATTCAGACTCCAGTGAGGTGTCACGCCATGCCCCAGAGTCATTTATACCCGGCTTGGGCGCACAAAGCCCAGGCTTGGGTCTCGGGACTGGCAGCCTCCCGCGAGGTGAGCAATTTGCTGGAATCACCCCCTGCCGGTCCCTCTCTCTAGCCGCATTCCCGGCTTCTCCTTTTCCTGGCTCCACGGGTTTACCGGAGACAAAACGCAGCCAGTCACCCAGCGAGATCTGAGGGCTTGAGTTACCTCTGCTGAGGCCAGTGGGAGTGTTTAGTCTGGGGCGCTCATAAAGAGCTGAACTGTGCTCGGGAGCTGGAGACGCGGGGGCCGTGCGGCGAGAGCCCTGGATCGCACAGCAAGGCTGGTTTTGTTCTCGGCCTTTCATTTCTTCCCTAGCGCCGATCCGCTCTGTGTTGGGCTCTGTGTAGTCCTGTGTGAAGCGGAGCAGCCGTCGGCGGCCGCATGGGTGTTAACGTTACACATTTAGCTGGCTCGGGGAGAGGTAAATAAATACCTGGTGCCGCGCCGAGCGGCAGACGGGGCTCTCGCGATTATTTTGTTGAGGGAGCTCTTTGTTACGGGGGCGACCGAGAAATCATTGGTCTCTTGATAAGTTCCAAGGGACTTGAGGCGGGCTGCCGTCCAGATGTTTCATGCGCTGCCCGCACCCATCCCTGCTGAAGAGCCGCCGGGAGGGAGAGGATGTCGCCAGGGTCATGTCTAATTCACTCTGGAAAACATATGGCTTCAGGCTGTGAAAATCTGAGGTTGTCTTTCTTTTTCCCCCCCTCCTTGTAAAGGATGACATGTGAAGAGGAAGATGGGGTCTGCCCGGGCACTGCCCAGAGCTTCGGGTGATCTGGGTTTGAGTCCAAACCTGGCCACGTGCTCCCTTTGTGATCTTGGGGAGAGCGCTTAGCTCCGTTCCTCCTCCGTCAATCAGGGCAATACCGCAGTGCTTGCTCACAGGGTCCATGGGTGTGAGCTGCTGAGATACCTGGGTGATGGGAGTCATGCCCATAGTTGCAGAGTGTCCCCCTTGGCCTTGATCATGGTATAGTTTCTTGATTTGCAAGGCTCCTCTGAGGACCAGGGAACTGAGCTTGCGAGCTTTCTTTGGTCCTACAGCATCAGGCCATCAAGTCTTTAACACGGGGCGTTTTCCTTCTATCTCTAGTTGCGTTAACAAAGGCAGACAAAAAACCTGACCAGTCTGAAGACATCCCTTTCCTTCCCAGCTGGTCATGTTTTACTTGCCAGGTATCTGTGAGATAGGCCTGCGAGACTCACCTTTCAGCTGCTGCAGGCAGAGAGGGGCAGAAGAGCTACAAAACTCTTCTGGGCTTCTTCACACACCAGCTGCACGGAGAACAGGAGTCGCCAGGTTTAGAGCAGGAAAAACTGCTTTGGAAGAGGCCTCCAACCTCCCACTTCAAGACATGAGTCAGCCTCTAATTCATGGTGACAGGTGAAAGCATTCCTCAAAAGTAGGTTATCCCGCAGCTTCGGTGTTTCCGGCCTTGTCCTTTGAAGCTCCGGGTGCTGGCTGCGTGATAGACCTCGTGTCTGATCGGGCCTGGCTGTCTTCGAGTCCCGCGGGAGAGGAAGTCCCTGGATTCCTACAGCTCTCAGAGGCTTTGCTGGATGGGGCTGGGTGTCTGCATGCACACGGAGGGGAAGTCAGCCGTGTGCCGAGTTACTGCGCGGCATGTCGCTTCTGCTTCCACACACGTGTGGTCAGACAGAAACTCCTACAAGAGGATTTCCACCTGGAGCCGGCTGGCTTAGCAGCTGCCTTTTCAGGGTTGGCGAAGGGGCTTTCTCCAAGGGGCTGGACGAAGAGTTTGTACTGAAGGTTCAGCAGCGGTTCCCTCCGTGAGGCTCAGCCCCAGGCAGGTGCAGCATCCCCAAGTTACAGCAAACTGTTCGGTGCGGGACCTGAGTCCATGAGCGCCTCCCTCCAGGCGGGTAAATAGCCCTGGCTTGATTTTGAACATGTTTAGCTCGGGGCCGAAGAGATGCCTACGTACAGTGGGTCTGATTCTTCTCTCTCCTGCCCCACAAGGACCTTCTGGTTTCCAAATGAGAGTGGCACAGATGCCATTAGCTGGAAGGTGTCATCACTTGTGTGAAATCTGGAATGAGCCAGGCCTCAGTGTCTCTGGTTTCCCCTCCCACCCTTTGTGTACGTACAGACCCTAGCACGATGCAGGGCCTGATCTCAGCTCGGACCTTTAGACACAGGACTGGAATGTGAACAGTACGGGGAGGTAAATGCTCCTCTATCCAGCTGCAACTGGAGAGGGGATTCAGGAAGGAAGAATGGAGAAGGGTCAGCGCCAGCATTACAGGGCTGGACTAAAAGAAGAAGGCAGCAAAGGAGATGAAGACAGAGGGCAAAGGAGCTGGATTCTTCCCTTGTTTCCAGGCTTTGCTGTAACATAATATCCCTCCTGATGTAGCAGCCATTTGGAAGGAAATCATAAAAGCTTTAGGAAATAGGTATTAATTCACATCTCGGCAGTAAAAGCAAAGCAGCACTCATGGCCATAGCGGAGGACCTCAAGGGAGCACATCTGATACGGGTGCTCTGTAACAAGATCTATGCCTGGGAACCAGGCACGAGGGTTTAACATGAAGCCATGAAAATGCTACATGAGATGGCAGAGGGTGGGGGCTGGAAGTCAGAGGCTTTTCACTTTGAAGCCCGGCTGGCGAGAAAATGGGGCTTCTGTTCTGCAGGAAAGTCGGATTTCGTGTTGGTTCCCAACCCAGCTGAAACGTCCACCTTGGGGATGGAAATCCCCCAACTTTGATTCAGAAGCATCAAGAAGTTTGCGCGGAGACTGCTCTATCGCTATCAAATATAGGTCAAGTTGTACATGCAAATATAAAGGACGTGTCAAAATCACCATTTTCAGACAATGCAAAAATCAAACTGAAATGAGGGTCATTCAACTCTCGTTGAAAACAGCATCACAATGGATGCGTTCCTGGGGCATTTTTACCCCGAAACAGCTGCATGGTCCAACAGAAATCTGTTGGGGTGACATGGTTCGGGCCAGCTGTTTCTAAGGTAAATATCCTTACCCACAAGAATAATTTATGGTCCATTGCAATGGGCAGGGCTGCACCGTGCCCCAGCTGTCCTGCAGTGAGTGCCTGCGTGCCCATGCTTAGCCCAGATTAAGCAGAAGCTAAGCTGCAATGTCTTGACCCTACCAGGCCACCATGTTTCAGCTTCCACATGCTATGGGCTACAAGTGTGTGCATCAGAGACACAATAAAGTCCCTCCCACTTTTACTCCGGAGTAAATTGCTGGTGTGTTCATACCCTGAATCTCCATTTAGCGGTGCAATGGAAACTAGCCCTACGAGGGCCACCATGGAGCTCCCTTCACAATGACTTGGGGCAAAATCTTGTTTTACTTTCCCGTGCCTCAGAAGAGGAGGAGAGCGCTATTATCGCTCACCTGACAGCTGAGTGGTGAGGACAGTTACCAAAGGAATGGGAGATCCAGCCCCTAGCCCTCCCCCCCGCACACACCCAGGGGGATTTGAACCTACATCGCCCATCCAAGTGCTAAGCACTGCAGTTGGGCAGCCCCGCAAGTACCGCTGAAAGGCATGATGGTGAACTAAGAGTTAGCTCTTTCCCACGCACCAGCAAATACCCGTCAGAATAAATGCCACCTCCAGAATTGCTGCCAACAGCCGCACAGGCCCCATTGACTAAATTCTGCTTCCCCCACTACAGGTTGGGCCCTTCAGGAGAGTAGGACTGCAGCTGGCCATGCCACCGCCCATGTTGCACTCAAGCTGTAGCTAGTGAAGCCCTCCCATCTCTACCGCCGTCCCACCACCAAGGCCCAGGCAAGCTTTGCTACCCCAGCGGGAACGTGGCCCAGCGACTTCCCTCTGTGAGCCAGGACTCCTGGCTTCTGTTCCCAGGTCTGCCACTGACGTGACCTTACACAAGCCACGTCCCATCTCTGTGCTTCAGTTTCCCTGCCGTGTTACAGAAGGGGGATTATATATGATCCGTGTCTCAACAAGGGGATGGTTTTACAAAATGATGAAGTTCTTGGATGGAAACGAAAGCAATCATTACCTCACAGCACTTTACATGAGTTTATTAATCCAGCCCGATAGAATCCCGGTGCAGGCAAGCAAGGTTTATTCAACCCATTTTGTTGAGTGGGAGACTGAGGGCCAGGGAAGACAAGGGGCTTGCTCAAGCCAGCTCTGACCCTTCAGCACGGCCCTGCCAGCTTGCTTGGTGCAAAGGGGCAGTAGGAGTGAGCTAACCCCACTGCAGGGCGACGTTGCGCCCTGGTGAGGAGCTAGCCCTTTGTGCTTCCAGCCACCCGAGGAAGAGCCCGGGTGCAGCTCGCCGCCCAGGAGTGACATAGAGCTGTTGCAGAGATGGAAGAGGTGCTGCGATGCTCTGGGACAGGCAGGAGCCCCGTGGAGAGGCTGGTTAGGGCAGCTTTTTGTTGGGGACCACATCACACCTCAGCTTAGAAATGGCCTTATCTCCATCCCTGCACCAGCCCCACCCTGGAGATAAACCCGACCTAGGTCCCCAAACCCTCCCTCCTCTTCTCAAATGCAAACTCTTCTCTCCCCAGTGCACTGTGAAGGCCAGATCCTGCAAAGAGGTGCTGAGCCCCTTCAGAGGGAGCAGAGGGCTCCCCACACCTTGCCAGATGGGGCTCGCAGCCAGGGGAGCGCTGGCTATAAATAGTGCTGGAAAGCAGGCTGCGAATTCTCCTGACTATGTGGCACTGGCTTAGGAGGCGTTTGCTCCTGGGAGGACCCGGCTCTGAGAGCTCTTCCCGCGGAGAGACGCCAAGGAGGGAGGTCAGGTGCGGTGCTTTTCTGCCGCCTCTGATAACCGACCCCGGCGTGAGCGGGGGGAGAAGGGACACGGGTTTGCACGGCACCTCGTGCCCCCATTTCAGGCTATTATTCAGTCAGTTGATAAGAGTTTCCAGGGGCTGATTTATCCCAGGCGGCAGGCAGCGAGCGGCAGCACCCGCCATCCAAGCTGCCGAGGAGAATTCCGCTGACTTGCTGCTTTTTAAAAATAACTCTGCCTTTGTCAGCAGGTCAGGGTTGTTCCAGATTGAATAATCACAGCCGCTCGGCCCTCCCCTGCTCGCAGTCATTTGCACAAGTCTGTCACTCTTCTAAGGCCAACAAATCATCCCTGTTAATGTCCCGGATGAGCGGGATGGGGCTGCCCTCCCTGGGACCAGCTGCATCCCTGCTGCTTTGCTGCACAGGAGCCGAGCATCAAATATCTCCATAGGGATCCATTTGTCTTCACATCTCCTATCCTGAAAGGGTCATGACTTTATGGATCCCCTAAATAGTCATGCCGTCAAACCCCTCCCCTGGCAGGTTACGGCTGTCTTAACCAGCCCCGCACAAGGTCCCTGTGCCAAATTGTAAAGCCAGCATCTTCATGAGCTGGGATTTCACCTTCCAGTCGCAGCGTGCTGCTCTCAAAAGGGATCTTGTCAAGCTTTGGTATCTCCAGTGAGGTCACGAGCCCCAGCTTCATGTCAGATAGTCGTAAGGTCAAACTCTATCGCTTACTGAGCTCTCAAAATATAAACCTACTCCATTGGAGCCATTGGGTCCTGCATATAATAATAGATACCCTCTGATTGGGGCATTGTAATGAGATGGTTCATATCAGGTGATGTCTAGGGACGCTGCTTTCAGTAAGCACTGGATGCGAGAGGAGAGTACGGTGCGGAGGAAGAGATGTTGCTGCCTGGGCTCCCTCCTGTTATATGCCCAAGCACTGAAGTCAGAAGTCGGTCGGCTTCAGCAGACTTCTGCACAAAGTCTGAAACTAAGGGAGAAAGCAATATTCATGGCAGCCTAACAGATTCCTGCTCCCAACAGAAGGGCAGGAAAGGAGAGGGGGTTAGCAACTGGAGATGCATTAGATCACGATGGGAAGACAAGGACATCGTAACAGGGGAAACAAAATAGAAGCAGCCATCATAGGAGCTAATGGAAAGGCAGCCATGTGCTTTGGCTGCATCTGGGCTGGGCAGCAGCAGCCCAAGAGGACCCAGGTGGAATCGGAGAGGAGCTCCAGGGGCGCGCGTATACGTGAGGGTCGCCACGATGTACACGCGATGAAAGTGTCATTTGTGTGGCTTAATGGCATCACATGTTACACGTGCACCAGTTTGCGGGGGGTTTAGATGAGTCTGAATCATTGCAAACTTATGCTATATCCGGCCGTAGTTTAATTTGCAAGGATGCGTTGCAGCTGTCAGCTTGCCCCGCAGCTGGGGGAGAGGCGGGCCGGCTCTGCTGAAACAACAGAAAGGTTTGGCCCCCTCACTAGGAGTATGCTAAAGGCAGAAGCGGCAAAGGGCCTGATCCTTTTTTCTCCCGCGGCCAAGGGCTGAGCTGTCGGCAGGCCAACCAGCTCTGGGCTGCAGGGGGCCCGGTCCTTCCCTCCATGGCAGCAGTACCCAGTTGGGGCAGGCTGCCACTAAGCCCGGTACTGCCCCAGCTCGGAGACAGCCCAATCCAGCTGTTCCCTGAGCCCACCCACTGGAAGCCAACTGGATGCTGCTCCCTGGGCAGGCGCGGGAACAGTTGGATCAGGACAGGTGCTGCCTCCGAGCTGGGGCAGCACCCAGCCCGGTAGCAGCCCGCCTGGGCAGCCCCGGGGGGCCCTGCTGCCACAGAGGGAAGGAACAGAGCCCCTTGCAGCTCAGGGGCTGCCCAGCCCACCAGCAGCTTGCCCCCCCAGCTGTGGGCAGGCTCCAATTCTGATAAAAAAACAGATCAGGCCCCTTGCCATAACGTGATGGAAAAACTGAAACCCACCATTTCAATTTAGAGGGCATAGAATAAAACTCAGAGGACTAAACCCCCATCCTGTGTACAAGTGCCCCAGAAGCACTGCCATCCTACAAAGCACATCATAGGGGAAAAGGACCTTTTCCAACAAGAATAATAACCGAGATTCCAGAGAAGCAATAGGTTGGTGCATCGCCATGCTGAATTCATGCAATTAGCCAGCCTTAAAGCATGAACTAATGCATGATGGATTAGTAATAAGAGTGAAAGTTGCAGGAGTTCAAGAAAAAAGCTCATGGAGCTCGTGCAGACTGCTGAGAGCTCTGTTCATGAGAGCCGACACCCCAGTGCAGAACATGAGCGGCTCAGATGCAGAGGTGATTCGCCAAGTAGCACAGACCAGCTTGAATAAATGAGGAAAAATGACCCAACATTTGTGCGAATGTAAGTGCACAAATACAAAGCAAGAAATGGAAAGGAAGAGCTGTGGGTACTGCGGGGAAAATCCAGGATAATGGAAAATGCCCTGTAAATGCAGTCACACGCAATAATTGAGGCAAGAGAAATCCTTATGCCAAAGTTTGCAGACAAGAAAAATAAAGGATTCCCCCCCGCACTCAATCCCCCCCCGCACCACATTGTGGGAACAAACAGGGACTCGGAGAATAAGATTTTGCTCATGCATGACCCGAAGGCAATGCAAACAGCAAAATGAAATGGTTTGCAAAGCTCAGCCTAGCACCAGATGCAGAGACGAGGCAGCAGCACACAACCGAAGAGGCAACCGATGCCAACTAGACTGCAGGGCATTCGTGAATGTGCTAAGCTACAAAAACTTCCTTGGCAATTACACAATGGAGAAAGTAAAATTGCAAACCAAATTCACGTGATGCAAATGGCAGGATCATAATGGCACTAGGACAATGGGTATTACAATCAATACTAAGGAACGTGCAGAGGCTGAAATTTCCAGTAGCCCAGATAGCATAGAAAGTACTGCTTTCAGCTAAAACAGGTGAATGCATGACACACTGTTCATACAAGAGACATACAAACGGAACAAAAACCCATACCCAGCACAGACAATGCACCGTGACATCCCGGCAGCAACGCGGCTAACAGATTACTGTGATGTTTTTGAAGGACTGGGCTATCTTCCAAGCACGTTACATCTGGAAACAGATAAAACAATTCAACCAAGCACAACACCTGCTTTACAGAGCACCCCTTGTATTAAGAGGAAAAAAAATAAAACAATGGCAGTAATCAAGCCAATGGAAAAAGAAATCATCAAGGCTGAATGCCCCTGAGTTACCCAAGCAGCATGGTAGCCATTGGGAAGCCAGGCACACTACTCTCTGCAGAGAACCGGGCAGCTGAAACAAAGCAGTAGAAAGAGCTTGTCACCAAATTCCTACAACTGAAGAACTATTACGTGACTTGGCAAAAGCTAAACTGTTCTTGGTGCTTGATGCCAAAGACAGGTATTGGCAAGCAGCACAGGATAAGGAAAGCAGGTATCTCGCTGCACACCTGCAGATAAGTACAGATGGTTGAGAATGCCTTTTGGATTCAGACCTACAGTAAAAGAGTATCGGTCCTGCCAGCAAAAGGTACTAACAGGATTCGTCACCATAGCTGATGGTCTTTTGGTGGGGAAGATGCAGATGCACCCTGGCAGGAGCTGTGGCAGGTCATGACCACAATGACATCCAGCTGGAGCCAGAGCAGGAACTCTGAAACTGGATAAATGTGCGCTGAAACGCTGATCAGCTGCAGCGCATGGGACACATGCTTGTTAGGCGTGCGACCAGGATGTGAGTGATAGGGGCTTGATTCCAGGAAGAGCAAGCAGGTCTGAGGTTTATAAAGGATCAGGATGTAAGCCATCACCGCGGGTAGAACCACGAGCCAGGGGGTCAGGAAAAGGAGGCAGGGATGCAAACTGGAATGACTACCCCCAGGGTCCAGCGCAGGCAGGTATAACTGTAAGGGATCAGACAAACTCCTAACTAAGTCAGAAGCCAGGAGCTGGCAAGACAGTCTGGAAATAAATGGGGGACCAGGACAAGACCTGGAATAGGGAGTCAGCAGGAACAAGGACGAAGCCAGGAAGTCAGCGAGCAGGACCTGGGGAACTGGAAACCAAGAACAGACAAGCAGGGCAAGGACGCAAGGCAGGACCCAGGGACTGAGGACTAGGAATCGAAGGCAGGGACCAAAGAACTAAGAACAAGAAGCCCAGGGCTGGCCAGTGAGTCTTTTGCCCTATTGAGTAGCCTGCTAGGTACTGAAAGAGCTGCTGTTTGTAAGCTGGCAGCCACAACCATACAAGCAACTGGGGCCAGCCTGTGGGCAGCCAGACCTACTGGGTAACCGGGGCCTGCTGGGGCAGTTAAGCCCTGAGTCCTGCCATTTCAGGCTTCCCAAAAGCTATGACACAACCCCATAAAGGTGATCACAGCTCAGCTGATGTGCAACCCCAAAGATATTACAGCAGTTCGATGACGGTTAGGATTTGTAAAATATCTGGAACGGTTCTTCCAAGCCTCTCAGATGTGTGCTTATCCCTGCAATAACCATTAGACAAAGATGCAGCAGGGACATGATTGATTAGCTCAAAATAATGAAGCAATCCCACATATCACGGAGCTGGGGACCAACTGTCCCTTCATGGGATGCTACGATATTAACCAAGAGGCAACCCCATGGTGACAGGCCAATGGGATGGGACTTGTGCTATTACTTGGGCAGGAGACCTAACTGGTATCTTCAAGGTCACTGTTACAAGTGAAGCAGAGATGATGCTGGCACCGAGGAGCCTTAGCATGGACCAAGTCCTCGCTGAGCTCAGTGCTTAACCAACGCAGAATAGAGAGGTGCTCCCTGCTCCAGAGCTTCGGCGGCAGCCGCCCCTAACGCTCAAGGGTGATCACTCCCCCGGGTCAACTAAAGGGGTTGTAGATGCAGGTGCAGCCCTGCTCCAGATTTTATAATCTAAATATATGCCCAAATACATGCACCGGGTCAGCACATCCTGGTTTATCTGCTGCAAATGTGAGCTGTTTAAGCAGAGATGGAAATGGGCCGGTTCATACCTTTACTGTGCCACAACCCCACACAGCAAACCAACACGTCAGATTGCTGAGACTCAATTAACGAAAGCAAAGAAACTTTACAACCCAAGCCATCTGTGAGTGGGGAAGCAAGAGGCCTCAACAATAATCCAGCACAAGGCCATTTAAGATGCCAGTGTAACTCAGTGTTAAGAGGCCCAGCATTTTCGCAACTGGCAATGGCCGAAGGAGGAACAGCCAAAAAGGGAGAGAGACACACCACGGCCAGAGCTCACTCCAGCTGACAAGCTAAAGGCCTCCCAGAACTACAACTGGAAGACCCTCTCTGCATATTATTTCCTTAAGACAGATCATGGATTTGGAAGCAAGCCATGTGTGTTGAACAGATAAACCTTGGCGCGTATAATGGAGTATCTGTTTTACTAATTCGTAAATAAATTATTCACTTGCTACAAACCCAAGGTATTAACATGGATGTGGAGGATGTTGAAAGACATGCTCTGAGGAGATGTGATCAGCACGGCATGGAAAGAACATAGGGCAAAGAGAAACTGCGAGATATCAGAACCGGCTCTCCAAACACAACCCCACCTGATGACCAAGTGCAAAGCCCTCTCCGCCACCACAGGGACGACTTGCGTTCACTCCAGTTCCCAGCAGTGACGAGACTTTGTAGAGCATCAAGGTGGATAGAAGCAACCATCCCAAACCCAGAAGAGCCTACCGTGGTTTCCAAGCCAGTCAAGAGCTACAAAGGGAGCTGATGTTAACCTGTGCCGTGCTATAAACGGTGAAGCAGGTTTAAGGGAGTATGAAAGAATGTTAGATGTGTGAACAGGTTGTGGCAACCACGTTCGGTTTTGTTTGTCTCAGCCGGGCACAAGGGAGGTTACTGTTGCTGGCTTCTCAAAACGGGGTGTTGCAGTAAGGTTGTACGTACAAGGTCACGTCTAGGAGCATCGAGACCTCTGTGATGAGAGGTGATGGCTCATGCAGAAGAAGGAACGAAGCCCGAATGCCGTGGCACGGCTTTAGCTCTCTCTTGAGTTATGCTTGAATATTGAACCCAGAGGGCATGGTGAATTTGGTGGCAGGTGGTGATCCCACCCTTGGCACTGGGCACATTGAATCCAGAGGCCTCAGGTGCCAAGGCAAAGAGCGCTGGGCCGTTTGCATCTGAGGTCACTGTAAAGGACCTTGCACAAATCTGTAGCAAAGCTACCGCCAAAGTACTAAGGAGACTGTGACAGCATACCCTATAAGGAGACCCCAGGCCTCAATGTGATCTGCTTTACACTACTGACACTGTCGACCTACAGAAAGCTACTCCTGATTTATGGAAGCAGGACAGAAGGATGGGTGGCCCCTGTCTTACACATCCCCAGACAGCACAGATCCTGCCCCATCCTGCCATGACAGGCTCCAACCAACACCGCTAGCCTGACTTGGCTGTGGCAGGGATCACACAACCACGTGCATTATTTATACCATGACAATCCCGCCGCGGTGCCTGTCCCAGTCGACTCCAACCCCCCTCCACCAGCCCTCTCTGGCAGTCCCAGGATTTCCTTCCTATTCCCTCGGCCATCCCTGTTGGAGAGAAGTCAATATAACGCCATCCAGCTGCTAACCGCCTGTAATCCCGGTCACCTAACTCCCAACCCAGAGCCATGGGGAAAGGGGAGGGAGGTGTTAAAGAGCGGCGGTGGCGTTTGCAGCGCTTCGGCTTTTCCGCATTTTTGGCTCTACGTTCACCCCTGCCCGCCCGCCAGCCACAAACTTGACCCAGTTGTCCATTGGCACAGCCAGGCAACTGCCCTGGGGAAACTCAGCTCCCAAGAAAGGGGCATTTCAGGAAGTGAGAAAAGAAATGGCAGGATTTTCTTTTTATGGGCGAGAACGCAGCAAGCACTTCTGCAGAGTGCTAATGGCAGGGAGAGGCGGGAATAAGTGCCAGGGCTCTGCTGACAGCTGGGCTAAGGAGCAAGGTGGAGTATAAAAGGTTTCGTGTGGTGAGATGGGCACTCAGGGAGCTAGCGGAAAGGGGCGGTGAGTGCATTGTATTTCATGCTTGAAGGAACTGAGGCATTTGCCAGCCCTTGCTGAATGATTTAAGGTCAGGGATACAGTTGGGCAATGGGATCAGAGGTGAAGTCACCCCCTCGTATCAAGGTTCTCATGTGCCTTCATGTGCGACTGTCCTCCTAGAAAGCAGGCAAAAGCCGGGGTCATGAAGCGGGGAGCATGGGCAGAGGTAAGTGACCTTGTCCCAGCAGCCCGCGGTCCAGCTCTCTGCCAGCTGGAATCTCTCCTATTATCCGTACCACGTCCCTGCCCCCAGTGTGCTGCTTCCTGGAGCATCCTCTTTATTTACCTTGCAGAGCTCTAGCAAGCAACCTGCAATGTCTCACATCATTGCCTTTGCCTCCGCATGCGTGATGCCAATGCCGACTAAGGGGTAGCAAACAGTGCCTGTAGTTCCTCCATGACCTCTCCAGCCTGTTTTAAAGCACCTACTGCGGAGGGCAGGTCCACTGCTATTCATATTCCCCAGTTTCATCCCCTAAGTGCCTTATGAGAATGGGCACCCTACTGCTACACACTCACACCATCCCAGAGTCAAATCCTAAAGGGACATGCTGACTTGTAGATCAAGCATCCCCGTCCTCATTTTTTTGCTAGGCTGCAAGTTTCAATCTGTATCCGTTGCTGGCAACCCGACTGCATCGACTAGGTTTTCAGTGATCCTGTGATGGTCAACTGTCCATAAAGACAGGTGACACCCAACCCTGCCTTCAAACCACACGAGTGTTGGAGCACTAGTCTTAATTGGATCCTTTGCACCCTGTTCACATCCCCCCTGGGGACCACCATCTGTGTCAGAACAAGCTGCTCCAGTCAGAATGACCTGCAGGACAGCATGGTGCAGAGGTGAATCTCCGGGCAGCCCCAAATCCTCTCTACAGCCCCTGATTATGAGCACCCCCCAAATAGTGGCAAGCTCACTGCCTTCAGAAACTGGAGGACGTCCCCAGTCCCAGCAGCCTCTCACTCTGTGAGCGGCACAACACCCCAAGGAAAGCCGTCATCAGAAGAATGGTACGTTGCACGTTGGTTGGGGCACGCCGCAGCCAAGGTGATGGGTAGGTAGGGTAGGGACGGGTCTGCATTTGTCCTGCGCAGGGAAGCTGTGTTTCACCGGTAGGTAAATACCCAGTCAGCCGGGTTCATGCCACAACAATCCTCCCTCAGTCCCAGCCAGAGAACAACTATCGAGGTACTTCCATAGCCCAAACGTGAAGCATTTGAGCACCCTGCAAACACTGAAGAGCTCGGTCTGTGCACAAAGGCAGTGCTACTAGCCCCACATCACCCAAGGGAGGAAACAGAGACACTTGCCCAAGACGCTGCAAAGGCTCTGAGACAGAAGCAGACGCTCACTCCAGCTTCTCTGCATCTCAGCCTTGGGTCTGAACTCCCACGCCATGCCCACCTGCTCCCTGCCCTGGGCTGGGGCGCTGCCCGGACCCCCCCAGAACACGCCAGCCCGGGGATAGCAGCTCATTCTCACTGCCGGGATCATTTAAGGGAAAACGAGCGTTTCCTTCGCCTTCCCCGGAGACGTGCCCCCATATCAGCCAGTAGAAGTGGCCACTCCCATTTGAGTCCTTGCTCCTCGGTTTCCTGCGGGTTTTCATTGCTTTTGCACAGCTCAGCATGTGGGGGACTCATTTATCTCTGACTGCGGGGCTTGTACATTACCAGATTGTTATTTACTGTCTGAGAGTCCATTAATCCCGCGGGGGGTAGTGGGGGGAGGAGATAGGATGCCTTTCCTGCTGCTAAAGTGGATCACTTGTGTTCCAACAAGTGCTTTGCCCTGCATCTCTCTCCAGGCACACGTGCTGCTGCGCGGGGTTACTTCACCGAGGCGGCAAAGCCCAGAGCTAGAGGATCTACCACGGTGGGACCTTCAGAGCCAATGGGAACACGCTGATTCGTAGGTATGTGTCCCACCACCCACTACTGGGTGGAATCAGAACTGTTCAACTGTGCGTCATAGCCTCTCTATAGCTGAAGAGCCAATGGAGATTCTCCTTGAGCATATAAATGATATTTTGCAACACAGAAGGATCTAAATTTCTTCCCAGTTTCACACGGGCGGCTCATTGACAGCAGTGATCTCATCTGGACCAAACTTTCTGTTATGAGTTTCAAGAACATTGCTGCCATGGCCCGTAGCTGCAGGGGCTTCTGGTTCTGCAGGATCGGGGTCTGGGCAGAAAAACCATGCCTGCAAATGCAATGGAAACCAATGGGTAGCAATACAAAAATGATATTAGCAGCACGCAGGGCACTAAACTCCACACTCGCTTTACCTTTACTCTGAGCCACAGGTAGGCAACCCCTGGCATGCATGCCAGAGCATGGCACATGAAGGCATTTTGCTTGGCACGCGCGCCTCGAGGGAGAGGCCAGGGCTGCAATGCCGCAGCAAGGATCAGGCTCCTCACAGCAGCCCTGCCATCCATCCCTGGCACGCCGACGTCTTCCAAGTTGAGGTTGCGGGTGTTTATGGCACTCTGCCCAAAAACATTGCTGACCCCCTGCTCTGGGTTGAGTCGCCTCGTGCAGCTGCATGCAAAATGGCCAACCTAACTGCAGGCCAAGAGATATGGTGAGCAGTCCCCCACCACCTCCGTGGGACTCTGGCGCATTTATTTGCTCCCAGCCTTCCAAAAGAGAGCGGCTGCTAGGAGGCCTAATGCATCAAGGATGGTCTCAAGGCATTTGTCTGGGAGAGCCCCAGACGTCCATGCTTCTGTTCCTAAATTGGGTATTATCCGTCTAAATAGTTTGAGAGCTCTCTGTTGGGCCTGTCCTATTGCAGAAGCCACCAGATCCTGAGAGCAAGGCAGGTGGGGCTGCAGGGTCTATCTAGTTAGCAAACACAGCTATCTTAGAGTCCAGCAGCATGCAGAGATTTCCATGAGTGCCACCACAGCTCTCACCTGCGACGTGGGGTTAACAACACACTTTCTGCTTTATCCATAGAGACTGTCAGCTTTCCTGAGCAAGGGCCGCCTCTTCCAGCGCGTCTATACAGCACCTAGCACCACAGGGCCTTTAGATGCTATCATAGCAACAGCCAGACAGGAGCGTGGCTTGTGCAGGCAAATCTGGCCGTCGCGGCAATGCCCTGGCTCCGGGCCCATCGCACGGATCTCGGAGCTGATGCCGCTTGTTTTTGTGTGCGGGTGTATTTTGCTGTTGACGTTTGGACAGCGGCGCTGTAGACATCATCTCCTTGGCTCCGCGAGTGCCTCGCACTGGCAAGCCCTGCGCTGCCAATCGCTCGTCCAAATTGAAATGGAAATGAAAACAAACAAAGAAGAGCAAAGCGCGGTCCCCCGCCTCCCCCCCACCGGCACGGACAATCCTGGAGGCTGTCTCTGTTTTCATCTCAAAGCATCAGGGAGTTACTCAAGGAGTGCCCTGAGAAAGCTAAAGGAGCATGATCGCTGCTGGCAGCCAGACTAGCTAGACATAGGCACGAGGGCAAGTTACCAAGCCACAAGCTTCGAGGCACAAGATCTTCCCTATTCGAGGTCGGGAAGGAGTGTCACCCTGCACAAATCCCAACAGGCGCACGCGGAGGAATTCGGCCCTGCCTGGGCAGCACGGGACAGCAGTCAGCGTCAGAGGCGGCTGTTAGATTACATGGACCACTGGCCTGCTCCGCCGGGGCGGTTCTCACATCTTTATCTAGTGACTGGGGGTGAAAGCATGAAGTCACTCAAAACAGCCACGGCAGCAGCAGCCCTGGGCGCTCCAGTCCTC
>JAGPOW010001998.1:819222-854277 GCA_030014935.1 Caiman crocodilus | reverse complement strand
TCCTGGTCCTGGGCATGACCTAAAACTGCATCCTGCCGGGAGTGGGTGGCCTGGTGGGACTCTCAGTGGTGTGGGAGCCCCCAGGAAATGCCAGGCCAGTGACCACCCCGGTGAAAGGCGAGTAGGGGTGCCTTAACCCCGGCCCTCACCTTCGGGTGGATTGAGAGTAAGATCTGTAGCCAAGCACAATGATCTGCTGATCCAAGGGTGGAGTGAGAGTCCCTGCGAAAGCCTGGAGTACCAGTTGTGGTGTGTGTTAAGAGTAACATCAGAGGAGAGTAGGTCAGGAAAGCTTCTGGAAGTGCCTGAGCCTGGTGGGAAGAGACCCCGCAGGGCCAGGCACGCTCCCAGGAGCCAGGAATGGGGAACCCCACTCCAGAAGTGCAGGTGGGAGGCAAGGACCCTGCTGAGGGACTTGACTGGTCAATGCTGGGGCCAGGACCTAAGGGTCAACAGGGCCAGGGGTCCCCCATCAGGGGCGCCCACAATGAGCACAGAAGCTCAGCGTCCTGACAGGGCCAGGGCTTAAGGAAGCCGAAGGTCCCCATGGTTGGGGGCCACAGCTAACGGGCGAAGGTGATGGTTTAGCTAACTGCCTGAGATGCCATCTGCGGTGGGCTGTGGTGTAGGGGTGAAACGGAGCCACAGATAGCCCCCCAATATTGGGGTGCAACAATGGGCGGCCTCACACCTGTTAATTAAGAACTTTATTAATTACTAAGGCATGCCCGGCACGACAGGCAGGTGGCATGCCCAGAGGCAGATGGGGAGCCAGGGCTAGCCAGGGATGCCCACTTCGCCACACCAGCAGGAACCAGGACTGCTCTCTCATCAGCTCTCCAGTCTCCATTGAATTCTTCCGTTCGAGTTTGTGTTTCCCAGCATGCTCTTGTAAAAGTTATCTTTCTAAACCCAGAAGCCCCCATCAGTTGTAGCCATAGGCTGGCTAGTTTGTTCCTGATGGCTGCAAGTTGCTCTTTCTTCTTTTCCCAGAGCTGGCTCGTAGGTTTTCTCCTGCTCCATTGTCCCTGAGGAAGATGCCTGCCTTCCCCAGCTGGCCCTGGCTGGATGCCATGTGGTGTGCTGCAGGGTCACAGGTAGAGCAGTGAGGGCTGGGACATCTGCTTGCCATCGTATAGCACTCTCTTAGCAGACTAGTTAACATTAGGCAGCGGGAATACGGGGTCCCAGCTCCAGAATTTATTTCAGCCTCCATGCAGAAATCTAAGGAGAGTCACTTCGCCTTTCTCAGCATCAGTAATTATGAATCCATTACTATTTCCCCAAGGCTTTGAAGAGATGACATTCTGGATAAGGATTTGCTGCAGTTATGGGGCCTTAGTTTTGTGTTGTCAGAGTTGCAATGCTCATGGGCCAGGCAGCAGAAGGGCTCAGCTCCCATAGAGGCAACAAAACCAGCAGCTGGGTGTCTGGGACAGCTGAGCATATAATATGCTGAGTACTCCAGGATCCTGGGTGCTGAGCCAACCATGCCTTCTTCACCAAAGCCCTCCAGCCCCCTGGGACAGGAGTCCACCCAGGGCAGGTCTCAGAGAGTTTTGCTCCACAGAGACCTGGGGACCATTTTGCTTCCTGCACTTTTGTTCACCTTTAAGACATTTCCTTCCCTGAAGTGGCTCTTTCCAGGGTGGCTGGCAGAGGGAGGGCACTGGGTCTAAGTGTATTTGATGGATAATTCCTCATTACCTTAATGCATTTGCAAGCTGGGCTAATTGATGGATGTTTAACAGGATGTATTTCCGACAGTCGGCTGGAGAAATGGACTCTCATTACTCTGCAAATGTTTCTTTTTACTATTGAACTCTTTTGTTTCAATTGATTCTTGCATTTCCCATCATTCACTGCTCATTAATAATCCCGGGAGCAGCTGCTCCCTCCAGCCCCTCTTGTACTCTCCTGAGCCATCACTCATTTCCCCTTGGCCCGGTGGCCAGGTTTACCTGGGATGCCGTGAGCTGGTAGAGAAGGCAGGAGGATGGAGAGCGAAGGCTTGAGTAGTGGTTTTCCAAGGAGGCAGTGTCAGATCTGTGCCATGGGAAGCCAACTGATGCAGAAGAATAGGCCAGGCTCTGCCTGTACCCTCGACACACACTGGGCCTTACTTCTCAATTCTCCGGAGGCTCTTTTACACCAGTGGGAAAGGCTCTCAAAGGAGGTGTAGTACAGCTGCCCGGCAATGCCTTTGTGCACCTGCTGTGAAGCCTCTACATGGGTGTTGTTCCCCATTTTTCAGGTGCGGGGCTATATGGAGAGGGCAGAGGTGGCAGCACTCCAATTGTAGGGGCCTAAGGGAAGCTGCAAGCCTGCTTTAAGTTTACTCTAACCCTTGGACTTAAACTCTGCATGGTTGTGGAAGGGAAAGAGCCCAAAGGATCTTTGCACAGTCAGGGTAGAAGGAGGATTGTCTGATGGTTTGAACACCAGCGGGGGACTTGAGATGTCTGAGTTCAATTCTTCACTCTGCCATATACTTCCTTAGGCAAGTCCTTGGCCTTTCTCTGCTGCAGTTTTCCATCTGTAAAACAGGGGTTGTAACCCATGCCATAGATACCTCCCTGCACCCGAGTGAGGGCATGCGGTCCCGTGAAGTACAAGTCCTTGTAGTTGCATTGCTATTTTGAGACTTGCTCTCCCTGCCTCGAGCCTCCCATGGTGGCATCATTTCCCCTAGCACAGCGGGGTGTCCAGCCCTCCTAGCACAGACTTCTCCACTCAGACCAGCGGCGCTTATTCCACTCACTTTGCAGCAGTGGCAAATGATGGCACAAGATGCCCAGTACCAGCAGGGGAGACTCAGCCCCCCGCGGCCGTATTCTTCCCTTGCTTGCACCACCTTGCCTCTACCATAGCTCCACTGACCTAAAGAGAGAGACTCCTGATGCAGAGCAGCGAACGAAGAGAAGAATCAAGCCCAGGCTCTTTATTAAATGCACAGCTCTAGCTGCCTCTTGCACAGAAAGGGGATGAAATTAAGCCAAAGTAAATGCTAGGCTGTATATATAGGGGGAAAGCATCCTGCTGGCAATAGCATCCATGAGTGTGTAATTATAGGCCACCACTCACCATCTAACTACCGGGTACCATCACAGAAGTGCAGAGCACAGTAACTGCCGCGTCCCGGTGATGCCTTGGAAAGCCTCCAAAGAGTTACCATCCAACTCACAGGAAATTAGCAGTATGAAAATCAAAGATCGATTACCACACAACTGGCGTTTGTGCTAATCCTCCAGTGTACGAGGCAGGAGTAAGCAGATAAGACCCCGTGATTACAAACATTATGTGGTCAATAGTTACCGTGTAATTAAAAGGTTCTTCCCCTTCCTTCGGTGCATGAGCCTGAGGCTGCAGCCTCCCAATTTGATGGGTTGTGGGCGAAAATAGTACAGCCAGGCCAGTGGGACCTGAGGATACTGGGCTGCTGTGACACCAGCGGAGAGTATTTCCCTCCCCCGTTAAATGGAGGACCTGGGGAGACGCTGTCTAATCCTCCCTCTGCCAAAGGATCTCAAAGCCCTTCATGCACACTTTAGGGCAGGAGCCTGATGCCCAATCTCATTGCCTCTCACTGGGTTTGGGCACTTTCCGCTCCTTGGACAAACCCAGGCCCAGCCTTATGTGGGATTGTAAATAGCCTTGTGCCCATTGCCCAGGATGGGTAAAGGAGGCACAGAGGGGCTCATTTTTGTGCCCTACAATCTCATGGCCAACCCAGGAATAGAGCCCAAGTCCTGGGTCTGGTGCTCTATGAATCAGGCCTGTTGTCTCTCGCTCAGATTTGCTTGAATACTCCTCCAGATTTCTGCAACAGGGATTTCTCTCTGTCTGCGGGATCGTCCACGGGGCCTGAGGAGAGTCGATCTCTTTTGGTTACATGTCGCGGGACGTGCATCCTCAATTCACCCTCAAGGACTATTCTCTGGGGCTCTCTTAATGTACTCTGTTTTCTTAATCATCCCTGCCAGCACATGTGCTCGCTAGGATATCTGCAGCAACTGAACACAACACATGAGGAGCGTCTAAGGGAATCCCATCACTTAATCATCAGAGTGAAGATCTGAGGGATCGGTCCCCGGTCTGGCAGCCGCACCAAGCAAACGCACCGGCAATCGGTTCTCCCCTGCCCGCCACTCTGGGGTATTCCTCAAGCTGAGCCATAAGGCAGGGACCACATCTGGGTCTGCATTTCTACAGCACCTGGTGCTAGGTAATGTCCTGGTAATGATTCTAATAGTGACCCCAGGTCTGCTCCTCCCTCGTCTTTGCAACCGGCAAAGTCTGCTGTGTGGCAAGGATTGAACTGAGAGCAGCCGTTGGCCTGCAGCCTTGATGTATTAGCTTTGGCAACCTTTGGACATGT
This sequence comes from Caiman crocodilus, assembly GCA_030014935.1. NCBI lineage: Eukaryota > Metazoa > Chordata > Crocodylia > Alligatoridae > Caiman > Caiman crocodilus. The sequence continues at coordinate 849,899 of JAGPOW010001998.1, read as the reverse complement.
TGTCATACCAATAAAACTGCTGCAATTGAAAACCTGAACTGATGCTCTGGTACTGGGGCAGCGGCACCAAGATCTTCCAGGAGCCGTGCAATCTTCCCGGTGAATGGTCACCATTTCCCGGGAGGCTTTGCACCCACAGTTCGGGCCAGACTTCCCAGAAGGCTCATCCCACCCCAATACTCTGGTTTCCTCCTTTCATGGGAGCTGTAAACTGGAGCTGACCTCTTTTGCGTGCTCGCCCTGGCAGCACGATTAACGGTGTGGCCTGCACATTTGAGTGCTCGCTGCCACCACCAAGCCAAGCAAGAGCAAGGGAAAGCTGTGCTTAAATGGGAAAGGCTTTAGCGTGCTGTTAATAAATGTTAGGTCTCCTCGAAGCATTGGGTTGTAGCTCTTTCTGTTAAGAGTGGCAATAACATGAAACTAGTTGATTTAGGGAACGGGTCATAAAATGGGGAGCCTTTTTCTGCTGGCGCTATCTCCTCAGTCAGGCAGAGGGAGAGTGGGATTGGTCCTCTAAAAGGTAGAGCCATGCCTGGTACAATGGGACTCTGGTCTCTAACGGGGCCTCTAGCTACTACCCCGACACCAGTCATAGGCCACAAGGAGGGATGGACAAGTCTCCATCCTGTTTGGGTGTTGTTGGCACTGGGTTTACGAACCAGCCCAGACTTTAGAAACCTTGCTGTTCCCCTGGACCATTGCTCTAATGCATGCCAATTTCTAAAAGCAAATTTCTAAATACCATTCTCTAGCCATCAGGTGTGAGCAAGGGGCTGCCCCAGAGGCACGCTCAGGAGTGCTGGGCGTGGGGGTGGGGTGGGGTGGTGCCTTTTGACGTACCAGGTAAGATTTGTCTTGCTTTCTGGTGGGGTACTTGGCCCAGAGTCTCGAAGCGGCTGTTGGCCAGGTCATGGGCGCACAGCTGGCTCAGACACCCAGAGCCCGAGGTTGGCGGCTGTCCATAGCTCTCCAGCAGCTTTCAGGAAGCGAGTGTGAAGGAGCCCAACTACCAGTAGATGATTTCCCCATCGTAAAATCTAGCATCAAACTTTGCTCTTATGATAGCGAAGCATGAAGGGAGCTTTGGTATATGGGTCTTTTTCTGAGCCGGGACAGATGAGCCATTTACATGGGGGTTGGAAAGTGTGCAATCCCGTACCCAGCAGCAGCACAGCCCGGTCTGGTGCAGACTTACCCTGGAAGTATCCAGGACAGAGCTCTAGCGGTGTGTCATCAGCTTGGGTCTTTCCTGCCCATACCCACTGCAAGGTGGCCATGTGCTAAAGATAAATAGACAATTACCTGGCTCCCCACCTCCTGTGTGAGCTACCCGGGGACAGCTACGTGTCTGTCCTCATTAATCCCAATGTAGTCTACATCAGTTACTAAACCCAGTCAAACTCCACTGGGGCATTTGCTCATCTGTCCAGCCTCAATGCAGAGGCACTTCTGTGCAGGCCGGGCAAAAGTTATGCGCGCATCCGTAGCTGCTGGTCGGCCCAGCTTTGTGGATAAAAGCCAATCTCCAGCACTGTTGATCTGACACCTGTCATCAGCACCGAGCTCCCGTAAATAATCCTGTGTGTGTTACTGCATTAAGGGAAGAGTGACAGAGTGGTCCAGGAAAGAGGCCGGCCTCGGTGCTGGGCTCCTTCAGGACCGCGCCTGGAACAACTGGCGACTATAAAAAGCAGCTGTCAGAGGCCTCTCAGTATTAATGCTCCAGGGAGCCCTACTCCTCTCCCATCCGCTGCTTCCCCGCGCGCTGTTCCAGGAAGCCATTATCAGCAGCTTTTACTCCATGTGCTGTAAAACAACTGGGGCTCCTTTCCTCCCGTTCAGGCACTTAGAAGCATCGGCTATTGACAGCCGCCTCCGAAGGAGGGAGGGAGCTCCTTGGCGCTCTTCCATTCCCATCTCCTGGCGAGCGGTGCTGGGCAGAGCCAGGGGACTTACAAGAATTCTTGCACTCCTTCCTCCGCTGATCAACCCAGGATGAGGCCAGAGGAAGAGGAAACGCAGAGCCAGGAGGAGGGGAAATGCTCACAGCCTGCGCGAAGGAGATAATGCGTTCTGTGGCCCAGCATCGGGGTTTAGATTCTCCGAAGAGCTCTGCTCCCGTTGCATCCCGGGCCCGATTTCAGACACGCGCTGCAGCGGGGTGCTGAGATCTAGGGGCGAGCTGCACAGGAGCTGAGCAGGGCTGAGTGCCACGCGTCCCGGGGCCGGGGGCCACTCTGGACAGCCCGGCCGTAGATGGGAGTGCAGAGCCCCACCGCTCTGTTTTGAGAATGGTCCTGATGGCCTAGAAGCCAGGAGTGCAAGTTCAATGAACTGGGGGGCTTAACTTCTTCTGAGCCCATTATAACCCCAGCCTGAAAGTTTTCTCTGCCTGCTCTTTGGGCAGATGAACATCAGGGAGTGGAAGAAGGGACTGACAGCACCACGTGGGTGCAGAAAGCTCTGCCTCTCCATTCCCCGCTATGGGTCTCCTCTCCTTTGCCATCCCATGTCCTCTGTACCTCCCATCCCTTCACTCTCCGTCAGCGGAGGTCACTGCAGCCCCCTCCCACTCCACCTATCCCCTCCGCCTTAAACTGGCTTCTAAAATTAAACTCCAAGCTTTGGCCTTTCTTGCCTGTTCCCAGAGTGAGAGCAGCAGAGATGGATTTATCTGTGCCCCAGAGAGCTATAACACACGAGCAACTCCCCAGCGATTACAAGGAAAGAGCAACCCCAATCCATCAAACCCACCATGCAGAACAGCATCCCTCGGTCGGCCTGCCCACGCCCTGGCAGGCTGGCTGCGCGGACAGGAGGAGGAGCAGCGTCTGGGTGGGGAGGCAGGGGAGGAGGAGGAGGAGGAGGCCGTCTCACCAAGATTCCTGCAAAAAGGAGCCGAAACAGGCGTGGAGCAGACACAGCCAATTGTGTCTTTGACTTGGGACCCAGGATACTGCGAGGGCAGGCACTTTGTCTGTCTGCCTGTCCTGGCTCCCCCTCAACATCCCCGCAGCACCACAGAGAGGTGGTCCTGGATGAGGAGGGAGATGAAATGCCTTCACACGTGCTAGCACCAGCTATCCAGGACCATAGCTGATGGGCCTGGAGTCTCCCCACCGTGGGGTGACTCCTCATATGCACAGCGGTGAGTGAAGGGGAGATCAGACCCCATAGCTCTTGGCTGGCCCCATCCCTGCAATGGGCCTGAGCCCAGATGCCAGAGCCCAGTTTCTCCTCTGCACCATTGAACCTTGGGGAAAGTCAGACTCAGAACAGGAGCTGCAACTTGCCCTTTGGCTCTACAGTGGGTCCAGCCAGGCCCTGGCATCTAAAAGGCGATGGATGCCTCGTGCAGACCCTGGGACCAATTGGGTTGATTTTGACGCTCAGGCACTGTTTACATTCCCGCAAATTTTCTGCTCTGGCTGCTGTATTAAAAGCATGGCCCTCTGGCTGAGCCGGATGCTTGTTCTCCGGCTGTAGTGACAGTCGTAGCCCACCCGCCAGCTCCAGCCTCCACTTCAGATGCCGGTTCCCCTTCTCCCCCGCAGACTTGACCTTCCCCTGCGGCGTATGGCTGTGAATTATTGATATCGGAAATGCTCAGGCAGGCACGCGCTAGGAAGTGCTGTTTGTGCTAAGGACAGTAACCGCCGCTCCATGTCTGGCTGCACCATCAATAGGCACAGCCCAAGCTGGCCTCCCTCCCTCTGCTCCCTGACAGGGAGCATCTCAGGTCCCCTGGTCCAACCTGCCCTTGGCCTCCCTAGAGCAATGCGGATGCCTTGAAGCACCAGCTCTAAGAGTGGTTTGCAGAGTTTCTCCCTGCAAAAGTCGAAGCCACTGAGCCCTTTGTACTAGCCCTGTGAGGGTATCTTCTGTAGAGAGAGGCCCCAGGCTTCTCACACCACTCTCCCCACACTGTTCCCTAGACACTGGGGAGTGTAGGAGCAGATCTCTGCACAAAGCTACATGGCAATGATCAATACAGGTCTCCAGATCCCTAGAACCCCATTATCGCTCACCCCTCTCCCGTCACTTGTGCAGCCCATCTGGGCCCTGCCTGCAGATGCTCCTGGCTGTTTGACTCTTGCATGACCTGACACCACCAGATACTCCTGTGTGTAGTGAAATGATGCCCATTACACTCAGTCTCGGTCTTCCTTTATAGTTTCTTTCCTCCTTGCTGATCTGTGGTTGTAAGAGTGAATCTGGCACTGGCGTGTTAAAGGTCGGTGACCACCAGAGGCTCATGGCCATGGGGTAGCATGGTTGGCACGCACTAGCTAGTACAGCCAGTTGTATACAAAGGTGTGATGTGACTAGGGCTTCATATCCAGCCCCAATGATCAGGTACTCGCTTACAGCTGCATCAGCTGGGGACACCCCACAGGGAAGACCCAAGCTTAAATTCAGGCCCCCAAAGGCTTAACAAGACCCCTTAACTGCCCTGCCACCACATCCCAGCACCAGGGACTTGTGTTTCTCAATAGTCCTTAATAACCAGAGTCCCAGGCTGAGGAAGAGGGGGGCAGCTTAGATCACCGGTCACCTCCCTCTCTTGTCCAGTGCCCACAGGAGGAGTTCAGGCCCAACAGTGCATGGGCCTCAAGGTAATATTTCAGTCACCTCCAAAATGAGATGCTTTGTCTTGTCGCGGTTTGCAAGCATTGTAAATCCAAAGTAAGCAAATCTGAAAATGCCTCATTGCTGCCTTGAAAAAGCAAACAAACTGGAAATGCCCAGCAGAAAGTTGCCCTTTTTTGGAAAACGCTGTAGGTGGGGGGTTTCAGGTGGAACGACTTGGAGGTGTGAGCACAAGTCCATGGGCTGTTTCAGCCAGGCTGAATTTGGGTTGCTCAGTGACTTATAGCTCTGGCAGGAGAACTGTGCTCAAGTCATGTTTGGATCCCTTGCCAGCTCTGGGAAGGAGAACGGTCTAGGGACGGGAGCAAGGGCCTGGGAGGCAGCACTCCTGGGCTCTGTCCCCGTGACTTTGCAAGCTGCTTCCTCTCTCTGCGCCTCAGTTTCCTCCTCCATCTCAGAGAGGGCCGAGGAGGTGTTTGCTATCGGCTGTCCATGCTGAGACGCAGAACAGAATCACATTAAAGATGGGCCACACGCTGGAGCTTGGAGGCCCTCAGGATCCACGTCCGGCTGTGAAGCTGGATTGCGTGGCTGCCTTCTCTCTTCACGACGGCAGCGGGGGGTGCAAAACGGGGCACATCTGGATCCGAACTGTGTCTATCTCTCCTGCCTATAGCAATCACCTGCTACTTCATCCATGGGCATCAGTTGCTGGCGCAGCCCAGCACTCCTTGCACAAGCAACCCATCCTCAATGTGTCCAAAGAAAGGTTTGGAGCCCTGACATAGGGACGCTGCTTCCAAGCAGCCTGGGGGAGCAAACAAAGAGATGAAGAGAAGCGACGTGAGCTCCCACTGTGCCAGAGGTGTGCCCGACAGAGAGCGCAGGACCGGCCTTCCCACCACCATCCTCCCTCCCGCCGCTGAGCTGCATGTTCTGAAGCAAGACGCAGGCATGGGGCAGCTGTCGGGCCCTGATAATCTTCTGAGAATTAACAATTGTTCACTCGAATGTCATTTCCATCTTTAATTGGAACACGAGCTGAAACAAAGCAGCGTCCGGGGCTCCACGGCCTGATAAGGCACCACTGGGAAAAACCTTTCTCTCCTCTCAGACGTGGCACATGAAGCTGCAATGAGCTGATAAAGCAGAAAACATTTTGCCTTCCTGGAGAAATGGCCGCGACAGCCTCACGTGGCATCTTCCCCCCTCCCCATCCTCCCCCCTTGCTCCTGCTGGAGCGGAGGAGGTGCGTTAGAAATGGAAATGATGGGGAGAGTGGCAGGGCAGGAAATGGAGTTGATTGGTACATGCGGACAAGGACCGTGGGTGCATGTGGCTCCGTGGATGCTAGCCGTGATGGGGAAACAGCAAGACAGAGAACTACTTGGAGAGAAAGTGGCTCCAGCCTCAAGCCAGCAGCAGGGTGGATAGCATTAACTTTTTCCAACGAATAAGTGGTGGGGCAGGCTGGAGCTGGGACGAGGATACAGGAGATCTGGGATCCATTCCAGCTCTGCCACAGACTCCCCCGGTGACCTTCTATGACTTGCGTTCTCTCTCCTTGCTGAGTGAGTTTAATTAGACGTGTGATTTTTAAACCCATACGAAAGGGGCCGCTCCGGCTTCAGTTTCAACCAGGCTCGTTTTGCTTAGCTTCAGTCAACCGGGAGCAGGTTTAAACCAACCAGAAACAAAACCGGCCCCAGAGGGCTTGCACAAGTTTCGCTGTACCATAGGTGGGACTCCAGCTTTAGGATGAGCCAAGTCACTTGCCCAAGGCATGTGCAGGAGTCTCCGGCAGAGCAGGGAAGTGGTCTCCAGTCTAACACTGGGAGGGTTTATTCTGTAGGGAGAGGCCGTGAGTTTCTCACGCCACTCCTGTTCCTAGACCGGGGGGAGGTGTTTAACCACCTTGCTTTCCCCCTTGTGACCAAGAGGTGTGTAATGAGGAAGGAGGCTCTGCCTACAATCCACCCTGTTGCGCTGTGAATGAATAAAGCGCTGGTGAAGCAGCAGAGTGAAATCTGCACCCTCTGACCTCAGCGTGGGCATTGCACAGACTCCTTCCCTTGCCCTGTCCCACGATAACATCGCTCCTCGCATGCCCAGCGCCTCGCACAGATTCCCTGTGCTCCTGCGGTGTGATCCCCAGACCAGCACGAACACCTACGTCCCACTCGGCTCCCCTCCTTTGCTCCGTTACAGCCCCAGTCCCCACCCAAGAGCTGCCTGATTGCTGCAGGAGTGTGGTTCCCAGCTCCAGGCTGCTGCAGGACTGCTGGCCCCGGGCGCATAGCTGGTTCCTCTCTCACCCTCTTGGCTCAAGGTCTTTGGAGCTGGTGGGCAATAGCAAAGAGTCGACCGCCAGCCCAGACTTGGCCACTCCTGCCTCCCCTCTGGTTGCCTTTGCTGTCGATGCCAGCCACATGCCCATTCCAACACAGCGGAGGTAGGGTCTATGGGGTGCCCATGGGGTGATGAGGACTAGAGGGCAGTACTAGGGGGGCAAGAACAAAGGTCAGAGAGCTCCTGCCGGGGGGAAGATCACGACCCACACTACAACTGCATGTCCCTGTCTCTCTCCCCCCACACCGCACCAAGCAGTGCATCGATCAACTGCCCCCTGCTCCCCACCTCCACATTCACTCGGTGTCCTGCAGGTCTGCTGTGGGACCTCAGCACCTCTGAGATGGTCAATCTCTGCCTGTCTATCACCTCCCGGATGCCCTGGCCTGCTCAAACCATACATGGCCCCACAACAGCCTGCTTTTCTCCCCCTCGGTCCTCCCAGGGCCTGTGTTTTCTCTCTGCCAAAACTTCCAGCAAACCGTCCTTCCAGTTTCCCAGTCACTGCCTGATGCAGACACTCAGGGAAGACAGTGCAGCACAATGGAAATCTGTGGGCAGAGTGAAATAAATTAAATGTATCATCTAATTCAATAAGAACTGAGTGTACCGGCAGAGTGATGATGGGGAAGGATTGCTGCATCATTCCTGGGGTCCAGCTGTACGCAGCTCAAGTCTAATGTATCTCTTGGGATACAAGGACTTTTGGATGATGTAGCCAGGAACTGGTTCAGGCCCCGGTCCAGGGCAGCCCTTAAACACATGCTTATGGGAACCAGTGTGCTTTCCTTGCAGCAGGATCCCAGTGAAGCCGGCGGGGTCAGGCAGGGAAGGGACATGATCGCCCCAGCAGAGAGGGCTGGTACTCAGCCAACTCAGAGGCTTTCCAAGAGGGGGAGACAGGCCAGGACAGCTCATACACATGTCCTTCAATGGAAAGGGCAAGGAGATGAGAGGAGCAGCTGGAGAAGCAAAGACCAGACACACACATTCATCTCCTCCTCCATTTTTTCCTCCCCACTCAGCTCTGAGTCATGTGTAGGCAAACTTTTGCCTTTTATGTTCCCTTAGCCATATAGTCAGGCTCTCACACAGGGGATGCGGGCTAGGAGAGGTCTCCAGCCCCTGGCTTGCTCCCACTGCCCACCCTAGCAACCCTGTCAATGAAGTCGTGCCCCACTCCTAACACCCAGGATCACCATCACCCCACTCCTGCAGTGTACAGGGATCTGGCTTGCTCAGACCCTGCTGTCTTTAGAGCAAGAAAGCTGCCTCTTGGAATTATTATTTCTATTTCCAGTAGCACAAAAGGCCTGCATCGTATACACCTAGCCCTGCCCCAAGCAGTCTCTCATCAACATGCGAAAGACAAAGAGGATTACCCCATTTTACAGATGGGAACCTGAAGTCAGCGCCATGACTGGCCCAGGTTCACACAGGACCTCTGAGACAGGATAGGGAAATGGAGTCAGCATGTAAATCATGAGACAAACCTCATACCCTGTGCTGTTTCCTGCAAATACCTCAGTGACTTTTACTCTGGTCTCCCTAAGGACTGGGTGAACCCCATTCTGTGCTCAAATGTGTTTTAAATACAACTCCTGTCAAGCTTTTTTCTATCATGGTTTGGGCAGTCAGGATGGTGGGGAAAAAAGCCATGGCCTACCTGACCAGCAGACAGGTTGCCAGCTGGGGTGGGTTTAAATGGCCAAGAACCATGCTAGGATCCAGCTGGACCCAGGTTTACACCTACATCCCAAACACAAAGTAAAGGCCTGATGGGGTTGGTTTCCTAGTCTCACGGTCCTTGCAGGCTACCCATGTATATGCTGTGCTTCTGACCAAAGACCGAGCCCATGTTCCTTAAGAAAGCATGCCTTTCTCCTGCAGATCTGGGTATCCAGCTTGTCAGCTCTGCAGTCGGAGCTGGGGAAGGGCTCCCGAGCCAACTCAGCGAGGGACGTTGTGCTTTCCAGAGACCAGAGGAAGAGCCTGGGAGCAGCCATTCAACTCGTGACTCAACATTGTGGACCTCGCCTTTCCCCTCAGGGCTTCCAACTGTCCTGACACTCACTGCAAATACCATCTTCTGCCAGTGCTCGCTTGGGAGACTGTGCCCCTTTGCCTCAGGATTTCACCCATACTAGAGTGAAAGTCTCCCAATAGATACCAGAGAAAAGATGCAGAATATGGCAGAGATCTAGACCATGGAGGTGACCTATGATCGCTGACATCAGCTCTCTGCATCAGGACTCAGTAGCATGCTATTGATTGCACCCATTGAAAATTCCCACACACCCTCTGCCCAGCTCCTGGCACCTCCATGGAGCAAGCCACTCCAGCAGTACTGAAGGAGCACCAGATAAACTCCTCCACGGCATGCCAGCCGGGGCCATGTTCAAGAGCTTGGGATGAATTTTCAAGGTCCTTTGCAGAACCAGCCCATGTTGCATCCAGAGAACTCCTCCACAATGGGTCCACTCAACAGCTGCCTGCCTTGGGAGCCATGAAGCTGTCAAGTCTCAAGGGTGATACTTTTGGGAACAGGTGGGAGGGCATTCTTGGCAACAGGACCAAGGCTCTGAGGCTCATTACTGGAGGAGATAAGAGCAAGCTCGAACCCAGTGGCCTTGGGGACAAGGCAGAAAACTCACCCCTTCCACTAGGCTTCTTCACAGCTGCAACCCAGAGCAGCAAAGGATGAGAACAAGTTGAAGGCCAGAAGGGAGCGAGAGAGGCGAACAGCAGAAGGAGAGGGAAGGACATAAATAAAAACGAAGATTAGTGACGTCAAAGACGGTAGGAAGAGACACGAGTCCCCCAGCAAGAACACGCTGGGAGTTTTTAAGGGAATGTTTTCTCATCAGAAAATGCCATTTCTTCCCAGCCACCACTTCCAGTAAGAAGATATTCAGGATCAGGACCTGAGAAAGCAGCACTGGGTAGTGAGGACGTTCATCTGGGATGTGGAACAACACCCAACGTTAAGCCCCTGTCGCGTCCGATTTGAACCAGGAACTAGAATCCAGCATCGTGCGTCCCAGGGGAGCATGTTAGCCACAAGGCTATTATTTATCCTGGGGTCTCTTCTTTACTTGCTGTTCCCATGAACCGTGTTGCGTTGTGAGTGCAGCGAAAGCAATGTAGAACATAAACACATCGTGGAAACTCCGAATTTTTCATAGAAGGGAGTTCTGGTCTCAGCCAGCCCCACCACAACCTCTGTGATATCGGTCTTTATCTCATAGTTTCATGGAGGTTAGGGGCTGGAAGGCACCTTACAGATCATCGGGTCCAGCTCCCCTGCACTAGGGCAGGACATTATTTCTAGTCTTCGCCTGGGGGGCCTTGGTGAATAGTTGCTTCCCCAGGCCCTGATGTACACCCCTGGTATACTTACAGGCTGCCACCAAGTCCCCTCTGAGTCCTCTCTTCTCCAGGCTGAAGAGTCCCAAGTCTTTCAGCCTCTCCTTGTATGACCTGCTCTCCGACCTCTAATCATGCGTGTGGGCCTCCTTTGGACTCTCTTGAGCTTGTCCACATCCTTCCTGAAGTGCGGCACCCAGAACTGGATGCAGACTCTGGCTGCCATCCCACCAAGGCCAAGCAGAGCGGGAGGATGACATCCTTAGCCTTACTCGGGATGCCTCGGCAGATGCGTGCCTGGATAGGCACCTGGTTGGGGTGATCTGACCCCAGGGCTCTTTCCTGCCCAGGCAGGGGGTCGGACTCGATGATCTGTTGAGGTTCCTTCTTGACCCTGGCATCTATGAATCCATGATTAGCTCTGCCAGCTACAGCCCAGATGCCACGCTGAGGGGCATCTCTCCAGCCATCAGATCCCTTCAGTGCTCGTGGTTTTCAGCGTCCATCTTCCACTTGGGGCCTCTCAACAATTGGGGATTTGGGATTTTCAAAGGACACCCCTGCTTTTGCACCTCCACCTACCCAATTTCTGCCCAGGACTCCTCACTTTGGCAGGCAGCTCTTCACTTTTGGCTTGCTAGGGGTGGCCACGTGAGGCGGATTCCCTACAGTCTTGCATGCATGCATGGGGACCTACCACGCAGCCGCAAGTCCCCGTGCCGTTTTAACCAGCTGCCTTCACTGGGGAATTGGAAAGGGGCTGGTGAGGACCATCATCTCCTCCTCTCTTTGTATGTGACAGACCTTTCAGTGTGCAGCAGCGGGGCCGGGAGGAGATGCCCGAGGAGAGGAGGCGAGGGGCTGGCCAGAGATGCCTGGTGGCTGAGATGCTTTCCTTCTGAGTCACAGCATTCCTTTCAGGTCAGAGACTGCGGGCTGCAGCCCCAGCGAGTGAAATACCGTTAGCAAGCGCTCTCCGCTCCTTGCACTCTCCCTGAACTCCATTCGCAAAACAGACTTCCCCCAAGCGCCGGACGCCGGGAACCTCGGCCCCGCATTGTTACCTCGCTGCGTGAGGCGCCCGCACAAGCCAAGCAAGAGAAAACACAGCAGAGCTGGGGCTGGGGTGGCGGGAAGAGCCCTGTCCCGCAGGGGAGAAACACAAAGGGGTCCGGCTGGAGACAGTCCTGGTGGCTCACGACTGTGCTAGGCCTGGCCGGGAAGCCAGCTGGGAACTGCGCTAGTGCCCAGTGTTACCGGCTAATATGGCCTGGGCCACATCCCATGACTCATTCCTGCCACCAAAACCGGTGTCCGTGGCTTTGGGTTGCAGCATGGGGCAGCCCCGAACAGAAGGGGAGAGAAGGCTCCCTGGGTTGGAGTAGAGACAGCCCCTTCCCCAGCCCTGTGTGGAGGGGCGAAGGGGTTGCGGGAAGGGAGGTTAGGGAGAAGGGGCAGGGGTAGCTTCCCTCTCTCGCACCAGGACAGTCAGGAAAGCATTTCTGGAGTGAAAGAGCAGAAGCTCGTGGCTCTGAAATACGGACGTGGCAAGCTCTCTGCCTGGGATATCCTCTGCCCACTGCAGCAGGCGGACGGGAGAGAGCTGCATGGTGCACAGTGCTGAAGAGGGGCGATTTCCCACTTTGCCTTGGGTCGGGGAGCCACGAATGAGGCCACGGGGACACTGCAGGATCCGCCAGCACAGCGCTGTCGCTCGGGGGCAGAGTTAGCTCCGTGCCCATGGCAGGGCAGTGCCAGCATTCAGCTGCTACTGCGATGGTGACTGTTTTTGCCCGGATGGACTATTTTCCCCAAATACGGTACCCAGGCAGCCGCCTTGGTCACTCCCCGCAGCTGCGCTACTACTCAGGGGCGAAGAGGTGCGATCCCTGACTGACGCAGCGGTGCTGGGAGCAGCCCCAGCGTACACATGGCTATACCAGCAAGGCTGCGCTGTTACCAGGGCAGCTGGTTTCCCTGAGTGGCGTCCGGGATAAGCTATGCCAGGAACAGCCCAGGGTTGCTTGTGTATGCTGCGTCCATACTAGGGGCCCTTGGCTGGTGTAGGATACTAGTATTGCTGCAGTGCACCTAACGTGGGCTTGGCCTGCTACCTTGATAGGGCACAGAGAGGTCTGCGCCATTGCCACTGGCACAGCAGGTACTGAGCTACCAAGGCATTATCCTCCGAGGCTGGCCTGTAACCCAAGGTGCTGAGCACCTGTGCATCAGGCCAAGCTCCAGCTCAGAGTCCTTGTCTGACTTAGGGCCTGATTCTGCTCCCACCGACTGCAGGGGAAGGCCCAGGTACTCAGCCCTGCCACGAGCTGCTCTGCGGCCAGCTCCAGCCCTGACGCTCCAGGCTTAGCAGGAAATAAACTTTTGACCTCGAGTACCTGTGAACATCCCTCGTTCCCTTTGCTTACTTCTTAAGAAAGCTAAAGAGGAACTATTGAGTGCCTAGGCTAGTGTGCTAGTCCCCACCCCGCTTCTTCTTAAATCATGTGTGGGCCTCTGTACCAAACCGCAGCTCACGCATGCTTAGAAGAAGCACTGGGTCACAGGGTGGGCTGGACAACAGCCACTTGCCTCCTGCATGATCTTTGGCAAGTCACTTCACACCTGAGTTCAGTTATGGGGAACTGCTGGAGAAATCTAGGCTCACCTGTTTGCAAAGTCTGGCCTGCTCTGTGCCTCAGTCTCCCCTTTTCTACATGATCTCTTCTGTAAGGCACTTTGAGCTCCATGGGCAAAAGTCCCCCCCCCATGAAAACTGGGAGTTGTTCCTATTCATTGCTACAATAATCCTCTTCCCATTCTCTCTTTTCTTTGTGTTTATTTCCCCTTCCCTGCTCAGAGTTCCCTGTACAGTACCAATGTCCTCGTTTCCTTTTTATGGCCACTATTTGCTCTAGAAACCTCCCTTTTTCTGAATAAAGCCACTTGCCTCAAAGCGGTACCATCAAGTTAAAAATACATAACAAGGCCTTGTTCCGTGTCACGTAGGGTAGCAAGCATGACCAACCTGGACAAGATTTTACTGTGGTCCAGGGCTGGGATACTGGACAAGGAACCAAGAGCCTTGAGTTCAAACCCTAACTCTATCTCAGGCCTGTTGTGTGACCCAAAAAAGGTCAATCCTATGATACATCTTTCTCTGTGCCTCAGTTTCCTCTACCATCTCCTCTCTCTCTTGTCTAGTAAGATTGCCCGCTTTTCGCGAGAGGGACTGGATCTCAGTCTGTGACAGGACAGCAGTACTATGCCCGTCGCATGCAAGGCCATATAAACTAACCTGGCATCTATTCATTACTGGCCCTGCCTCTTTCTCTCACTGCATAGATGAACTGTAGGAGAAGGGTAAATCCTGTATATCAGGAGGATGAAGTTTCAAGCCACAACTGCAGGGTTCGAACGTGAGCTCCACCAAATTTGGGACCTCAAGGCCTCCCACACGGAGCCATAAATCTCCCCTACTAGGCCCATGGCCCTCGCCCCAGCTCCTCATCACCCTTTGGGGCTGGCTGAGAAGATCTGCTCTCCTACAAGCAGCAAGTCAGTGAGACTCTACACTAACTCCTGTCCTCTTCTTGACTTGGCAACCAAAGTGGGGAAGCCTGGTGTTGCTCCCAACCAGGGGCTGGGGCAAGCCCTCTCTGTCATGCTGCTGTTGTTCGTGTTTTGCTTTTCAAGCAGATAGCTCCAAAAGCAGATACGCCCAGCAGCTGCAGGAAATATTCAATCAAGATTACATGCTAAATGAGCCCTGGTATGTAGGTCCTGGGAATTCTGGCATGTGTGAGCTGTGCATGGGCTACAGGGCACCTTCCTGCTCACTGCAGCCATACACGTTGACACTGAGTGACAAAAGGTTCCTCTTGCTTTTCAACCTGGTTGGCCCTGAAGAGCCAGCTCCGCTAAAGGCAACAAAGCTGGAGTCTCCTCCTGCACGCAGTCTTCGCTGCAGGGTTTCTTCCCCTTTCCACGTGGGTGACCTCGTATTGTTTCCCATAGAGGTACGAGTAGAGAACATCTCAATGCTAAGCCAAGACTGTGTAGTCACGTGCGTGCCTTGAAAGGCTAGCAGCGAGTGCCTGACCTTGAGGGATGTAAAGGGAACAGCAGAGCAGCTCTGTCTTTGCTTTAATATAATTTTCAGCGCCTCGTTACCCACTTGATTGCCCAGAGGGGAGACACTGTGACTGAGAAGCATTGGTCTCCTGCATCTCAGTGCTGCCCCCCTGTCTCAACCTGGTCCAGGAGGCATCACAGAGGACACCGTTCATCCTTCAGACCCATTACCGGTGGTGCTGAAGGAGAGCTTGCAGGTATTCGGGTTAGAGATCAGGACTAACTCTCTGCCACTGAAGTGGCCAAGTACTGGGACGGACGCCTAGAGGAGATGAGGATTCTCCGTCACCGGAAGATTTTTTGAATGGAGGCCACACAAATACTTGGGCAGGGCTGATCCTGTCTTGAGCCAGGGGCTGGACTAGACGGCCTCCTCCTCTCCTGCCAGGACTAATTTTCCTGCGACGTTATGCTCCCATGGGGACAGCAGAGCTGGCAGTCGGTGGGTGGAGCGAGGTATCTTTTACCTGTAAACTGATCGCATTTAATCCAACAAGTCATTAAGAGACCGAGTGTGGAATCTCGTGGCCCCAGTTCTTCTGGCTGCTTTTCAGAGCTGTGCCCACTTCCTCTTCGCCTCCCCTGCTCTGCAGGCCCCAGTGGCACCTACCCACGTCCATAGCCTTCCGGGCACATCCTCCAAGACACCGGGTGCAGAGCACCCCCTGAGATCGTGCCTGTCTCCCTTATCTTGCATCTCCCGCCACCAGCAACGGGATGCTCGGGATCACACCCTGGCCTTCCGCAGCTAGGGTGGCAGCCACTTTCTCTCGGTGCATCACTCTTCATATCAAATCCCAAGGCAGCGCCGGCCCCGGCTGCTTCTGGCTCATTGTTTCCACCATGTAGGGATGGACCTACTTTGCTGACACAGGTCGTGTTACACAATTAGGTCAGTTTCCCGCTCCCGCGCCCTCCCTCCTCTGCCTCCTCCTGCTGATTAAAGCACCAGCGTCTTCCAACTGCTCCGCGGCGCCCTGGGGACCAGGCTGATAGCAGAGGGACGGGGCTGGGGGCCGTGCGGGGGTGAGAAGTGGGCACGGCCCAGGCGTCCGCGCTCAGGCTCTTGCATGTGCTCCGTCAGCACGTGAAGGGCTCGCAGGCAGTGCCCGAGCCGGCTGCCGCGAGGCTCAGCAGATTGGAATGTGTGCGCTCGCAGTGTGGTTTGAGCCAGACATTATCTAATGGAGGAGGAGGAGGGTGGATTAGGCCAAACCCACAGCACCGGCTTTCAATTAAACCCAGGGAATTCACGGCTCTTCGGTCTGACACAACAAACACAAGCGTCGGCTCCTTCCTACAGGCCTGATCCTGCAGGATATCCATCGCCACACAGGCTGTGTCCCTACTGGGCCGTCTGCACGTCAGAGCCGCTGCCCATGTTCCAGCCCTGAAGTGGCTAGGGGCCGTCATGAGATTAGGGTGAGGGGGCCGTCCCCCTCCGAAGAGAGGCCAAACCTTTCACCAGCACTGGTCACCAGGCACGAAGGTGCTGTGATGATCTGGTTTGATGTTCGGCCTCGCCCAGGCCCAGCAGGAAATGCTCCTGTCACAGATGGGGAAACCAAGGCACAGAGCTGGAAAGTGGCTCTGCTGAGGCCATTGAGAGGAGAAGTGGCAGAGCTTGAGTCTCCAGATCGTCTCGCCCTGGGATTCCAGCATCGATCCTTACTGGCGTTCCCATGTTCTGCGGCAGGGGACAGGCTGCGATGTCAATCGACGCAGCCGCGTGTCAGGTCCTTTGGCCCCTTGAGCTAGAGCTTGAACGTGAACGGGGGATTGGGAGGGATATGTTATTTCTGCTAAACCCCACCTAGATTAAGCACTCTTAGGGGATCCCCAGTCCCGGTATGAATGTGTACAAGCTACCACGTGTAGCTCTATGTCCCTTCCCCTCCTGCTTTCCCCAGGCTCTCTGTTACATCCAGCTGGCAGCCCCTGGGCTCAGACAGCTCGAACGAGGTGGTCCTCTCCAGCATTGGCACTGTGTTACTGGCTCTGTGCTTGCAGTTGGAGTCGGAGATTTTAAGGGCTTAAGGACTTTCTGTCAAAGGAGACGGAAACCTGACCTGCTTCACAACATTTTCTGGCTGCTCTTGGAGCCTGAGTCAGCAGAGGCCCTCCCCCATGCTCCCAGCCAAAGTCACTGGGACTGGGTAAGCACTTTGATGAATCAGGCCCTCTGGGATGTTTTCTGGGAAAGGGACAGAGACTAGAGCTTGACCTAGATGTCTGAGAACAGGAAGCTTTGGGTGCTTACCCCAGATCCTTTCCCTGATCCGTGCCTCAGTTTACCTTACCGGACCAATTAACCTCTTAGGAATGTGTGGTTGTGAGGGTGTTTGTTAATAGCTTTGAAGACGCACATCAAGTGTGTATTACCAAGAGGGAACCAGCTCTGTCGGCTGCTGCTTTAAACAGCCGTAGTTTGGAGATCACTGGGTGGGGGTAGACAGGGCAGCCTACTGTTTGTTCAAAGCCCTTGGGGAGTGTTCCTGTGATGCATTGGGCCCTGGGGTGCTGCACTCAGTCACCTCCTAAACTACCAGTTCTCACCGAACACGTGCCGTTTCCATGCAACCTTATGCCGAGACCGGGCTCCCCAGATCTTACAAACTTCTGAAAGGCAAGAGCCTTGTGCGGTCCGCAAGGTCCAGGCTAGAATCAGCAGGGCAGGGCTCTCTCCTGGGATCTGCCATTTAGTCATCGACTGGACCATGGCAAGTCACTCTCCCTGCTTTGTACCTCAGTCCCTTCCCACCTCTGAGATGAGGGTGGCAATGCTTATCCACTATGACTCATGTATGTAAAGCACCGTAAAGAGGTGCTGAATGAGTCCCTCTTCTCTGCTGATGAATCAGAGAGAGCTATAGGGTGCTACAAGTAGGGCGATGGTATCCCCCCCCACCCTTTTTGGTCGAGAAGCAAAGCCATTCCGTAAGCAAATCTTGATGTCCATCATGTGGATGCCATGTCCAGGCCCCCAACCTAGGGACATGTGCTTCTTCCAATCTCCATCAATTCCCATTTCTCCCTGGGAACCCTATGTTGGTCACACAGCCCTGGCACAATATGGACTCCCTCTCCTGGCTGTGGAGGGCTTAGCAGAGTGCTGGAGAAAGCAACAGGTTGGTATCACTCGTAGTGACCTTGAAAGAGCTTTCTATCCAGTCCCTGGAGTGAGGCAGCTGAAGAAACTGGCCAGTGTATGGGCTACAGGGCACGTTGTAAGGAGGAAAGAGAAGCCCTGTTTAAAGATGGACGGACAGATCCTCAGCTGATGTAAATCAGCCTAGCCCTAGTAGAGTTATACTGGTTTACAGTAGCTGAACTATAGCAATGAAATGGGTTCAGAGTCTGCCTCTATCAGCCAGCTGAAAAATAAAGCTAGAAAGGATGCTGGAAAGGCCCAGATCAATACCGTTGAGTAGAACCACGACCAGGACGAGGATGATTTGCTCTTTATCGGCTGCTGAAGTTGACGGAGAGAATTGGCTGCCGCTAGGCGCTGCCCAGTGCTGGAGCGAAGCCTGGTAACGGAGCAGCGTGCAGCTCACAGAACGCATTGTTTCTTGGGTGCTCCGTGACGTGGGCCGATCAATTCAAAAGAAAACCACAGGCTGCTATCAGCAAGATTGTATGGTGATACCTATTTACAAAGAAGGGCAAATAACTAAAAAAGAAAAGGTTGTAATCATCATTGGAACTTCCTGCCTCAAGATATTACTGACAAGCAAATAGAGCGTGAGAGTCTGCAGAAGCTAAGATTTCTATATAAGCATCCGTGCTGACACCCGGCAGGATAGAAGGGTCTCAGGCTCTTCCCCCCCGTGCTTTCAAGCATCACAGGCTGGGAGGCAGCGATCTCTCCCCTCCCTCCACAGGGTTAGCAGTCTCAGGAGGGTTTTGTATCTCCCTCTGACATGTTTGGCTGGGCCCGTGTCTGGACCGTGCGTGTCTTCTGGCAGCAATCGACCCACAGAATTACTTTTCCAAGCGATGCTCAGTGCAGAGAAGTGGCTATGCACAAGTTTTGCAACACAGCTGTTGTCCCCCTGCTAACAGGCTTGTCTCTCCCACTTCCATTTGGGAATGGGGAAGCCCAGGAATTCCTCCCATAGCAGTGGAGCTGATTGAGGGGGAAGCAGGCAAAGATCTGGGGGGTGGCAAAAGCAGGTCACAGTCAGGGTCAGTCACCGTCCGGCTGCTCTGTGGCCTCTCCTGAAAGCAGAGTTCTTCACACTTCCTTCCCAGGTATCCCCTTCCCATCAGCCTTTCCTGCCCCTGGTTACAAGGGTGGCACTACTCACAGTGCTGTTACCAGGAGTTCAGTTTGGTGTGAAATTATTGCACAGGTTAAGCGCCAGAATGAAGTACATTTGCAAGGGATCTATTGCTTAGAAAGTGCCAAAGCATCGCACTAATGTGGTGGTCCACAGTGTTATCACCAGCTAGATGGGGCCAGGCCCTCAGTGTAACTCTGTGGATAGACAGGGAGCTCTACTGTTTAACGCCCGTGGAGGATCTGGCCCTCTGCGTACTAATACCAGCCTGTGCATCTTTAAATTAAGGTCAAGCCTGTGCAACATTGGAAATCCTCTCTGCATGCAGGACGAAGGGTTGACCAATCCAAGGATGTGGTTTTGCCTGACAGCAGGGATCAAACACAGGGAGGTGCTGGGAGAAGGGTGCTTGCAAAGGCTGGAGGTGAAGGGGGAAGTTGGGGTGGGCACAGCTCCTTGCCTTGGATGCTCTTAGTGGCATCAGCTGCACTCTGTGACTCAATTGCAGCTGGCAGTGTGAGGAGACAGCAGCGATGCCAGCCGGTGGCCTCGTCACAGCCAACGTGCTAATTAGGAGCCTGACGGTGCCCTGGCTGGCCTAACAAACAGCTTTGCTAGAGTAACACCTCACCACACGGATAGACCCACGCACCCAGTATGTGCCCCGCTGGGTTGCCCACCTCAGCCTTCGGGGTGCAGGGCCACTTCGAAACACAGCCACAGAAAAAATGGGCACCTCCTCCCCCTGCTCCTGGGGAAGCACCAGAGCTGTGCCTGCAGGTCCAAGCCCTGCAGAGCCAGCCCTGTGCCCTGAGTTGACACCTGTGCCCCCTTTGCTCACACCCACAGGCTTGCCCGCTGAGCCTCACTCTGCCATGCTTCTGTGCGCCTGGACAGACACGAGAGTCATCGGGGTAACAGCACAAGGCCTTCAGTTTGCACGGAGGACCCGGCTCCACCTGCTGTGACTCAGGGAGGCTGAAGCCAGAGGAGAGGTGAGGGCCACCCGGCTCTATCTCCAGGACAGGGATGCCCCCTGCCTCTCGCGACCCGGGGCGCGCCTGCATATTTGACAGGTGTGATGGGACTCTTGCCTCATCACGAGTCCTGTATGTCACCCCTGCTCCGTATGTCACCACGTCTCCCTTTGGGCTTGGAGACGATCCTCCAAGCCCCAAGGGTGGTAATGCCAGCACGGCCCCCATGGCTCACCAAAAGCACACGGGAACGTCTCCAAGCTAAAAAAGAGGTGTACACCCAATGGAAGGGAGGGGCCGTCACCGGGGAGGACTACACCTCGGCTGCTCGGGGCTGCAGGGAGGTGGTCAGGAAGGCCAAGGCGGAGACGGGACTGGGACTAGCAACTCGGATCAAGGACAAGAAGAAGTCCTTTTTTAAATACATAGGGGGTAAAAAGAAGGTACCGGGTAGCATGGGGCCTCTGCAAGACACACTAGGAAATCTGGTCATTGTACCAGACAGCAAAGCTAACCAACCTATTTAGCAATTTCTTTGCCTCCATTTTTCTGAGTATGCACTGGGTCACCCCCCCAGGACCCCCGCAGGCCCCAGGAGAGGTGCACCCAGGCCCAGGGTCAGTGAGGGTCTGGTCAGGGAACTTCCCAGAAGGACTGGGCGTATTTAAATCAGCTGGTCCTGACAATCTGCACCCCAGGGTGCTGAGGGAACAAGCAGAGGTCATTGCGGGATCCCTGGCATGGCTTTACGAGCACTCGTGGTGCTCTAGCATGATACCAGAGGACTGGAAAAGGGCCAGCGTGGTTCCCATTTTCAAAAAAGGGAGGAAGGGCGACTAGGAAACTATAGGCCAGTTAGTCTTACCTTGGTCCTGGCTAAGCTTTTTGAGAGCATTATCCTGGCGCACATCTGCAAGGGGAGATAAAGCTTAGGGGCAACCAACACGGGTTCGTTAAAGGCAGGTCCTGTCAGACCAACCTGGTGGCCTTCTACAACCAGGTCACAACATCCCTGGATGCAGGAGTCGCAGTGGACATAGTCTTTCTGGACTTTAGGAAGGCCTTCGACACTGTCTCTCAACCCATTCTTATTAAAAAAACGAGGGCACTGTGGCGTCGACACTTACACAGTCAATTGGGTCACTAAACTGGCCGGAGGGGTGCACCCAGAGAGTGGTGGTGGACGGGTCCTATTCGACCTGGAGAGATGTGGGCAGTGGGGTCCCCCAGGGCTCGGTCCTCGGACCCGCACTGCTCAACATCTTCATCAGTGACTTGGACGGGGGTGTAAAAAGCACCCTGTTCAAATTCGCAGACAACACTAAGATGTGGGGAGAAGTGGGCACGCTAGAAGGAAGGAATAGGTTGCAATCAGACCTAGACAGGTTGCAGGGGTGGGCGGATGAGAACAGGATGGGTTTCAACACTGACAAGTGCAAGGTGCTGCACCTGGGGAGGAAGAACCAGCAGCAGACCTACAGGTGGGGAACTCCCTTCTTATCAGGGCAGAGGCAGGAAAGGATCTTGGAGTCATTATTGCTGCCAAAATGAACATGGGCCGACAGTGTGGGGACACGGTCAGGATGGCCAACCATACCTTGTCGTGCATCCACAGATGCATCTCAAGCAGGTCTAAGGTGATTCTCCCCCTCTATGCAACGCTGGTCAGGCCGCAGCTGGAGTATTGCGTCCAGTTCTGGGCGCCGCACTTCAGGAGGGATGTGGACAGCATCAAGAGGGTCCAGAGGAGGGACACCCACATGATCAGGGGCAGCAGGGCAGGCCCTACGAGGAGCGGCTGAGGGACCTGAACCTGTTCAGCCGCCACAAGACAAGGCTGAGGGGATCTAGTGGGCTGTTACAAACTAGTCAGGGGGGACCAGCAGGCACTGGGGGAGTCCCTGTTCCCCCCAGTACTACCAGGAGTGACTAGAAATAACAGTCACAAGCTGGCAGAGGGTAGATTCAGACTAGACATCAGGAGGCGCTGCTTCACTGTCAGGGCGGCTAGGATCTGGAACCAACTTCCAGGCGAAGTGGTGCTTGGACCCCTGGGGGTCTTTAAGAGGAGGATGAACACCTTGCCGGGGCCATTTGACCCCAGTGCTCTTTTCTGCCATGGCAGGGGGTTGGCCTTGATGATCTGCTCAGGTCCCTTCCAGCCCGACCAACTATGAAACCATGAAACCTCCAGGGATGGTGACTGCACCACCTCTGCTGGGAGCGTGTCCCAGATTCTAGTTACCCTTACGGAAACAAAGTCTTTCCTTACGTCTAGCCTAAATTTGTCCTCAGCTAACTTGTGCGCATTGGATCTCATCCTCCCGAAGGGTGCCTTTCTGAAAAGTTGCTCCCCTTGATCTTGGTGTTCACTCCCTGACACACTTGTAGGCGGCTATCAAGTCACCTCCCAGTCTTCTCTTACCTAGACTGAGCAAACCCAGTTCCCGGAGTCTCTTATATCTAGCCCCTGATTATGCAGGTGGACTCTCTCTAGCTTATATGTGGCCCATATTCTGCCTTCAGACAAATGCTAGGGTTGTTCTATATTAAGGCCCTTTGTCCTAGGTCCTATGAAGGGGCTGGGGGTATTCTCTGAGCACATTAGCCCAGCAAGTTGATGGTGCAGCCAGACAGAACCGGGAGTCCTGGCTCAGTGACCGCTCTGCCTTGCTCCCCTCTCGGACACAGCCAGGCAGGCAGGCGACAACCTCAGCGACAAGGCTCCTGCGCACCCCTCTGCTGCTGCATTTATCCTCCTGCCCCTTCTAGGTAAGAAATACTGGAGGCTCCAAGCCCTCTCTCCACCGCTCCTGCGCCCAGACTGCCGGGGGCATTGGGCAGATACATAGGGGGGCCAGGGGGCTCCGGTGCCAAGGCAAAGCAACAGGGCAGTACTTGGACGTAGTGGGGATGGGAGAGCCGGAGGCTGCAGGGACTCAGTCTCATGGCAGACAGAGGTTTTCCTGTCAGCTGCTATTCACAGCATCACTGAGACGTTCCCCAAAAGACAACACCCCCTTTGCACTTTGGGTTTATTCAGGAGCTGGGGGCCTGGGGGCAAAGCTGGCCCTCTCCTTGCAGAGCCGCCAAAGACAGACTCTGCTTTCTGCCCTGCAGGCCTGGGCCGTACAGCCTGCCAAATGCACGTCAGCTAAGGGGACCTTTCTCCCCCCAGCCTTGGAGCTGCCGTGTGCTCACCCATGCCTTGGGTTCCCCACCTGCAAAACTAACAGCTCTTCTAAGGGGAGGGAGGGGGAATCCAGGGTGGCGAAGTTGAGCTAACGGATGGGTTGGAGACTGCCAGGGAACAAGCGGCCCCCACCCACTGTGCAGCTAAAGGGCAGGTTGGAGACCACCAAGGGACGAGCTGCCCCCACCCATCGTGCAGGCAGCACCGGGATGGGAAGGGTGCTCTGTGCCTGCCTGGCGGTTCCCTGCCAGAACTGTAGGAGGGAGCAGGACTGGACTAGCAGGGCGATTGCAAATAGGGACAGAGGCACCTTGCTGCTGCCGCAGGCCGGGGCGTTGGGCTGGGCGGGAGAGGCACTGTGCACCTGCAGACTCCCCTGCCAGCGTGCACCTGAGCCAAAGGCCTCCCCACCTCTGCTGCGCCATGCATTAACTCTGCACGTGCTGGCACGTTTGTTTGATGGAGGGAGAAAAATCTAGAGCTTCCCTCTCGGTCTCTTCTCTTCTTGTGGCTGAACACAGCCTAACGTTGAACATGCTGGTTAGGGCTGCCTCTGCCTCTAATTGTTCTGCAATGTGTAATCACGGGCAGGGACCCCACCCACACATGATTACTCACCCTATCGCATGGGAGGGCTCCTTGCTATTTGCTGTTCTTCAGAAATGGACAATAAAGCCTTGGGCGTCACAGCTCGTCAAGGAGCCGGAAACTGAGGTGCAGGGAGGCAAAGTGACCTGCCAAGCAAGCTGGGGGCAGAGCTGGGAATGATACCCAGAAGTCCCCATCACCTCTGTCCTGGGCTCATGGCACTATACTGCACTGCCACCGCTCTGGAGGCCCCTAGCTGGGTGTTCCCATGCTCTGGTCTCAGTGGAGGCAGGATGTGTGCAAGCTCCCAGGGGGGCGCACCCATGCAGATGCACACTTGCCAGCAATTTCCAAGGAGCTGGTAAAATCGGGCCTGAGTCTGTGGTTCAAGGCCCCTCAGTCCTGCAAGGATGATAGCGAAGTCACCCCAACAACGTGCTATCCCATCACAGCAACTCTGGCTGTCTCCTTAGTGCCTTTGCTCTGTGCACCTGCCCGGCCCTTCCTGAGAAGCTGGATGAACCCATGCAAGATAGAGGCCTCCCTTTGATGAGGCTAGGGCTCCCCATGCCAGGGGGAGAGAATCTGCTTTAGGGCAGAGCCTACCTGGGAAGAGAAGTATAGGGGTGCCCAGGGGCTATGTTGCCCTCTAGCCATGCCCATGGCTCAGCCAGCACCAGCAGCCCTCTTCACAGTGGGGAAGAAGTGAGGCCAGGGCTTGCTGGGTGGTGGGAGAGACGTTTCAGCCACTTCAGCCTCCAATGACCGCCTCTGCATTGCTAGGTGGGGGGCGGCGGCAGACTGCAAGTCTGCTGAGTGATGTCCACTGAGGGAGGCTAGAAACATTGCCAAAGGAAAAGGCACCCTGGGCAGGGAAGCTGCCTTGGGCTCTGCAGCCCCTGCTGCCTCACATGGCTAGGTGCCGTGGGTATTTCCACCTGCCTGTTATTTACCTCCCTGGCTGGAATCCACCCTGCAAACTTCCTCCCTGGGCAGCGCGATAAGGGAAGGTACGCAGGACGCTGAGAGCTGGGCCATCCCTTTGTGCTCTCAGGTTTGCACGAAGGGCAGCTCCACCCTTGAGTTCAACCTTGCAGCTCCAAGGGACGGGGACAGCCAATCTGGGGCAAAGGCTAAGTGGCTCACCTGTAGTCACACAGGGCATCAGTGGCAAAGCCAGGAATGGAGCTCCCCCTGCCTGATTCCTGTGCCCTGCTATAGCCACTATCCTTACTCTGCTCCCAAGGCTGGAACCAGAACCGAGGGCTCCAACAGGCCTGGTCTAACTACTAGTTCCCGCTCCACATGCAAGGCCTGGCCCCTACTCCAGCCCCTATGCCGTACTGCCTTGCAATTCATTTGTTAAGCCCTTTGCAGCTGAATGAGTTGAAAGACATATGGTTCTTTGGAGTGATGACTATAACCAGCACTTCCTGCTACTCCATCCATTGCGTCCTTGCCCTGGCCGAGAGATGCACACGAGGGGACAAGTGTGCCAGTGTGAGTCAATCCAGGGCAGCCCAAGGATCGTGCCATTGTGTGACCGGCTCCAAGGAGCTGCAGCAGCTGGAGAGAGAGGCTGGTACAAGCCACACATCTCAGGACCTCCCTGCACCAGACTGGTGCTCTAACCAGCCCATCCACCTCCCCCCACCCAGAAATCCCAGCGGGGTCCACAGGTCACTGGGAGGCAGCAGGTCACAGTTAAACAGCTCTCAGCCATAAAGCCCTTAACCACATTCTGGTTAGTTATTTTGGCTTCCGCACTGGGGGCTCCTGCTACTTCCTCCCACAAGGAAGAGAAGATGGGATAGGATTTCTGTCCCCGAGTCCCTTGGCAGGATGGTTATACAACACGGGTTGCGGGAACAGTGTGCTGATAACCTTGCCTACTGTACTGTCCCAGCATAGACAATATAGCATGCCATACCACCATCTGTGTCTGGAAAATACTACCATGCTCAGCTTCTGTCCTTCTCTGCCTGCAAACTACAGCATGTAACTCGCTGTACCCCTTCATATCTACAAGGTACAGCGCGCTGCACGTTCTACCACTCCCCACCTGCAAAGTACAGCGTGCAGCACGCTGTAGGCCCCCCGCCCGCATGGGTAGAGTATGCCGCTCTGCACAGATCTCTGCTGCCACTAGTACTGCCTGTCACATGCACTTTCATCTGCTGCCCTTCAACTCACCTGGGAACAGAGAAGTCCCATGCTGCTTCCCCCGCGGCACAGATGAGGTGTTTGGTTGATGATGCTCTGGAGGTGCTTTCAGACTGGGACAAGGATGGGGAAGGTGGCTGCCCCTTCCTGCCTGGGTCACAGCCCCTCCTTGATCATAAGCAGACAGAAGCCAGAAAAGCCTTGGCTGGACAATGCTAAGCTAGGCAGAAGACAGCAGAGGCCTTGCAAATGTCCCAGCATGGCCCCCTTACACCTGCAAAGCAAGGGCAATGGGCAGACACCCAGCCCTGCTGCAGCTCCCAAGCTTTGAACCAATGCACACACCAGCTATGAACCATGAATGGGTCCAAACCATGTCCAGCCGCAGTCCAGCCCCCACCTCAGATGCCTGGATGCTCAGCATCTCTTCCCAGAGCCCTCTGGGTGGGCAAGGCCTCAGTGTGGATGGGCAGCACTGGAGGCTCAGCTATGATGCCATCATTGGAAGGGCAGATGGCAAGATCCTGAGTGCTCATGTCTCAGGACCCCTGGAGCTGCAAGCAAAGTGGGGGGACAGCAAGCTTTCCCTGGCAGTTCCCAGTCATCCCCTGCGTGTCACAAACATGGACACTTCATGCAGCCCGGGGGATGAGTGGGGGCTCTTGGCGAGTTGTGGGGCTGCAAACTGTGAGTGCTGCTGACCCAGATTCTTCCCCCACCTCTCAGTCCGGGTGCCTCAGTCCAAGTGAAGCAGAGGACACTGCAGCTAAACAGGAAAGGCTCAGCAGAGGGGTGCGAGGGCCCTGTCATACCCGCTCTGAGCTGCGCTAAGCCCAAGCTGCGCACATGGGCACGATCGTTTTGTACAGCCCGGTCTTGTGTCCCAGTGAGGCACTAGTCAAGGCTGCATCAGCCTGAATCTCAAATCCACTCCACTACAGCAAACCCTGCTCCCTGAATATACCTGACTCACACTGGGCAAGCCCAAAGCCTGCTGAAAGCACTTGAGAAATGGCCAGTGAGGTGAAAATGGCGGTTAGATGGCACAGGACAAAAAGGACCTCCTGGGTTCTCTCTCTTGACCTGAGTGAGGACACCTCCTGCCTATGCCTGCCTCGGTTTTCCCATCTGTAAAACTGGGCTAAATAATGCTGCCCAAGTGTCTCTCGGGGGCTCAATTAATGCATGTAAAGCTTCCCTGAACCTCCCTGATATAATGGAAGCTGCTAGAGAACAGTATTACAAGGGACAAGCAACTATTCAATAATTTATTTTAAAGGTAGATCAAAGCTTTGGCAGCTCGTGGAGAGGCAAGGTCTGCTCAGGACAGGCTCGTGGCTCCATAGAACCACCCATCTCCTGGCTCTGTCCCCATGCCAAGCACTCAGCTGCAGACTTTGTGGAGGTGACTCATGGGCACACAGGGAGCAGCCCTGTTGAGTAAGAGGGTGACATGTCCTCACCTTGGCCAGTTGAGACAGAGATCATCCCAAGGTGGATGCCGGCATTGCTGTATGCAGGGAATATTCAGGCTTGAGGTCCCGAGTGCAGACACAGGCCGTGGACTGTAACATCACGGACTTGCCCAGAGACCCCAGGAGTGGCTGGGTGTAGGGCGCTGGCACCAGGTATCAGCTGCCTTTACATCGTGGGCTCCCAGGCATGCTCCTTCCCTAAGGCCTTGGGGAGCTGATCTGCTCCTTTGCCAGCAGCTCAGCTCTGAGATGGAGGAACGCAGCTGTTTCCCCCTCCAAGGGCTTGGCCAGTAGATCTAAGAAGCAGGCTAATTCTGTCCTCCAAGGCAGATCGTTCTGTCCCGTGCTATGATCAGGCCTTATTTTGCTTGGGATGCAAGTTTTAACACCCTGTAAGGCCTCTTTCTGGTACCCAGAGCCTCAGGAGAACAAAGTCAGAGAAGATCCCCTACCCCACACCATGCCGCTACACCCCTGCTTCTTGCAAGGCAGAGCTACGCAGAGCCCCTTAGTGCTGGGGGAGGGCTGCCGGATGCAGCCCCTGCATACTGGAGATGCGCTGTTGTGGAGGGGGGAGGCTGGAGATCGCAGCAGCACAAAGCTGCCTGCCCTGCACATTCCTTTCCCCAGCCGTAAAAGGTGGCTTTCCGGCTGGCATGCACCGACTTGCTCAGCTGCTCAGGGAGGAAGCCGGTGAGAGGCGTGTTACCCTGCCATTATCCATGACTCACTCCAGACTCTACCTTCTACTTCCAGGGTGGGCAGCTGCAGAAGGGAGGCGGTGTGGAGGATGCGTAGCACTGCCCCTCATCTGAGAGAAGGAGTCGGAAGTGGGGCACGATCTGAAGCCCCCAGGGGGACCTGGGCCAGCCCCATGTTACAGGAATGAACAGCCTCCAGCCCTGCACTCTCAACATCATACAGGTCCCTGAGGCAGCAGCTGTGAGTGTGGCGGGTGAGCCCTGTGGGAAGGCCGCTCTCATGGTGAGGTGCTGAGATTCATTCCCAGCTGTGCCACTGACCCCCTTGGCAGCCTGTGTCAAGTCACCTAGCAGAAGATGTTCAGGACTGATGTCCCTAGCAGCTGTAGGGTGTAGGGCCTTGCCTGGTCTGTTGGTGGAGAACAGAGGTCATGATAATCCCCTCCCTCACCGGAGCGTGGACAGGCTGCAGCTCTTGGCATATGTGACCTGCTCAGAAACGCCAGTGATCCCGTCTGCACGCTCTGAAGCAGGCTCGGCCTCTTGCTCTGTCCAGCTCGCTGCGTCTTGGCTCCCTCGAGGCCTCCTGGTGCGTGGGTAATACTAATAGCAAGGTGGGTCATATTCAGACTGACAGCGCACCAGGCGTGACTGGCTTGTTTGGGGCACATGGAACGTGACTGGTCTGGATCCCTGAATAACGCCCTGCCTTTATGCTCCATCAGCTGGGACCTGAGTTCCCTGAAGCTCAGAAGAAAAGCACGTGCCTTTGCTAAGTCCATCCACACAATATCATCCCAGCCATCCACCTCAACCCTGACCTCCCAAGGGAAGGAGGGATATAAGGATCTCTTGGCCTCTTCATGTCTAGCTTTGCCACAAGTGCAGCCAAGGTCCTCCAAAGACCCCGGCATCAATCTGCAACCAGAGAGCTCAGCACCTGAGCTGCTCCTGGCACGCTGTCCTCCTCAGCTGGGCCGAGCACTTGTTACACGCACACAGGTTGCTCACGGTCCCACGTGCATTCGCAGGTACAATCCAGGCGGATTTGTTTTAAAGGGCGCCCTGGCTACTTTCAGATGGATGGCTGCATGCCAAACTCTTGAGGGCGGCAGGGCAGGGGGGTGTGGGACATCCCCCAGCCTCTCCCCACCCTGCCACCCTCAAGAGTTTTGCATTCACTGCATGGAAAAGCTGGGCACCAATGCACTGTTTTCTTGCCGAAGTCATTCGAGTCTCGGGATCTGGGAAGCAAATCCGTGCCCAGAGTACATCCTCTGCAGGCAGATGATGCAAAGCCCTGAGAGGCAAGTTTCAGAATGCAGATCCCAACATGTCCTGTAGTATGACCAAGCTGTCCTAATAACCGTCTCATGTTAAGGAGCGTCTGTAGGTGCTTAATTACTGTGCACCTGTAGCGATCTGTTCGGGCTTCAGTTCTGCCAGAGACGGGAGCTTCGGCGTGATGTGCAGCGTGTCTCTAGCAGCCCCCTTTCAGGGAGGACAAGGCACCTCGTACCCAAAGCACGGGGCTAGCCATGAGGCAGAGCTGGCTGTGGGTCGGGGAGGGAAGGCTAGCGGTTAGATTGCTGTTCTGGGAGGTGGGAGATCCAAATTCAAGGCCCTTTTCTCCTACAGACTCCCTGTGTGCCTGTAGGCGAGTCACTTAGTTTTTATGTTTACGGGTGAAATGAGGCCATGGCACCTCCCTTTTTTTTATAAGCATTAACTTATTAGAGATTATGAGCATCGCTGAATGGCGCCAGTGCTTATGTCAAGGCAGCACAGCTCATCCCAGCCTGTGAATGGGGACCTCCAGCCACAGATTCAAAGTACCCCCTTGCCTCCTGTCTCTCGTCAACCAGAGCCAGAATAACCTTCCCTGTCCTGCTGCCCCCAAGAGAACCCATCCTCTCCCAGTGTTTCCATCTCCACGGGGACTTCGGCGGCCCCCAACCAGGCTCCCCTCCATGGTGCACGTGGGCTGGAGGGACCAAGTGCTTTCCCTGGGGAAGAATTCCTCCCTGGGTCAGGGGCTGGGCACACCGAGCTCCACACGCAGCGGCCTTGATAAGGGGCAGAGCCACCGGGGAGATAAGGGGAGGTGAACACCAGAGTGGGAGCTCAGTGGCGGGGGCGTGCTGTCGGCTGCACAGCCTTTGCTCCAGAGTTTATTGGGGAAAGCAATAACAGGCGATCGATACCAGCGGGAAGGCGGCTGTCGCCTCTAACAACCGGATCCTGCAGGGCCCGCTCAGGCACTGCTCCAACTGGCAGCGGGAGGGATTCAGCTGGGCACGTCGCTGGAGCCAGCTCACAGAACAGAACGGCACGGCTCTCTGCCTCCATCCTTCTTTCTTCATCCCCTCCACGCCCCTTGCTCCATTGCTGTCAGATTAGCATCACACCTGCTCTTGGCAAGCAGGGATTTCCCAGATTCCCCAAGGGCTCTGCACCCGCAGCTGAGGACTGGATTTCCGAGAGATCTCAGCTCTCGTTTAAGGTCCCGAAGGTTCAAAGGATCCCAGCCCCCAACAAGCTGAATATGATGCTCACAGTATTCCTGCCTGGCTCTACCTGCAATGTTTCCTCAGGAGAGCGCCGAGTGTTTACAAGGGAGGTCAGCATCATTATCCCCCATTTAGAGATGGGAAGACTGAGGCACAGAGACAGAGAGCAATCACCACGATCACCTAACAGGTCAGAGGCCAAGCTGAGAACAGGCGCCAGATCTCACCAGACAAAGCGCTAGGCACAGCTATGTAGTTTCATGGCAGAAATTCATGCCCTGCTACCAAAAGCAGCTTTGCATTTGACCCAGAGCTGGAAAAGCAAATCACTTGGGCAAGCTGGGGCTG
>JAGPOW010001998.1:798317-813463 GCA_030014935.1 Caiman crocodilus | reverse complement strand
GGGGTCATCTGACCCTGGTGCTCTTTCCTGCCAAGGCAGGGGGTCGGACTAGATGATCTGCCCAGGTCCCTTCCGACTCTAGATACTATGAAACTATGAAACTATGATTGCCTAGCAGCCCATTGGGCTAGTGTGGCTATGGGCACCCCCATTTTGATAGACAACGACACACAAGGGAGTGATGAGACCAGTATCGTGTCCAGCCACCTTGGGCTCCTCTATCTGAGAGACCAAGACCCCACAGCCTTCAAGCCTGTGCCAGGGCAAAACTGTTGCTAGTGCCTCTGGAGCACAGCAAGCTGTCTCACCTCTGTGGGTGAGTCACCACCCACCAGAAACATTAGTGTCACCTTTTACCTCCTCTTTAAACTTTCAGTAGAAACATTCCCAGCCTCTGGGAGAAAGAGACCAAGGCAGCTAAATGCAATCCTAGGGCCTCTTCACCTCTGATTTGCAGAATCAGGGCAGGGCGCATGTCTCTATGCTGAGCCGAGAGAGGTGCAGCAGCTATTCAGCTGTCACCTGGCTTGGATCAAACAATAGTGGTGCAGCTGAATGAATGAATGAATGAGTGAGTGAATGAGCCAGTTTCTGTTCTGACTTACATCTGGGAAAAAACTGAGTCATGCTTTTAAGCACCGTAGTATCTCAGTGGCGTTGCAGGTGCTCAGATAGTCTGGAGATGGGCGCAGTATTAAGAACCAGGAGAGAGATTAATAGAATCTGAGCCAGAGTTTGTATCCCCTGGTTGGCAACGTGCGGGGGGCTTTGAGATCTTCTGGTGGAAGATGCCACTGAAAGCCAAAGGACTGATTGCTGTTCTGGTCTATTTAGGAACCCACCTGGCCCCCATTGCAGTAGTATGCACAGGTGGGTATAGCACTATCATCCCCACAAAGAGAGCAGGTGACTTGCCCAACGCCGCGTGGGAAGTCAGTAGCAGAGCAGGGAAATGACTGCTCCCTCCCCACCCCAATTCCCAGTCCGACACCCACAGCATTCGTGTCCCCCCGTGCTCTGCCAGTAGCTGGATCGTTAAATGACCTCTGGGGTGATGCGGAGCCATGTACAGCGAGGCGGATTCCCCCAGCAAAGGCCAAGCCCTTCAATACAGGGTCTTTTGCAGAGTCCGCCTGCCTCCACACCTCCCTGAGCTGGGCAGGTAGTCGGAGCTGGCTGGATCACCCAAAACCCCGGCTTGGCAGGGGAGGGTGTGGCTCAGGCCCTGCAGCTCCACTCCCTCCCGGCCTGGCAAAAATGTGCATGACGCTTGCACCAGAACAAACACCGTGGGAGCAGCCTCTTCCCAGGGCAACAGGTGGGAGAGCCCTGCAATGATCGCCGGCAATACACAGAGGGGCATGCCAGCAGCTGGTGCAGGGCAGGGCTCCCCAGGCAACTCTGCTCTCCAGGGGGGAGTCTTCCCTCCCCCAAGCTGGCTCAGACGGGTGCCTCCGATTGCCTTCACCCTGGCTGGAGTCCAGGGGAAGGAATCAGTGCTGGGTTTCCACGCGCTGCCCCCTCGGCGCGGCCCTGCCTCCAGCTGCGGCAGCATGCCACGCTCTCAGACTTGGGCTCGAATCTCTTGACCTGGGCTCCATCCCATAGCCGCCAGACACAGATCTCCCGTGCGCAAGAAGCTGTTATGACAGCGCCTTGTAGCTAGGAAACCGTGCTGGGGAATAGTCTTGTTTTGGCAACGGAGAGCCCCGGCTGAGCCAGAGCCAATTGCAGCGAGGTCATCTACATAGCAGGCAGGCTCCCGCAGGGCCGGAGCGCTCCATCTGGGGAGCGCCGGGCTGCCGGCCCGTTCCAGGACGGGCTGTGCTAGTGCCGGGCTTCGGGGCCTCGCTCTTGCCCAGAAAAGGGGCATGTTTCCCAGGCTGGATGCCCAGCATGACTGCCGCACCTCTGCCCACGGTGACTCAGAGCTCGGTGCTGTCAGAAGCTGTTTCCACAGCTCATTCATCACTGGGCCCAGGGAGGACGAGTCCGGCAGGAGGGCTGGCATGTGCTCTGCTCCCGGCCTTGTTTCACCCTGCTGAGCTCCTGGTCTGGGGAGCAATGGTCACAGCTGTGCCATCGGGGTGCCCGGCTGTTCCCAATGATCTCGGGGCTGAAGAGCTGGCTATCACCTGGTACTAGTTATCCTGCCGTGGCCAATGGGTCAGGCTGCAGGAATGTGGGCCAGGCAGGTGTGACCTGCACCGGAGCGATCACGTATCAGCAGCAGCTGTCTGGGGCCAGCTGAGCCAGAGCAGGACGTGCTGGTCTGCAATGTGGTTATTAGCTAGTGTCAGTCCTGATAGGGGCACATGTACCGAACTGCTGTGCCAGGCGTAGCAGCGGGAGTGGGGCCTAGAGCTGTGTAGGCAAACTCTGTGCCACCTCCGCCACGGAGACCCGGCAGCAGCTATGCACCTTGGCATTGGTGGTGGAAGCCGATTGATTGCAAAAAGCCCCAGGCAAGGAGATCCCAATCCACAGCTCAGAGCTCAGGCAATGGCTGCGAATCGCATGTCTGACAAGGACGTGCCAGCCTGCCCTGGACTCCACCGGGGAAGGGACTCTGCCCACTCACGTCCCTCAGGACCTCTCGGAGGTTTCGGTGCATGCTGTAGGGAAGCTTGGAGAGGAAGTTGCCACCTTGCTTTGGACTGTTTCAGCCCCACGTTGCAGTCAAAGCAGAAAAACCCAAACCTGAGCTGGCGTAAGCACTGAATTTCCTTCCCTCCATGCTGTCTCCAGGCCAGGTGAAATGTCCATCATAGGTGAGGTGTGGGGAAATCCAGGATTGAGCAAACATGGAAACATTTGCCTTCCCTCATCCTGCCTGGCCCCTGGCCTCGGTGACCCGCGGCAGCCTCCGGTCGAGGAGGAGCAGCTAGGGTGTCACACTTTCAATCAGGCTGTCTGGAGATCGGTTAGGCCAAGGGGATGTGTTTGCTTGACATACAGCATCGAGAAGCTGGGTGGTCTGGGCTGGTCCTTCCTGGCAGGTAGGGCATCGCTGCTGCATGGAAAAGCTTGGGGTTATACTCAGGCTCTCAAAGAAGCCAGCTTGGAGATGGGGGGCCCACACTGAGACGCAAGACGGTCCCCTTGACAGATGCATATCACTAATAAAACATACTCTTTTCTGTGCTCTCCAAAGTTGCCTGTGCTCCATGTGTCTGAAAAAGGACCATGACAAGATGAAACAGATTTCTTGTCTGGCCTCCTCACCCCTGGCTATCTGGGGTGTATTTCCTACAGCAGACTCAGGCACTTTCCCATGGTCAACGGGGTCAGCGTTCTCATCTATGGAGAGGGGAACGTGAGCAATGTACCCGTGGAAAGGGCAATTCCTCTCATTCGGGACCTACGGAGCCGTACACCAATGTCGAGAGCTGGGCTCCGCTTCTCCAAAGACCTGAGCTTGCTCATGTTCGGCTAGAGCTTAAAATATATGTGAAAGTGCTGCTTCTCACGAGCAAATCCTTGAGGAGATGCAAGAGGCGATGTGAAACCTGCTATGTCTGAACTCATGGGGCCAGCTCCTCAGGGGATGTAAAATCAACATCACAGCCCCATCTGTTCAGGTAGCATAAATCAGTGCAGCTGTGTGGATTCCTCTTCCTCCCCACCCCAAATTATACCAGTGGACCCAAACTGAGTCTCTGCCTTGTGGCTGGGGTGAAACCCGAACCTGCTGCCAGTCCCCGAGTTCACACCTTCATCTGGGAACAGCTTAGCTTGAAGCTGTGTCCAGAAAGAGAGACAGCAGCTAACGCTCAAGGCGGGGACTTGTGTTCCTGAGGACATGGAGGTGGCAGAGAACCGGGCTCTGACTTCTGGCCACTGAAGGGGTATCACAGGGTTACTTCAGGCTTTTAATGTGTCATGAAAACCATTAGCAGGGATTTCTTTGCTGGGTCCAGACACTAAGCTCCTAAGTGACTGTAGACCAGTGGGGTGGGCAAAATGCGGCCCGTGGGCCAGATGCGGCCTGCCAGGCCCCTAAAAAATTTAGAAAATAAATATTTATCTGCCCCTGGCTGCTTGTCATGCGGCCCTTGATGGCTTGCTAAAACTCAGTAAGCGGCCCTCCACCTGAAATAATTGCCCGCCCCTGCTGTAGACCCACATGGTCCTCCTCCCCTTGCCTTTCCTTATCCCTCCCGGGAAAGTCATCACTCCTGTGTCTTGCGTCCTAACCAGGGACATGGTCCCACTAGTCCCACCACCCAAGATGGCTTTCTGCACTGAGTGCAATGCCCCCAAAAGCAATGAGACCACCCCGCGCAGGAAGCATTTTGTCTGGGTGCTAATGTTTGCCAAAGCTAGGTTTTTGTGGCCCCAATATTGCACCTGGATCCCCACAAGCTGTCTTAAGAGCTCATTAACTCCCCAGGGACTTCGAGCAGGCCTGAGGGTCTGTCCAATCAAATCCGATGGCTGGTCACGACTTTGGACTGCATGCTCTTTAGGGCGGAGGATTGCACTGTCTGCCCTGGGCCCCAGTCCAGCAGGCACATTTAACAGCGAGCACGTGGCTGCAGAATTGGGGTCTGTGCTGGATTGGGGCCAGCGCTCTCAGCTCCCTGCAGGAGCAAGCCCGAACAGATTTGCTGGAGTCACAGGCAGTTTGTAGCAGTGCCAGGGCTGGGATCTGAATATAGCACCTCCAGGTCCTGTCCACTAGCATGTCCACTGCACCAGGCTACTCATCGGGCCTCCTAGCTGAGGCTGCTTCCTCAACACCAGCTTCACCTAGAGCTGACCTGTGCCCCATCTGCATTTACCTGGGTGAAGGTGAGGGCTTAGAAGAAAGAGGCATTTAAAACTCCCCAGGACTGCAGTACACTTCCCCCACCCCATCGCTGCTGACCTGGCCTGAACCAGGACAGGGTAAGACCTCTGGAAGGCAGAGACACAACTGGGGGAACCCCTCAGATGGGAAGATAGAAGCTAAAGGCCAGGGAGCTGGGAGACATACATGTCTCCTGGGCTCCCATTTCTATCCAGGCTATGCCCCCACCTCAGTTTCCCCATGTATAGCATAGGAATAATGATACTAGCCTCCTTTCCATAGAGGCTTGATTAGTGATGGCCTGCAAAGGGCTGTGAGCTGTTTAGCTGCACGGTGCCCAAAGGGAGCAAAATAACATCAGTCCATGGGAACAGGGTACAGGGCAGGTCCTAGCTTCTTTGAGGAGGATTCCCTGCAAGCGAGCGGGCTCCGCTCCCCTCGACATCCGTGTTACGCATTCACTCCCCATCCCGGGGCTTCATTTAGAGGCAGCCATGCTGAAAAATCCCACAGAAGAGCAAGCCTGCCGTCCACCCTATTGAGACATTGTCTGAGCGCCTGTTCCGATTGTCACAGGGAGCTGGGAGCTGCCCTAGCAGCCAGGCAAGCAGGCCCCGAGCACACCCTCAACACAGAGCAGGGAATTTTTAAAGCAGAGGAAAAGCATCATGTCCAAGAATCAGGGCTTCACGCCACATCTCAGCTGGACCCACTCAAGTCATACCCCACTTCAGCCACGAGTCCACCTATTTCCTAGTAAAAGCCAGTTGTGTTTCTGAATCCTTGGAAAGCAGGAAAAAATTCACAGGCCCTTTTCCTGTTACAAGATCTGCAGCCAAGGATGTCAGAGTGATGAGTGATTTGGAAGCTGGGCCTTGAAAGGCTGTAAAACATGGGTCTTGTTGCCACAGGGCTGCATGCCCCCCTCTGAAAACAGCCCGCTGGCAGGTGTCTCGGGGCAGGGACCCAAAAACAGGAATCCCCAAAAACGCTTTCAAGTCTCTCCGTTTGTGGTTTGATTCAGCTTTGCTGAGCTGGTGATTCCCAGACACCCTGCCCTGGGACGTGGGGCAATTGGCAATATTAGGCTGACACATGAGCTATACTCAGTGGCTCCAGTCTGACTCTGGTCTGACCTGGGTCTCTGATGTGCTGTTTAGTGCTGACCAACCCCCATGTGATCATCCTGTGAAGGTCAGTTCCCCTTTTCCTGCCCTCAGTTACTATTAAAAAACTATCATCCCTTCCCTTCCCACTGCCTATCACCCACAAAGACAAGACAAGCCTGGTCAGGATTTTCATCCCTTACCTTGTGCCTGGCCTTCTCTTTGTCACTTGACAGTAGAGTGGGTTGGGAAACTCTTTTTGGGCCTTTTTGGGAGGCTGGGAAAAGTGAATTGAAACAGTTCCCAGGAAAGGGCTAGTTTGGACTGATCCCCCAACCATATTGTCAAAATGCCCTATTCTTGGCCTTCTCCTACTGAAAAGGTGAATGCTGTTTGAAGCTGCTTCTCACTTTGAAGTTACCTAAAAAAGGGGATAACACCCTTTAAAAGATCGACACCTCCACAACACGCTCCGGAGTCCTGGTGGGAAATCTGTTTTGGGTGATCAGCTTATAAACGCACACACTTTCCATCCCGAGTCCGAGTGGGAGGCCTTGGGAGCTCCAACGTTTGCACAGGCAGGGAGGTCTAGAAAGGCCCACAAAGTAGATCTGCAGCAGACTGAGAACAGGACTTCTGCCCCCCAGCCCCTTCTTACCTCTGGATCAGTGTCACCCCCGGAGGTGAAAACAGCCCACAGGGATCCTGAATCCTGCCCACTAGATCAGGGGTGACCAAGAGACAGCCCCCGGGGCCGGATTTGACCCATGGAACCATGTTAACCAGGCCACGGGACTTCCCATGGGTCCAGAAATTTGGCAGCATGGTGACTGGTGACCAATGAGTGCCCTGCTGCCAAATTTCCAGATGTGTTGGAAGCCCTGCAGGCTAGATCCAAAGCAGGGAGCTGCGTCCTCTGGCTCACCGGCTGGAAATTTGGTGGTCGGAGTAAAGGTGGCTGCTGCAGCCCTGAAAGACACAGTTGTTAACACTGCCACCACCAAATTTCACCCCCAAAAGCCATGTGGCATGGCTCCATGCTCCAGATCTGGCCCGCAGACCAGAGGATGAGTTGGACACCATACACTAGACCACGCTCTTCTTCCCAGTGATGCGGTCACTTTTGCTCCCACCGAAATACATTAGCATTTGCCTTTACTTAATGGCAATGGGGGAGCAAAATGAGACCCCGCAGGGGAGCCAGCCCCCAGCCTGGGAGCCCTTGCAAGGCTGCTGCGAAGCCTGCAGCTCTGCTCCATGCAGTGAGCTCTGCCCTGGTCCCACCTCCCTCTCCCAGCCTTTCTGGAACAGATAAACAAGGCGGCTAATCTGATGCAGGGACAGCACCGTAAATGGCTATCCTGACCGACTCCTGGAATTCCACTTACTGCCCTGACTTCTGGAAGGATCAAAGCCAAGGCAGCTCATCAGGCAGTCACCTGCCAGCCAGACAAGGCTCTTGTGTTCCTCTGGGGAGGCCGTGTGACTTGTGGAGCTTTTTAAATAGAAGGGCTGATCTCACAATGGAGAAAATGTTTCCCTGATCTCACATTCATCTGCTAAGGTCAAGGTTCAGAGAGAGGAAACAGCCCCCACATGCAGCCCCCCCCCTACCAGCCACCTCCCAGGCCCCCGGTCCCTGCATATGACACAATCTCCCTCCAATCGCGGAGGCAAACGGCTGAAGGTTTGCGTGCCGGAGGGAGGGGCAGGCGGGCACCACCCCGTCTTCTTCCCAATGCCGGTCCACTGGTGCTGGGTGGGAGTTGGCACAGCCTGGTTCTCAGAGGAGAAGAGGTGTCCTGCATGTTCTCGGTGAGCGCTGGCAAATTCAGTGCATGGCCCGACATCTCCACGCAGGCTAGCATCCCTCCTCTGCTTCCAAGCCTCTCCCTGACATCCACCCCAGTTCCCCTCTTCTCCCCATTTCCTGGTCCCCCTCCCCAGCAGTGTCCTAACTAAGGGCCCTCCTGCCAATATACACGCCATACACAGCAGGAGCCAGCACAAGGTCCCCTTCTCACAGGTCTTTGCTCAAGGTCCCACAAATGCACATGCCGGACGGGGGTCACGAGCACGGTGCAGGCAGGTTCAGCTGTGAGGAAGACCCAAGCTACATCGAAGGGACCTTTCTGCTCCCTGATATGGCATTAGATCACTGAACACATGTCCCCCTGGAACAAAGGTGCCATGGAACAGACTGTGCTAAGAGCACCATGTCCCCAAGGACTCAGGTTTCACGGGACAAAATGTGTTCTGCCCTGGATTCCCCCTCTATAATCCCCAGGGGCCTATGTCCATGTAAAGGGCAAAACAGCAAAGGATGTTAAAGCCGTAGCAGGCCCTCTCTGCTCTGCTGCAGTTTGGCTCCATTTAAGTCCTGGGCAACGCTGGAAATTAGCCCCAGTTCTAGGCATCCTGGGAATCCCCTGGGCAGCAATGCTATGGAGATTATGTCTGCCTGGAACCCGGGGGAAGGTGCAAAGTCCTGGCTTTCCTCCTCTGTACAAGGCATTTTCAGAGATGAAGCTGTGTTGGCAATTAACTGGTTTCCAGTCCAGCCAAGACCTAGTGCTAGTCCCCTGCCTTGCTTTCGCATGCCCTCTCCAAGGAGCTCACAGCACTTTGAGGACATCAGTGAATTTATCCCCACACTCCCATGTCAGGTGGGTGTTACTGGCCCTAACTGAGAGCTGGGGGAACTGAGGCACAGAAATGAAACAACTTGCCTATAGTCACACACTGACTCAGTGGCAGAAACAGGAAGACAACCCAGTGGTCCTGATGCCCAGTCCCGTATTCTGATCTCATGCTGTAAACAAATAACACTCCTCCCCTTGTCTATTTTGCCACCCCATGTTATATGCTCTTTGTTCCTAATGCCCAAGGACTTGGCACCCCCCACCCCCCCGCATGACACTGGAAGTCTGCTAGCTGCGGTGTGGGAAAATGCAAACAGCACCGTGAAGGGATGGTGCATGAGGGAGATGCAGGCATGGCTCAAGGTTAAGGCTCCTGGGGTTGTGAGGGTCGGGTCCACAATTCCTTGTAGCAGCCCAGCAATGGGGTTCATAGACTCTAGACACAATGCATGTCATGGACGAGGGGAGCAACGCATCATCGAATGAGGGAGCCACGGCAAGAATGTGTCCCTGCTGGCTGTGAATGGATGTCACTGGGCACCACTGTGCCCACTGCAATCTACTGGCGCTGCCTGCATGACGCCGGGAAGGACTTTTCTCTTGCAATCCCTGCAAGCATGAAAGATAGCAGGTTTCTAGGCAGCTCCTTTGGCTTGTGGCCTGGTAACAAAAAGGCGCCTCTTGACTGTAATTTGGGACCAATGGCTTTGCCAGATCAGATCAGCCCATATGTCCATCCCCTCCTAGCAGCCTTCTTCTGGCCATGCCCAGTACCCGTTACCATGGAAAGGATGCTGGGCTTGAGGGCTGAGAGTTGTCAAAGCTCCCCAAAGCCGCGGTGGTTGGCTGTGTGTGCATAGCCAGTACAACAGAACGGTGACTGCATCACGTGTGGGCAGACCTGAGTCACCTCCAGTCTAGCTGGCTTGGGAGGACTTCAGAACGGGCTGTACCAGCCTGCCCACCGCTCGGGGGACTCACTTGAGCAGCTAGCTCATGCTGAAACCCACTGATACCTGAGCCAGCTACATTACAGAGCCAAGTATATCAACGTGGGCTACAATCACCCCATGGAGTAGACTTAGCCATCATTGCAGAACGCTTGGTCGCTGGCCTGCCTATCTGCAGCGAGCCCATCTAGCTCTGTCTGGAATTAAAGGCAATGAATAAAAGGGGAAAATACCCCTGGTTCATCACATACCATATACAGAGCGGGGCTCTAGCGTGGGGAGGGTGGATTACAGATCTTCTCTGACAGGGCTGCATTCAGATCCTGGCTTTATGGTACAAATGAAAGCAACTTGCAGCTCATCTCCATCCCCGGTAGTTGCCACAAAACCAGCACATGCTTCAGCTTCTCTCGAGAGGGGCCCCGTGTCTGCGTGGAAGAGGCCCAAGCCTGGAATAGCAGGGGGGCATGCAGGTTGGGATTAGGCAGAGCTGTGCAGAAGTATGCCGAGCATCTGCCTGCTCACTGCCTGCTGAAACAAATGCTAGGTGGCCCTCGTGCTCTCCAGCTCTTCATCTGTTTCCAATACTGCGAAGAACTGGATTCAAATGACTGGCCAGACACCACAACAGGGCAATCGCATCCTTCCAAGCTGGTTTCGACTCCAGCAGAAATGAGGAAGAAAGAGCAGGCAAATTTCCACTCCAGCTACCTGCTGCTTGCACCTGCCCGAGTGGAACGGCTCCGGGACCCCACTGTGGGGCATGGCTCATTCCACCGCTGCATCTGGCACTGCTGCCACCCCCACTAGCCAAACTTCCCTGAATGGACTGCGCCTGGCAATGCTGGGGCCCACTAACAGCCTCCCCCCGCGTGAGCTGAGCCTGGCAACGCTGCCGCCCACTTGTTGGCTCTCTCTGAATGAGTCAAGTGCCTGGCAAGCCCGCCGCGGCACAAGCTGGTTCTCTCTGAATGGGTAGTGCCTGGCACATTCATCCTCTCCTTCCAAGACCAAAAGGTAGCTAATGAATGGTTGGGAGGGGAAGGACCTCAGGGGGCATGTTGTGCAGGTGGATATCCCCAGAGGGCTGAGGGGTGTGTGGCAGGCATGGTAGGACCAGGGTTTGAATTACACTTTGACTCACGCGGGAGCCTGCAAAAAAAATGAAACTGGCTCATTGGAAGGAGCAATCTGATCGGAGACACCCCCGCCCCAGGTTATGATTTTCAAATCTTATAGGGGGGGCTCTCATCTCTTATGGCCAAGCTCAGCCCCCCTGACCTCCCCCATAATTTGCACCCTGGCTAGGACACAATCTTTTTTGCAGCCTCCTC
Source organism: Caiman crocodilus (assembly GCA_030014935.1). Taxonomy (NCBI): domain Eukaryota; kingdom Metazoa; phylum Chordata; order Crocodylia; family Alligatoridae; genus Caiman; species Caiman crocodilus. The sequence continues at coordinate 802,639 of JAGPOW010001998.1, read as the reverse complement.
CAGCTCTGCCTCCCAGGCATTAAGGTTCAATGCATTAAGGTGCTCAGATGTGAGGATCACGGTAAGGGGCATCTAAGAGCCTTACATGTGTGTTGCAGGATCCCATGATCCTGGGAAGGTCAAGGGTCTGCCTAAGCCCAGATGGCCCATCAGGCAAACATGGTTCAGACACACCAGTTTCTAAAGCCACCAGCACTCAAGAGAGCGCTACAGCCAGAGCCACAGCTGGTCGCCTTTGCCTCCCACCCCAAGTGCACCCAGTTACAGCTGGGGGAAGCCACTGGCACAAGTCTGGAGCAAATCTTGAACTCACTCCTCTGAACCCCTGGCTGTAACTATGGCACCTCCATGCCAGATTTTCCCAGAACTCCTGCTACCCTCCCTGCCACGGCGCCTGGCTTAGCTGCACCAACACTGAGAGCACTAGCACAGCCAGGGCCCAGTTAGTGTGTGCTCTGCATCTCTGCAGTGTGACGTGGGGGGAAAGGGAAGAGTGTCCCCCTAAATGTGCTCAGCCTGTGAGACTGACTGGTTTTAAGCCCAGGGCGCTTTGCAGCTGTGGTGTGCAAGAGGGACTAAGGTGGACCCTTGCAGACAGATGCAGGGGGCAGATTCCTGCTTGGGACACCCTGTCCACTTATATTGCCCAATGTACTAGTCAGTGGCTCTTTGGCTTGCGAAACACAAAGAGAATAAATGTGCATTAGCTCTGGTGTAGGCAGCAGCAGCAGCCAGAGCGCTCAGCACCATAATTGGAGCCAGATTTTCCAGACAGCTCAGACTCCATCCAGGAACCTAAATGAGGGCCAGACGTGTCACGAGCATCCTGTTCCCAACAGCCTCCCTGCTACACACCGGGGCAGATCCTCCAATCTCTCCATTTATTTTGGTACCTAAACAAAAACTAAACTCTTCTGAGCCCTGAAGGTCAAAACCGGGTATAACGCGCTGAGAACTCACTCAAGGAAACAAGGCCAGATTCTCAGCCAGTGCAAGCTGAAGTCAATGGAGCTCTGCCAAGGCAGACGAGCTAAGCATTTGGCTTATGGTTTTTAAATATGGTTCTAATACAGCTACACTCCATTGATTCCTGAAGACAGTGTTAAAACCCGAGTAGACAGGGCCTGACACCACACATGGTTTCTGTATCCTGGGCAGAACAGAGGGAATAAAGCAAAAAGATCTCTGCAAATACGCGCTACAACTTCCAAACAAGCATCCTTTTGTCTGCATCTGCACTTGTCTTATAGCTGCTTCCAGGGAACTTCCGAGCAGTCCCAGCACCAACTATCCTGGGAACCAAATTTCTGAGCTAATTGCACTATTCATGCTGGAAGTGCTCCTGCCCTTGTCCAATTGGGGAGGTGCAAGCAAGGCCATGTGATGTGCCCGACCAACTGCTGCTAAGCAATGCAGCTCAAATTTGGAATATTCATGATCAAGTGGCAGGCCGACTAAGAAAGAAAACTGACCCGATGTCCCTCCGATCGACACACGAGTTTGAGGAAATTGCAGTCTGAGCTGGAATTTGACTCAGGCCAAAAAAAAAGAAGAAAAAGGCTGCCACTGGAGGAATAATCTGTTTTGCTTTCCTCTCCCCTAGGGTGAAAGGCAGTGCTCTATGTGTACACACGCACGGGGCCGCACTCATGGTCACAGGGTTTCCTATACACATCACACAGATCTGTCTATCCCCTACCCCCTCCTTCCTTGCTGCTCTGCAGGAGGGTTTGCTTGTAAACAGCAGTCACTTAGTAACACGCTTCATGGGTTGCCTCTGGGCTCTTATTCATCACAGACTAACCCTAAAGCCCAGCCCTGCTCTGCAAGGCACCCCCAGAACAGAGGAAATTCCACAGCTCTGATGTGATGTGAAACAGGATCTCCCAAGCCCCGGCGAACCCCCCTTCCCCTCCCCATTCTCCTCTGTCTCTTTGCCATTTCCCAAACCAGGTCTCCTTGCTTTACCCTCTCCCTCCCCCTTCCACCACCCTTTTCTGTTTTAGACATTGTAACCCGAGAGGCTGGAAATGCAGCTTCTTTCATCTTCTATTTCCCACATCCTGAGAGTCTGGAGAGACAGAGCCCACCCAGATAAAGGCATCCCAAGTATGTGGATCCTTCCACCTCCCCTCTCCCCCTCTCCAGCCCCCCATGCGGCTCCATTCACAAAGCAGATTAGCAATGGTTTCAGCCTCCAAGTGCGACAGCCCCCCCACACCTTCTCCCAAAAAGCCCGCGCTAAAAAAGTCAACAAAAAGAAACCCTGGGCCACGCTGGGCCTTTTCTCAAACACTGGGGATTAACCTCTGCCGCAGGCTGCATTCCCCCCCCTCTTTCCCCAATGGGCACTTCTTATTCTTCCCAACACCCCTGCATGAGACCAGAAGGTACATACAGGGCTGGGTCATGGACCAGTACAGCAGCATCCCTGACTTGAAGATTTCAAGGTAATGCTAGGGGCACAAGCCTGCGAGGTGGGGACTCTCATGAAACAGTGGGTGATTCTGCAAGAGGGAGTCAGGATGCCATCGCCTTCCAAAGCATCCATTGATTTGGGTGCTGAATATCTGGAAGGCCAAGCTGAAATGTTTAAGGCATCTCTATTAGCAAGGCAGAGACCACCCCAGCTGCAGGCAGGGGAAGGTGGAGGTCCTCAACTCTTGTAACGATGGGGCTTTTACGTTGCTAAAAATGCCCAGCGCAAGGCAATAGGATGAGCCTGGCTTATTTACCACGTGATAGCACCGAAGGGTTAAGATAGTGATCACCGCCACGCTGTGCAAAGCGCTGTATGTGCTACAGACCCACCTTCTGCCCAAGCGAGTGTGCAATGACTGTGCCTGAGAATCCACCTGTATGCAGCAATCACCCCATGACATCGCTGTGAGGTGGAGGACATCGTGAGCAGTGTTGTAAAGGTGGTTCAGTTGAACCTGGGGAGCAGAAAAGCTGTGGTCAAGGTCATGGGGAATGATGATGGTGACTCCTCCCAGCCACGGGACTGGTTCACCGCTGTTTTCCTGCAGGTGCAAAGCTGAGTTGCTCCCTGCTTAAAGAGTGCATATTGCAAAACCCTTGCTGCTCCATTAAGGAGGTGTCACTTTTCTCAGGGACCAAGACACCTGCAAACATTCATTCATGTTCCATACACCCAAGCTCTTCAAAAGGATCCCAGGCACATCCAGGGGCAAGGCACGGTTTTACAGACTGACAGAGTGAGGCACAGGGAGACAAAAATGGACTTGGTCACACAGTGAGCCAGTGGCACGGCCCAGCACTGAACAGGCCTTGGGTCCCCCACTCTTGTCCTTTGCCGCTAGGTCATCCTTTCTCCTTCCTGGGTGGCAGCACTAAGTCATAAAGTCACTCTAGAAAAGTAGCAGAGCAGGGACCCACTCATCTCCGGGAGGACTGCATAGAGGCCACTGAATTCTGCTGTGCATGTGCAACCCTCTATTTTTGGAGGATGCAAGGAAGTTGGAAAGGAGACTTGTATTTAACAGTTCGCATCTGTTGATGAGCTTTGTTTTAGGTTGAACTTAGTAATGAACCCAACCATATTCCACGCGCTGCTCAGAACACTGTATGTATTGCATCTCTGACAGCCAGGAAAGACTGTTCCAGTTATTTGTGTGCAGTGAGTTGAAACCACAAAGCTCAGCTCTGATACCAGCCATTTTCACCTATTTGCTAATTGTAATGGTGAAATCTCAAGGGACAGAAGGATCTAAAAGAACAGGAGGGGAGAGAGAAGGGAAGAGGTGGAGGGGGCATAAAAATGTAAGCTGAGAAAGGGACATTGCAGCTCCGAAGGCCCACCACAACAATCGAGGGATAAAGCAGTAATTAGGCCTGATTATCATGCAAGGCAGCCCTGGTTAGACTGGAATGCAGCTGAAGAGACTGAAAGCTTGGATGGATTGTTTGCAATGCTCGGGAATGATCCTTTGATGTCTGCATGGAGCCTGCTCAGCCAGCCAGCAGACTGGGGAAAAAAAAGGAAAATGTTACAACTGCAATGTGCAATCCTGCAAAAACGCAACGTATCGGGAACAGAGCAGGGCGAGAGGTGGTGGCGGGTCCCAGGGAAGCCTGCCGACACGCCGAGCTCTCTTGCTTCCAGCATTTTTTCTTTTTTGCAGGCTCTCTGAGATTTACTGCCCCAGTCTGCTTTGCTGGAAATGTGAGCGTCTCGCAGACAGAGGGGCCAAGTTCAATGCTGGTGTAACTGGGCACAATATGCTTTCCTCCCTGCGGGTTACACCAGGGCTTGAATTTGTTCCAGAGATGAGAGCACCAGCAGCACCAGGCAGGGAGAA
>JAGPOW010001998.1:780509-792448 GCA_030014935.1 Caiman crocodilus | reverse complement strand
CGGTGCCGGTGCCGGTGCCGGAGCAGGGCGACAGCGCGGGGATGCTGCTGTCCAAGATCAACTCCCTGGCGCACCTCTGCTCCGCGCCGCCCGGCGACCTGCACCCGGCCAAGCTGCCGCCAGGTGAGCCCGCGCCTCGCCGGGGCTCGCCCGCACCCGCTCCGCAGTGGCCTCGGGGCCGTGCAGCCAGGTGTCGGGGGAGTGTATTCGGATCGGATCTGGGGGGGGTCATGCTAATCAAATCCGGATTGCATCTGGGGGGGAGGTAATCCGGATTGGGGCCTGGGGGTAATGCAGATTGGGTCCCGGGGGGGTTCAGTCGGGTGCGTGGGGTTGCTCCGGATGGGCTGGCACTGACCCTGCTTGTGCCCTGGCCCGCAGGGAAGGAGAAGGAGCCGCTGGAGAAGCTGTACCAGGTGGGCTCGCTGCTGGGCAGCGGCGGCTTTGGCTCCGTCTACTCAGGCACCCGCCTGTCCGACAGCGCCCCGGTGAGTGCTCCCCGCCTGCGCCCCCTCCCTCCGCGCCTCCCGCTTGCCCCCGGCCGGCTCTGTCTGACGCGTGGCTGTGTTTGGGTTGCAGGTGGCCATCAAGCACGTGGCTCGGGACCGCATCTCAGACTGGGGAGAGCTGGTAAGTGGGGGAGACGAGGGCGCCCAGCACCCCGGCGCGGCCTGGCCCAGCACGGCGCCGGCTGCTGAGCCCTCCCGCCCATGCTGACAAGCTCTCTGCTCTCTGTGTTAGCCCGGCGGCACCCGTGTGCCCATGGAAATCCTGCTGCTGAAGAAAGTGGGCTCCGGCTTCCGTGGTGTGATCCGGCTGCTGGACTGGTTTGAGAGGCCCGACAGCTTCGTCTTGGTGCTGGAGCGGCCCGACCCCGTGCAGGATCTGTTCGACTTCATCACGGAGCGGGGGGCCCTGGCCGAGGAGCTGGCCCGCAGCTTCTTCTGCCAAGTCCTGGAGGCTGTCCGGCACTGTCACAGCTGCGGGGTCCTGCACCGGGATATCAAGGACGAGAACATCCTCATTGACCTGAACAGCGGAGAACTGAAGCTGATCGATTTTGGGTCCGGAGCCTTGCTCAAGGACACAGTGTACACTGATTTCGACGGTGAGCGACTCTTTCCATCCCCCTCATGTTTTACCTGCGTAGAGAGGAAGCCGGGGAAATTCCTCTTAGAAACGGGTTGTTCCCTCCCCCTGCCTAGTCAGTAATTTCCCAGCCGGGAAATGAGCTCGCTTTCTCCATGCTGGCGTGGTTATCGGCTAAATCTATTTTGCTGGAAGCGTCGCCTCTCCGAGACCTCTCAGGCTTGTCTCCCTGCCCTGTCCCCACATAACATTTCTTGCTAGGCATCATGCCAGACATCGGTGGTGGCTGCCTGTCAGGCAGGGGCTGCGTCTCCTTGGGCAACATGGCAGAGACCAGGGCTGAACTCACTGGCAGGCTGATGCCTCTGTCAGCCCTGAGGATGGAGAAAGTTGAAGTCTGGGGCTCGGTTTGGTCCTAATGGACCCATTTCCCACCCCCGGGTCCATCTCTCCTGTAGCGTAGGCTGGGGAAAGATTGAGTGAAAACCTGTCTGCAGCCATGCTGCTCTGATTCGGATCCTAACCTCATCTGGCAGCTAGAAAGCGAGGGAGGGGATATTGTTTTTCCTCTCCCAGGCTTGAGAGAGAGAGAAAGGGCTCTCGTGCTGTTTCCTTCCAGTGATGGATGGCCTTCAATATGGGGCGGGGGGCCACGAGGAGAAGGAAGCTGCCGCCTCCGCCATCTCGCTAAATTATTCATTTCGCTGGAAAGTTGCTTTTTGTCGGGGATGAATGTTGTGAAATTGGAGCTGAGGGAGATCTGCTTACAGCCAGCTCCCTTTCTGCCGCAGAAAGGCACCCGGGCCTTTGCCCTTTTTGTATGGGGGGGGAGTGCGGCTCGTGGGGAAAAGCATTTGACCTTTGAGCTTGGGCTCGGGCTTGCCCGGTGGGTGACGTAGGAAATTATTCCACCGTGTATTCTGGCTTCTTCGGCGGAGGGCGGTTGATCTGCAAAACCCCTGCGTGTTGCCTGGGGTTTGTTTCGCTCCTGCCTCTTCAAATGGCTTGGCCTGCGCTGCATTTTTTGTTTTTAATGTAACGGTTAATGACCAGGGCTGGGTTCTTCCTCCCGCGGAATTTCTCGAGCCGGTGATGCCCCCTGGCGGGGCACCGGGGATCTTTTTACAACCGAAAGTTTGTAAACAAGAGTCACGTGGCCAGAAACCAGACTAGCAGCTCTGACCTCAGTCTCCTCTTCCTGCCAGAAGGGAAGAGATCAGATACAACAAAAGGCGAAGGGTGTAAGCCTCTGCAGCAGCAAAGCAGGCTGGAATTCGAGCCCAGCTCTAATTATCACATGCACAACTACAAACTGCTTGCCTGCCTGGGCGAAACTACTCCCTTGATGTTGAACAACAAACGTTACTTCATCGCTTAGGAGTGGGCTGGCCTCCATCGCTTAGGAGTGGGCTGGCCTCGCGTGTGGCTGACTGTATTCCCTTTTTTGGGGTAGGCTGCTATACGGTCTAGCAGGCCTCCTCTCTGGGATGTAAATGATATTGCCATATTTGCCTAGCAGAGCCTTTTATGGAGAACTGATTGAAAGGTTGCCTGCATCCCCTTTTTGATGCAGTAGATGAGGTCTCAACCCTTGGATGCTGGGTTACTGGACTGAAGCATTGGCAGTTTGGCTTCAGTTAAGGGTCTCAAGTCCATTAAACCTGGAAAGCGTGGTTGCTGCTTGTGTTTTGTTTGGTCCTGGGTCACTTCGGGGCCATGTTCCTAAGCACAGCCCTGCAGTCACCAGGAGCTTTGCACTGTCAAACTACCTATACTGAAGCTTCACACTTGAGTTATTGCAACCTAAAGCCTGGAGCTTCAGCTACCTGACTTGCTGTCTTGAAGCCATATGCATGCCATTGATCAATTCAGTCGGCTTTTGATCATTCCTGTTTTGTTCTGATCCCTAGGCTTAGACCAAACACTTTGCTTATGGCGAGTTTTTGCTCTTGTCTTGCAGGCACAAGAGTGTACAGCCCCCCAGAATGGATTCGCTACCACAGGTACCATGGCAGATCAGCCGCAGTTTGGTCACTGGGCGTCCTGCTTTACGATATGGTCTGTGGGGACATCCCTTTCGAACATGATGAGGAGATTGTGAGGGGCCAGGTTTACTTCCGGCAAAGGGTTTCACCAGGTGAGTGCTCCCCACTGTGCTAGGGGAGGAAAGCCAGCTACTTACCCTGCATGCAGCAGTCACTCAGGGATAATCTGTGATGCCATAAATGTGCATCCCTTCATGCCTTCAGGGAGCTGCACAGAAGTATTGATTCCCCGCAGAGTGCTGGGAGCCTTGCTGCTTTCTCAGCTTTGGACAGCTGCTTCAGTGTCATAATTCACTTAAGCCTCTCCAGCACTCAACTTTCTTACCACTTGCTGGCCCAATTAAAGTGGCTGTGGGCAGTGGACTGCTCAGCAGACTTTCAGAAAGCATACATAGCCCAAAGACGCTGAATTGAATCACTCTGTATCTCAATGTGTTCCCCAGCAGAGGACGCGCTAATTTTGTTGTAAGATGGAAGAGTATAGATGTCAGGGGCAGGTGGGTGCTAATAGACTTGCATGCATCCGTGGGTTATCTGAGTCTCCGCTGTGCTAGCACGTAGATAAGAGCAGCTCAAACCAGGCCTGGGTATTCTGTCCCAGGAAGTAAGAGGGCAGATCCCAAAGCAGAGGTAAAGAGGGAGGCTTGGAGAGTTTACAGATACTAGTGAATAGTGGCCACCTGCTGACAGCTTGCTTGTATTTTCTTTCCCCAGAGTGCCAGCATCTCATTAAATGGTGTTTGGCCTTGAGACCCTCAGACAGGCCGTCTTTCGAAGACATTCTAAACCATTCGTGGATGCAGGGGGTCCATTTGCCACAGAAGACTGCGGAGATCCACCTGCACAGCCTCATCCAGGAGTCAAGCAAATAGCAGCTCCTGTCATCCAGCAAGTGGAAAAAGCAAAACTCTCACCTATGACTGTATCGCTGAGCGGGGATCTTTGCAAGGGAACATTGAGGTCTCGTTCCAGTGCTGCATTAACTGGAGAATCTTCTGAGGACCTGGGACTATTTATCCATCCCTGGGGTACTGGACTGAAATTGTTAAGTCCTGTGTTACCTGATTTCTTGCCAGTAAACTTTTTTTTCCTTTTTTTTTTTTTTTTTTTTTGATGTCTTATGGGCACGTTCGCTGCGTGTGCCTGGCCTGCTGAATCCTGGAATATGAACAGAGAGAGGACCTGAGAGTTAGCAAGAGAGTTTCAACTGGGGAAACTGACTGTGGGGAGGGAGGGGGGAGGGAAGGTACTGATTTGAATAGATGTCTTTTGTCACCGTATTCTGAGTGCCTTCAGTTATAATCTGGGCTGTGCTGGAGGAAATACTTGAAATCTTCCTACACTGCTGCTTCTGAGTTTAGTTTAGTTCCTTTTTTTTCCCTTTATTTCTTTCTTTTTTCTTTTCTTTTTTTTTCTTTTCTTTTTTTTTTTTTTTTAAAGAATGGATCAGAAGAAGCTGGGGGGACAAAACCAACTCTTCCCTCCCCCCAGCTAGTTACTTCCTCAGCGTGCTGTCTAGAGTGATCTTTCTTCCTTGGCTCTCTGCTTACTGTGTCTCAAAAGCCGAGGCATCCTCACAAATGCACAAACAATGCAACCCAACCAAGCTGTAAATGTGTACAGAATTTTACTGGAGCAAAATATGGTGTACAGAGGAGTGTAGCGTAGAACAGGAATGCTTTTACATTGTGTTTTTTGTTTTGTTTTGTTTTTAATTTATTTTCATGTCTAGGGCTTTCTTTTCTTGTTCTTTTGGGGATTTTTTAAGGCAGTGTCCTAACCTGTAGGATATCTTTATTTATTTATTTATGAATCATGTGGGTCCCCAGCCCACACCTCACGCTAACAGCTGCTGATCTGGTTTCCAGTTGGATTCCCTTCTTTATTCCTCCTTGGCTGGCTTAGACAGCCTGCCTGGGGAATGCTCTGTTCAGTGTCTCGCCTCTGTGTGGAGCGGCCCACTGCTTTGCGGCCATCTGTAAATAGTTCCGGCTGCGGATGTTCCTCTTCCACGCGTGTATTCAGTTTTTAAAAGTTTCCACGGGTATTTGTCTAGGGTCTGGGGTTGTCATGTGCGCATGTGTATATAGCACTGTTCTAGCTGAGCTGTTGGGGAAAGTACCCTGGACTTCAACACTGTCAAGCCTGTATATGTTATCAGTGTGTAGTCAGCTGGTTTTTGTTAATAGTTAATATTGTACAGGGGAATTCAGAAATCCTATTTTTTTTATACATGCGGTTTTAAATAAAACGGAGTTACTTGATCTAACTGGAGGCCTTGCTTCTTTGGAGTGGAATAGAGCTGACGGCTTCACAACGCACTAAACAGAAGAGCACGCTGAGCCTGGGAGGTTTTTGCTACGTGATATCAACTCCAAGGCCACTCCCAAAGCGAGTGTCTCGCTCAAAACGGGAGATGAGTAGCTGCAGCCAGAGAGGGCAGCTCAGCCTCCAGGTTTGGATTTGGCTTTTCTCAAGCCTGACTTCTGCAGTTGCTTCGGTTTCAAAGGAGCCAGCTGTATTGCCCACATCCAGAGAATTTGGTTCTGCCTGTTCCCGGGTGCGTGCTTGGGAGAGCTCAGATGTGGGTGGGTGGGTGGGTGAGGCATGTATTGTTTCACCCTGGCTCCATACCAGAGGCACAGTGCCTGCGTGTAATTGGGAATGTGCGTGAGAGCAAAGCAGGTAAACATCAAAGCTTGAATGGTGGCGAAATGCTTTGCACACAACACACTGGCTGTTAACACCCTGTTGGGGAACCCAGTAACTCCCATCCTGTGTCTCCAGCTGTAATACCTCATCATGTGTCCGTTTTGGAAAATGCTGCTTAGCGTGGGCTCATAAAAATGACTAATCCAAAAGGCTACACGTCTTCAGACACTAATTGGAGCACAGGTACAGGGGCATTTGCTCTCTAGTGTTGGAAGAGCTCCACTGTCTTCCATCCTTCACGCTATAGTTTGACCATACTATGGGGTTTTCTTTTATTCTCCCATTGTTAGATGGAAGCCTCCCTCAGGGCACCGGCAGCAGGTGAGTTCCTCAACATGAATCGTAGCTTTGTTCAGCACTGACATACCAGCAACTTTGTGCATGCCCTAACTGGAGATCCTGTCCTTCCAAGCGAGTTCTTTGCCAGCCAGCGCGTGGTTCTTCAGCATCTTTGACTCATTTTAAAACTCTTCTTTCCTCGTTTATTGTGGAGCTGGGATCTCTCCTGCCCATCTCAAGCTGCCATTTGCAGTGAAACACACTAGTAGGCTGTGTGCACTACTAGGCTACACTAGTAGTTCTTAGACTGAGTGCATGGCTTCTTGCCCCATCACCTCTTCCTCTTAATAATCACTGTCCAAGATCCACTGGAAGTACTGTGTCTGGGCTGAGAGGTTTCAGGGAAGGTGGTGAGGTATTTCTAGGTCTGAGAAGCATACGCAAGACCAGGCAGAAAGCTGAAAGCATCTGAACCATCACTACTTCCATGCACCTGCCTGTGTGCTAGTGCTGTCTTCAGAGAGGTGTTATTGGAATTGGTCCATTATTTGCAAAACTCTTTCTCTCTTGGAAGACACTTCAAAGGCAGAGTTGTGGAGAGTGAGCTCCAACAAGAGAAAATGATGAGTCATTAGACAGATACTCAGCTGGGGTGGCTGAGTCAGGGCTGATTCTGCCTTGAGCATGGGGCTGGATTAGATAACCTTGTGAGGTCCCTTTCCTTTTCCTACGATCCCATGAACCATGCATCTTGCAAGGGTTCTTTTTAGCTTCCTGATGAACTGTGCAACACATCCACCCCGTCTTTCAGTTCTAGAAATCTTAGATGCCAGCTCTGGAGGGAGTGTGGGGAGGTCTAGAGCACTAAGAACTGGCTCACTCTGCTATGTGGGTCACATATGTGTGTGTGTGTTGGGGAGCGGGGGGGTTCCCCTCTCTCTTCCTCTTCCCTTTCCCCTTCCCCTTGCTTCTTATCCTCCTAGCAAGAGGCTTTTATACTTCACTGTTTCTCTTCCTTCCTGAGTTTCACCCTGCACATTTTGCTGTTGAGATCTGATCTTGAGCAAAGGATCAGAGCCGTGAGCTCTTTGCACAGTGCATCTCTAAAAACCTGCCAACTAGTACTGTGCCAAACCATTTTGCTTTCTCACTTCACTACCAGCCCAAACCTTAATTCAGGAGTCCATCTCCAGCAAGGTACCTACCACCCCATAAGAATTGGCACTGCCCTGAGACTTGGACAGCAGGGCAGGTGAGTGCTATTCCTGCTCTGTTGGCTATTTGCCGTGTGACCCGAGCTAGGTAGCTTTGTCCGTGCCTTGCTTTCCTCATCTACAAAATGCCATCTTTAAAGGGTGTCTAAAGTTCTCTGAGGTTATTGACCCAAGTTACTTTCTAGGTACATCTCTGCCTTCTCCCTCGGCAGGGGCTCTGAATAAAGAAATTTGGATCCAAATGTTTTCAAGGCTTGGAGTTATTTTGATATGTGGTTAGTTTTTTTTTCTCTCTTGGCTGTGTCTTCTCACCGGATGGTCTGTAAACCTTTTTGTGCTAAACCGAAACCCCCTTTGTAGCTTTGAGAAGAAAGGCTATGACCCCTTGCATTGACATATTCTTTCATAGCCGCTGAAAGGGAGCTGTGTTCGGTTGCAGTATCACAGCACGGTGCCCCGCACTTTCGGGCTGACTGGGGCCCACCCTTCCAGTAAACACTCCTCAACTGCTGCTCCACTTCTTAGAAACCTCACCACAAAAAGGACAAGTCAGACCAGAGCACAGGGCCTGATGGGCTGATAGTCACTTTTAGCTTCCTGCGGTAGCTTTTTGGCCTAGAAGCCTGCTGGGCTACATCACTATGGGGAAAAGGGGCAGTGGGGTCAGGGAGACGCAATAGTCGCATTTCACAGAATACCAAAGAAAGCACGAAGTCCAATTGCGTCCTTGCTCAGATCAGCATAGCTCCTGCTGACTGCGGGGGTGAGTTCAAGTTATGGCCTAGCTTCAGACAAGTGTCCACATGTACACACAGACACTGTGCATGTGCACTTATGCATCAGAGCAGAGTGGGGGACAGTAGCATCCTTGGGCTAGTGTTAATCCATCCAGCTCAGGCACCCATAGCTGCAAAGAGACAGGAACACAGCCTAGCAACCAGGAGATGTACCCAGGCCCCATGAAGGCCTTGTACTCTGATTCATTGTCTTCACTGCTAATGATGCCCGAGCTCACTGGAGTACAACTAACAAGAGGCCAGATCATGCTATACCCACATCTTTGTTTTGCTTGGCACACCTACCCAATGGGGCTTTAACAGGTGTTTTCCTGAACTAAAGGCCAAGGACGGGAATACGTCCCAGGATCAGATTGAGGCAGACATGCCCCTGATCAGCCAAGGCACAGAGACATGTTCAGCAGGTCCATAGGCTGAACTCTGCTGAGCATGTCAGCCTTGCGTGGAGAGCCAGACGAAAGTCTTATCCCAGCATATCCTGAGACAGGGTCTCTGGAATTGGGGCTCTATATAGAGTCATGGAAGATGAGGATTGGAAGGGACCTCAGGAGGTCACATCTAGTCTAACCCCTTGCTCCAAGCAGGGCCATCCCCAACTAGAGCATCCCAGCCAAGGCTTTGTCTAGTCAAGTCTTAAAAACCTTGAAGGATGGAGATCCCACCACATCCCTGGGTAACCTGTTCCAGTGTTTTACTACCTTCCTATTGAGAGAGTCTTTTCCTAATATCAACCTAAACTTCCCCTGATGCAACTTGAGCCCATTGCTCCTTGTTCTGTCATCTGCCACCACTGAGAAGAGTCCAGCTCCATCCTGTTTCGACCCTTCAGGTACTTAAAGGCTCCTATCAAATCCCCTCTCAGGCTTCTCTTCTTCAGACTAAATAAGCCCAGTTCCTTCAGCCTCTCCTCAGACGTTGTGTGCCTCAGACCCCCAACCATTCTCATTGCCCTCCACTGGACTCCCTCCAACTTGTCCACATCCTTTTGAGGGCCTAAAACAGCTTTTCCTCCTCTGCTCCAAAGTACTTGGTCAGATGCCTGGTGGGGCTGCCCACAGCGCAGTACATGTACTGCTGATAAGCACCAGAGGTTGCTCTGGTCCCTCAGGAAGTGCGTTAACCAAGGTACGGCGGATCTGCAGGCTGGGCTCGCTCTTATGTTCTACAGAGCTCCAGCTCCCAGCTCTTCCCCACTGTGAATATATGTACGGTTTTCTAGGTAGCCATGAAAGCCCCTTTGCAGGGGCCTGTGCCCTGTATACGGGCAATGCTGCAGTCAAGTCAGTGCTCTGGGACTGTATTTGTTGATTTGTGCGTGGCAACTGCTGCCAAGGTTTAGCCCAGCTGGATACTGGGGTGTGTGGTGGGCAACATACATCAGCAAGTCTATGGGGCTGCCGTTGTAGTTGGAGAAAACGGTCCCAATGTTTCTTCCTTCAGTTGGAGGGTGGGCAGAGGTGATTAGCACTGCCCTGACTGCTGGCGGAGGGGTCATCAGCTTGAGTACACCCCCTCATTCATCATATGGCTGCCCCTACCTACCCCTTAGTGGAAATCTTAAAAGGCTTTGGCTTAATGCTGCCAATCCCCTCTTGAGCGGGAAGCCCAGGCATGAGGTGTGGGGGGCACCAAACCAGTGCCCGCAGCTGTAGTTTGTATCTGCCAGCACCGGCTTGCTAGGCTCAGCCCTTCGGCCATCATCATGGGCACTGCCAAGGCACTGGCCACAGGTTTCTTGTCTCTGGAGTACAGCTTGCCTTTCCCGGAGGCCTTTCAGGGCTTCACGCCAACACTGCACATCACCTCCTTTGCAGGAAACACAGCCTTATTTTACCTCTACCATTTCCTGGCTCCCCCAGCCACAAAAAAACAAAACAAAAAAGAGCAGCAAGTATTTTTATTTTTTTAACTTCTAGCTGCTAGAAATTTGTACTGCGGTTAGTTGTTTCCTTGACTATTTACCTGCTTCTTATTCTGCCTTTCCGCTTCCTGGTTTTCTCAGTCTTCCTTCTTTTCTCTTCTAATGAGCCATGGAGCCCTTCATTTCTCCCCAGGAAAAAAAGGTTAACCCATCTACACAAAGTTGAGCCAGCAAAATGCTCCTCAGCAAGTGGGTCATTGGGTTCCTTGCATCTCATGGTGAGCAGCTGGGAGAACCAGCTCCCTCAGGAGGCTGGCATGTGATCCCACATCAGGAAGGATGGAATAACCGAACTGGACTCAGTGCCCAGATGGCTGGTGATGATGCATCAAAGTGCTCTCACCCCCCCTCCCAGAGCAGGTGGCAAGTCCTAAGGGTTAGTGTTTGGGTTTCTAACGTTTCTTTCAGTACCATCAAGGTGTCATATATGAAGCGGAAATAACACAAAGTCTAGTTTCATTGGTGTATTTTGATCCCAAGGTGGGTACAAGTGCTGCCAAGGGATCTGTTTTCATACCACTTTAGCCCCCAAGTAAGAAAACCTAACAATGTCAATACTTTTCATTTATACCAGGCCTTTTATCTGTCTCGCAGTACTTACAGATGTATCGTTGTGATGGTGCCATGAGATTTTGCAGCAAACTAACTATCGAAACCAGGCTTTTCATCAGCCAGTCCCCAAGACCCACATAAATATCATGTATGTCAATATTATCACCCCCATTCGAGAGATGGGAAAACCAAGGCACAGAGCAATGAAATGGCTTGCTCAGGGGGAGTCTGTGGCAGATCTGTGACTAGGACAAAAGGATTCTTGGTTTCCAGTGGGATGGGTGCCCAATGCAAAATGAAAGCCTAGAAAACACCATTTACACCACCAGAAAATATTTTCTATTTATTTTGGGACTCAAATTGGAAGACAGAACAAGAGAAACATCACATTGAACAATGGGGGAAAGAAACCTCCAAAATGGCCTGATGTCTCCAGGCTCTTGCCAATGGAGCCCAGTCTCAGACTCCGGTTTATGGATGCTTCCGGATCTCAGTGCTCAACCTAAACCTGGGCGGTTCTGCCACACTTCTAGAGATGCGTCGGCCCTTAAACGATACCCGGTGCTGCATTTTGCTCTCCATAATGATCAGGGCATATGTGACAACAAAGGAGAGCCAGAAGCAATCCATGAGGAGCCTCATTGCCAGCCCAAACCACTCCAAATGGCTTACAGAGAACAGAAGCTCCTGCACGGTCTCGTGTGTGAGAGGCACAAGAATGCAGTTGGCCACGTCATAAAAGATGATCCAGCCCACGTAGACGAACATCCCTCTGTGAAGCCGCTTGATAACTGAGTAGATAAGGAGGATGCACACTGGATAAGTTATGATGGCCAGGGCAATAGCTATGTAGTAGAAATATGGAACCATCACCACCCGGCCTACTAAGACTGCGCTTTTCTTCATTTCATTTTTAGCTCGCGCTAGATGGCCAGTCTCAAAGATCAGGTACATGTTTGTCATTAGGATCATGTAGATGGCAGCTAGAGAGGTGCCTGTTCTGGGGGTCATGCCACAGAACCCACCAGGGCACAAGAGACTCATGGCGTCTGTCTTCTTCGTGGGCACCTTCGCAAGCAAAGCAAATGGACTGAATGGCTCGGAGTGAACAGGCAGGCTGGGAAAGAAGGCGTAGGGTCTTGTATTAGGAATGAACTCCAATGAGCTGAAACCTGCATTGGGCAAGAGAAAGATTAGGCACAAGCATTCTTGGGGTGGGGGTGAGAAATGGTAACAGGGAGCGGGGGGGGGGGGGGGGGGCGTACAAATGAATTGGACCAAAAATAAATTCCCCCCTTGGTTTTTGAGTAACAAAAAATCTCGTTACACG
>JAGPOW010001998.1:708450-780409 GCA_030014935.1 Caiman crocodilus | reverse complement strand
CCCCCCCCCCCCCCCCCCCCCCCCCCCCCCCCCCCCCCCCCCCCCCCCCCCCCCCTGACAAAGGAATGTCACAACAATTAATTGCACCCTTAGTTTTTAGAGTATCATCAAAGCTCTTTACAGGGAACAAAGAGGGAGAAGTGAGAGAGGGTGTGTAAATGTGTATGAGAAAGACGTGTCTCATTTCACTGTAACTTGGCTATGTCCTTAGCCTTTCCAATGAAGCCCACATTCCCTAACTTCAGAGTGCAGTGAAGAGGTCTCTCGACAGGCAGCGGCTGACTGGCTCATGGGATACATAGCTGAATTCCTTGGGCACCGGGTTGGGACTGAAGGGAATTGTATCACTGCATAATCACTGTTTGAGAACCTGGCGAGGAGTCTTTACTGCGTGACTCTACATAAATAATGGATACTTCGAAGAAGCCGTGTCCATAGCAGAGCTGGTGGCCCTCTCAGTGTGCACTACGGGGATGAGGCATTGGCTTCTACTCTCAGCTCTGCCACTGGTCTCCTGGCTGGCCTTGAATACATTATTTGACTGCCCAGCCCATAGAAAACGAGGTCCTGATTGTGACTTCCTTTGCAAAACTCTTTGTGGACATCTATGGAGGAAAAGTCCACATTTGCATGAACAGTCACCAAAAGTGTCTATTGCATCAGTTTTCTGCTCTGATAGAGACTGGATCTTTTATTTGCTGTGATGTAATCACTTGGCTTGGGACTCAGGCTTCAGGCTGATGATCAGGCATCTTGCGAGAACCATACATTCACATACCATGTTTTAAAGTATTACAGACATAGGCGGGGCAGACCCTAGGGGGCCTGAGCACTGCACCTCTCATGGTACTTTGTGATCCAAAACTTCACCAAGGACCAGCATCAGCACTGGAGTTTCAAATTAGCTCAGCGTCCTTGTGACACCATGGTAGGCAGAGCTCAGCCCTCAACCTTCCAAAATAAGAGCGGAGCTTTGAAACTCCAGCCCTGATTGCAGGTCCTTTCTGGAAAACTTGAACTTAGAATGCAATCAGCTCCTGCTGAAACCAGCTGGCCAAATCCTGACCCTTTACTTGCCATCAGCTTCAATTTTGCTAGGACGGAGTTTGCAGCCCTATGCTTCAAGCTTTCCAACCCTGGAGAGGAACTTTTGTGATGGAGAGGAAGGAGCTGGGTGGATGAGGATGGAGGGTGGAGGAGGGTGACAGTGATGGAGCCATCAGCCCCTTTGTTCTGGCTATAGAAGAGAACATCAGTTATAGCCCTTTGTATTTTGTCTCCATCCTTCATTCCCAAAAAGTGGTAGTATTTCCTCCCACACCTCACAGGTTTGCCAAAGAGATCACATCAATGCTAACTGGACTCGATGATCTTCCGAGGTCCCTTCCAGCCCTAATGTCTATGAAATCTAGGAAATCTATGAACTTACCTCCTTTTCCAGCAGGAAATGGCGTGATGAGGGGGTCCCTCTGCAGTGTCCTAGCACCGGCTGGATAGGGCACTGTATACGCAGCTGCTAAAGTGCTGAGGGGGATAGCACAGAGGATCCTCTCACTGTCTGGATGAACAAGTTAGTCCTCCAATACTCTGCTTAGCCAGGACCCTGAGAAACAAAGACAAAACTTAGGAACTTCCCGCCCGGGTCAGATCCATGGTCTGTTTAGCCCATTCTCCTTCTCTGACAGCACTCACAATCCAACACAGTTACAATCAGCTGGGGTCAAACAGAGGGATCTCATCCTGAATAGGCCAGAAACCAACTGCGCAAATCAGAAAAAGAGGTTGCCTTGCCTTGCTAAAGGCCAGCACCTCAGAAAAGGACCAGAGGCAAGCTTTTTCTCTAGTGACAGGATACCACTGGCATCTCCCAGCCCTGTTCTAGTAAGCGAAATCCCTGTGAAGTGCTCCCATTTCTGATCCCACCTGAAAGGGAGACCCTTATGGGCAGCCCCAGACCCTGGGCTTGCGATGGGGTTGGATTCTATTTCGCCTTTCCTCTTAGAAGAGTCTCTGTGCCATAAAGATTTCAAGCAGCTGTCCTCAAACTCTTAAACAGGTTCAATGCTACCAAACCTGAGGCTTTCACTGAAAATCCCTCAATGGTACGAACATCTTTATTGTCAACTTCCATTATTGTATTGCTATCCTCATGACATTGGGTGCTGTTCTGAAAGCCTCAGCACCTGGAGACATGTGATTTGGTGCGACTCTCAGCTGTGTAAGCCATATGCAGTTTCTGGTCCTCATTTTTGTCAAGAAAAGCCTGAAAAGGCTCTGGAATAAGAAAGCAAAGGAAAAGAGCCCCCATTTATTATTTAAATAAAAATCTCCTGATTGTTGATGTTTTGTGAATTGGAGACTGATGCATGATTTTTTAATGCTTGGGGTTGACAGTGCTAGAACTTCCCTTGGACAGGGCCTAGCACAGAAGAAAGCACAGAATCATAGAAAATGAGGGTTGGGAGGGACCTCAGGAGGTCACATCCAGTCCAACTCCCTGCTCAAAGCAGGACCAGCCCCAGCTAGATCATCCCAGCCAGGGCTTTATCCAGCTGGGTCTTAAAAAACTCCAAGGATGGAGCTGCCACCATCTCTCTAGGTAACCTGTTCAAGTGTCTTACTACCTTCCTAGTAAGAAAATTCTTCCTAATACCTAACCTAAACTTCCCTTGCTGTAACTTGGGCCCGTCGCTCCTTGTACCATCATCTACCACCTCTGAGAACAGTCCAGCTCCATCCTCTTTTGAACTAGTGTTGCCGACTGTTTAAATCTATCCCAAGAGGTTTCTGAAACACCAATGTGTCTGTGACACACAACACAAATGTGCCCATGTGCTAGTGCATATCACTTACGGATTATGGTACGTAGACTTGACATGAGGCAGGCCAATGCACATTACTATTACATTTTTAAAACCTACTGGATTACTGTGTAAGTCAGATTCAACATCTAATATTTATTTTTAATGAATGCCTTCTCATTTATCTGTTGGGTACCTCTAAGCAATCTCCTGGAGATTTCTTTCTATTTCCTGCAGACTCCAGGGCAATCCTGGAGGATTGGCAACCCTATTTCGAACTCCCCTTCAGGTAGTTGAAGGTTGCTATTACATCCCCTCTCAGTCTCCTCTTCACTAGGTTAAATAAGCTCAGTTCCCCAGCCCTTCCTCATAAATGTAACCATTAGCAGAGCCCAAGATCACTCAAAATCGAGAACACTTTAAACATCCCGTTCGCTTTGCAGCACTGTTGTGTTTGCAACTACTGCAGCTTGGACACTTCCACTTATCTTGCCATTTTCGCTTCCTGTTTCTTAGCCGGCAGCTGCAATGTTTAGGTTGCAGATTCAAAGGGGAATAGGTGACGCCCACATGATCACGGCTTTCATTGTAGCTTTGAAAAAAACAAGTGTTTGCTATTGAAAACCTGACAACATCAATTTTTGGTTCCTCTCACAAACACTTCTATTTTATCAACAAACAAAATGTAGGGACTAGCCTAGGTCGTGTATGGGGATTCCTCCCCAAAGGGACTCAAATGAATGGCAATCTATTAGCGAATTCATTAATGCATGAATTAATTCATTGCCTGATAACACCAAGTAGCTGCAGTCTGGACCAGATGCTTGCATGTGTGTGCATGTTTTTGTCTGTTGGGTAGATACTATTTTTATTATTTTTATTTATTCCTGCTTGCATTTACAGGAATACAACCAAATGGGACTCCATTGTATCAGGTGCTCTACATACATAAAACTAACAGCAGATAATCCCTACCCCAAAGAGCTCACAAACAAATGAGATACAAAAAGCATGGGAGAAAACAAGACTATCATTGTGCCCATTTTACAGATGAGGAACCAAAGACTTTGTTTTACAAAGACACTGTTTACCTTGGGGAGGTTTGGGGGGAGCTGATATCATAAGAAAGATGGCCACTTTGTGGCATTGCCAACCTATAAAGCACAGTATATCATAAAGAGTACTGATTGGAGCTGTATACCAGCATAGTAAACGGCTTCTTCAGGCTTTAAAAAGAGGATGTGGGAAACACTGCAGTAGTGAGTAGTGTTACAGTAGATTGGTTCCAACAAGAGGCTCTAAAACAGCATATTGGTAGGTGTCAGATGATATCTAGGAATTTAGATAGCTTTACTTTCTGAAAGCACCTTGTGAGGGAGGACAGTACATCTGGAGGAAGGAACAGTGCCTGGCTCTCTCACTTTATGCTGAACAGTAACCAGGGACCACTGGTTTGAGCCAAGGAGTACTCTTTTGCTCTGTTTGTACAGCCCCTAGCACCAGGTGCCTCACACCTGATCTAGCTCGATGGGGCTCTGAGCATGATGCTACCTTAAATCGGATGATGAATAATAGCAAGAACGGAGACCACATAAACAGGCCCCTGCTCACTCACACACATGGTCATGGTTCCCAGATGGTATCTTGTCAACACAGAGTCTTTCTAAATGCAAACTCTGCCCAGATGTGGCTTTCAGCCACACTGGCCTGAGTCCAACATGACTGTACACACTTCGCTGGAATCTCCATGTGCCGGCTGCTTCTTCCCCTCGCACCCATTTTAGATCAGAGAGTTATACCCTCAGTCACTTGTGGTTTATATATTTGCATCACTGAGAACAGAATCTGGCCTAATACCTATATGAGATGCACTGAGAAAAAGCCAGAAATTCCCCTAAATTTTAGAGGTGGGCGGGTTTTGTTTTGTTTTGCTTTTTTATTTTTTTTTTAAGCTAATGGTTCAGTCACCAGGGGGGGAAAAGGCAGTTTGAGGGAATTAAGATGATCTGGGAACTGGGAGCAAAATCAACCAGGAGTTTGGACTGCAAAAAAAGACAAATGAAAAGAAAAAAAAAAAAGGAAAAGGAAAAGCCCAAACATTTAATTTCAACATGCTCATAGCAAAACATGTGGATGTTGTGTTTTGAAGGCATGGTTTCATTTCAAAGGCCCAAGAGACTCTTCTTTTTTACCCAGGGTTCAAGTACCCCCCAAACTGAAACAAGCCTTCTCATTTTGAGTGGAACAAAAGATTGCAGTTGATCTGAAGTGAAACCGTTCTGCCTTGCTTTCTCACCATGATGAGAAACTTAACAAGTTCTCATTTTGATCAACACAGACCCACATTTTATACTGATTTTTCAGTTAAACCAGCAAACTGAAAAACACCTCTCTGTACATTGGTGCCAAACAGTTGTGCTTTCAGCTCTTGTGAGCATCCCCAGGGCAGAGTGCCCCAGCGCTAGCTTCTACCTGCCCTTTTATTTTGTTATGGGATGTGGAACCAAAGGCACTGGACCGGCCATAAACTCGGTAGTGCTCACTCCCTGGCTGAAGGGAGGCCTGGGACACATGCAAACAGCCTTGTGACCCTGGGAGGGTTTGGATCGAAGGCCTCCGTTACTTTCTAGTTGTTTTAGAGAGATCCTCTTCCCTTCTGTCTGGCTCTGCCCCAGGCAGCAGCCAGGTGCCTTGCCAATGAGCATCCCCACCTGCTTTGCCAATGAGCCCAATGAGCCTGGGCCCAAGAGGGATGTTCAGTCTCAATAACCCCTTTTGGTCTTTGGCTGAAGCATCCAACAGAATGGCCTGAGTTAATCAGTTGTGCTGCTTTGGGTGCTTGGCTGCTGCAAACTGGGATCACGTTAGGAACAGGAGCTGCCCTCCGACGATGGATCCTGGCTTGCTCTGCTGACTTGTGATTGTTAAGCGATATCCCACATGCAGCAAGAAAGATGGCACCCCCTTTCTCTGAATTATTTCCCTCCTTGTCTCCTGCCCTCCATTATAGGTATCACTAGGGTGAAGACTCCCATTTTGAGTGCTGAGCCCCAGGTGATTGAACGTTCAGCCCTGTGTGAGCTGGGTCAGGGCTGTGAATTCGCCTGTTTGTGGTAAAACCAGGAGTCGGGCTAAATAAATTCTTAAGATGCTCAGTGTTTCTTCGCTTCCCACCTCATCTGGCAGGCTAGGTCTTAAAAAGCGAGCACTATCTCCCTTTGGGGGAGGTGGCTGAGCTCTTCTGTTATAACATAATTTTTTTATATCATTAAAATAGATCTACATCTATCTATATTTAGGTATATATATACATCCTCTCTCATAGACTTCCATTGCACCTTTTCTTATCCAACTACCTTAATAAACCCACGCACCCCTTACAATAACCACATCCGTTCCACTGGGAGGAAGGGAATGGCTTGTAGACATTCCCATTCCCATGGGACGTTCCCATACACATTCCCAGATGGACTCGAGGAGAAAAGCCTGAGGGGCCTGTGAGCTGAAATGGAGGAAGCTGACATAAAATTCCCAAAGAGAAGGATTGCTGCCTGTCTTCCTGTGCATGCAGCTCTGATGGGACAGAAAGGCCAGGCCACCTGTCCCTAGATAGAGGGACTATTCAGATGAACAGTTTTTCCACTGAACAGACTCTAGGTACGTAGAGCTGGTTTTCGAAGGTGTCCCTTGAGTGGAGGTGACTCAGTTCCTATCTGCATGTTAAGTAGACCTGAATAGCAGAAGTGTGGCGCAACCGCCCCTTTGACATCAGAGGAACTTTCACATGCTCAGCACATCGGAAAACCCAGCTCCAAAGCGTCATAGATCTGAAAGTGGCCCCAGGTAGGGGTTGCTTTAGCCAAGGTTGGGTTTAAATTCTACGCCTGCGCTTTCCAGTTCTTTGAACTGGGAAGAGTGGCACCGGCCTGGCTTCCCAGAGATCATGAACTTGGGAGGTTTCATTCACGCAGTTATGTCGAGGGCTAGAAAGTGCTATCGGTATGGCCTGGCAGTGTCCCTCGTGTGGGGTTTGTTAAACATGTGGGAGAGAGAGATGAGATCCAGGTGCAGATGTAGATTTTGACTCCGATAGGGTTTCAGCAGGCAGTGTTTGAAACACGAGTCCTTCTCGGCTCATTATTAAGAGCAGGGCCATTTACAAATTTCAGCTGCAGAGTTTCAGCCCTTCCAGCCATAGGGGTGCCAGTGTGTGACTCAGGCCCTTTTTGTCCAAGCCCTTATATGACAATGATGGTGACCAGAAGACAATCATCCTCCACGGCACGAGCTTGCCAAAGGTGACGATGGTAGCTCCTAGGAACCCCTGGGCCCCACTTTGGACAGAACAGAGTTGGCCTCAGCCCCAAGGAGCAAACAGTGACTCTGACTCAGCAAAACACTTAATCATACGCCCAAGAACTGTGATGACTCAGGGGTTATAGATGCCACATCAGCATGACTCATCGTGTTTACAGAGACAAACTTCAACAAGTAAAAATAAATGCAATTTTTAGCCCATCATAAAGAAGACCAAGGAGTGACTCAGGCACAGTGTATAAATGCTTTCATGGGCAGAAAATACCAGATAATGATGAGCCCATTAATCCAGCAAGGAAAGGCATAACAAGAGTCCATAGCTGGAAGTAAAATGCAGGCACACTTAAGCAGTGTTTTTAACAGTGAGAGCGACGAATCCTAGAAAACACTACTGCAGGAAGTGAGGGATTCCTCATCACTTTGTATCCAGACTGCATGCCTTTGTGCATGATGTGTTTCAACCAAATATACTTTTCCCCTGCCTGGGAGCTCCTACACTAACTTTCCATTTCTTGCTTGGCTTCAAGTTTCCTTTCCTCTCCTTAGCCTTGAGGGGAAGAGGGAAGTGATTCTTGCCTCTTCACTTGCATTCTTGCTCAGAATTGAAAGCTGGCCTTTGTCTTCAGGCCGCTTCTGCCTTAGGAAATATTCTCTGATGCCCATTGCCCACAGAGTGATTCATTCAGATACAATGGAGGTGTTGCTACACCCGGCTACTGACCAACATTGATGAACAGCAAAATCATACTGCCCTCTAGTGTCAGCCAAGCCAGCTGCCTCCATTATCCTTTACTATCAAAGGTGAGAGGTTCAAAAGACATCAGAAAGTTGAGTGCTTGGTCTTTGGAAATTTGGCCAGACCTGGGGGTCCTGGGCCCTAGACACAAAGGTCTGTAGAAACCTATAAAAAAGTCTCCTCTTTAAGCATTTCACTCGAATGTTAAGCTGAAAGGCAGAGTCCCATTCTCCTTGGCCTGGCCCTCGTTTTGCTGGGTGATTAGCGACCATGCATGGTGCAGACTGTGAGAGACTCAGACCTGTTCTAGGAAGGAAGGACTTTTTAACAACTTTATTTTACAAAAGGTCGGGTACAGAAAGCAAAAAAACCATTAGGCTCTAGGAAGGAAGGAAGGAAGGAAGAAAGAGTTGCAAACAATCATACGTTGCCCTTCTCAAGCATCTGACTTCTGAGGGGCTCAAAGTGCAGCAGGCATTCTGGGAGAAAGATTCATGGTTATTCTGGGATATGGGGCCATAAAATTCTCCCTGTCTTCCAGAGGAGGCAACTGAGGCACAAAGAGAGAGAGGCAGTGACTTGTCTACATTCATTAGGATATGCTCTCACTTGAGTCATTTTACCCTGAGCAGGTTGATTTTTAGTTGACAGGAGGCAGATGATGCACCTGTAAAGCTTTATTTGATGACGCAGGCCACCGTTTACACCAGTGTATGCATCTTGGATTTAGTTAGTCTATAAAGTGGAAATCTACCCTGCCTTTAAGCTTACTTTGGACATTCTACGTGACTGGTTCAAGATACAAATGCCTGATTTACTCTGGCATATTTGTGTAGCCTGGGACGAATGTCTAGAAAGCATCTAGATAGGCCTCTACAAAGCCTTAACTATCTTGATTACCTCAAAGTAAAAAACATGCATGTAGACCAGCCCACTGAGAAAGGCTGTCAGAAAGACACAGAGTGTTCAAACCTCCAGCACTTTGCTTCAGCACGCACCATCCCTCTCCACGTATTTGTGAAACAGCGTAAGAGAAATAAACCAAGCTCAACAGAGAGAGAGATGTTGGCCCTGAATTTGAGAGGTTCTGAGCCAGTAGAACGGGACCATAGCATTAAATCTTCAATCCCTGGGCTGGTTTTCAAAGAACTCAGCCCCTACTCAGACACTTGGATGACCAAGGTTTTCAGGGAGAGGAGCTAAGTGTTCAGTATTTCCAAAGCTTCATCCACTTCATTTAAGTAGCTAAAGGGAGCAGGTTGTGGGTGACGAGTTCTTGAAAACAGAACAATCAACATTTTTTCAAATCTGACTAGTAATGAGGCAAAGGACTAATTCAGATGGCTTGTGCAACTGTGAATGTTGGTATTTTGTGTCTTCAAGAGCTTTGCTTTGTACCTTTGATGTCCTCTTGAGTGGCAAAGTATTTGCTAATGTGCTTTTAAGGTGTTGCTATTTATTTAAAGGAAGAAAATCCATACCCAGAACTAGTTATGTGCAAGAATAATGTATCGTGACTAGCAACACTGGCCTGATTCAAAGCCCTGTGGTCCCACTGGAGAAGACTAGTGATCTGGTGGACTTAGCCTAGGACTTGGGAGTTGTAGAGACAAGTCTCTGCTCTGACACAGACCTCCTAGTTGACCCCAGACAAATCACTTTCTGAGCTCCAAAATGACCGCACTGCTCTACCTCACCAGGAGGGTGGGAGGTGCTCAGAGATCACACGAATAGGAGCTTTCTAAGTAAGTGAATGAGCTGGTGGGGGGATACAGTGTAAGCACATGGACAGACGGAGTACATGCAAAGTGCTTCAGATCCCATCCTGATCTGAGACTTTTCAGTTCCATGTGAACATACTGACATTTCCCAGCTGAAGTGGCTCCTAAGCGCCAGAGCCAATGCTGCTGAGACACTATGGCCACAGGGGCTAGCGAGCAAGCATCTTAACGTGGGTGTCCTAAGGGAAGGCCCAGCACACTACTTCCAGCCAGCCAGACCAGGCTGTGGGGCAGGAGCAGGGCTCCATCCAGGAAAGCCCAGCCAGAATAAAATACAGTGTGTTAATTTGTTTTTAAGCTACAAAAGCTTTGTATTAAAACTTCAAAGTCTGGGTGCTGTACCTTTGGAACACAGCACACCAAGGAAGCTTGGTGAAAGAAACTACGCGCTGTGAGGGCATCCTACATGAGATCTGGCCCTGACAGCAAGGGGAAGGAATGAGAAGGAATGAGAATGTCTAAGAGCCTCCTCCAGGCTTTACACTGGCCCTTTTCCAGCCCTCCTCTTGAAGCTGTGTCTCTGCAACTTGCGCTGAATAGTTTGGGAAGGTGTCTGCCCCTCTGGGAGCAAAGATCCAGGCCAGCATCCATCTCACTGAGGCAGAGCCTCTAGCTTGCTCCTTTCCTCCTGGCCCCATATACCTCCCACTCTCAACCCCTTCAGGGGGCCAGCTTCAAAGGGAGCACTGGCTGGAGAAAGACCTAGTTAATGTGCGATGTGCAGCATGGTGATTGGAGCCCTGTACTAGAAACTGGAGAGAGGCAGCTCCAAGCCCCTCCTGAGTGAGGTGGGGTCTCTTACTTCCTGGGCGAGTGGCCTAACTACTCATCTCCTGGGGCCCTCCTGCACCCACTAGTCATGGGCTTTTGCCAGGTAGAATGTCATGATTTCTACTTACCCAGCATACACGTGTATGTATTGATGTAACTGCGTCCTTGCCTAGACAATCAGTGTGTAGCCTACTGTGTATGGTCAGTAACACATGGGTGCTACTGTGTCCCCAGTGTATGAAAAGCAGGATCACAAAGTAGGCATCAATGCCAAAAGTGGCAGCTACATGGCTGGAAAACTGTAAGGTGAAACAGGATTCTGCCCTAAACCTACAGATTTTCAAATACAAGTGCTTCAGACCTGGAATCTAAACCCACCCTTAAGCCCTGATCATTTACATTCTGCAAGAGGGTTCTGTGCATGATATCAGAAAAGCAGATTACTCACAGCTCTCACCAGAACCATAGGAGCTGCGGCGTTCAGTGCCTCTCAGAAATCAGCTTGACCACTTAGGTGCCTACATACCATTTGGATGCTTAATGCTCAACACACCAGACTCCAGAAACATATGAGCTTAACTTTATGCACTGTAAATTGACTCTGCAACTTTGGTGGGAGCACACAGACTGAATGGAGTCATTTTGTAAGGTAAGCACCTTAGTTTGAAAATGATAGCCCTGTTCACTACCAAATTTAATCAGGTTTAATATTAATATTAAATTAATAGCATCCCGTTCTCTCAGTCATTATTATTTAAGCTCTGATAGTCTTCTATTATTGTCATTATGGTAAGAGTCACCAGATGGCACTGTTATACACATAGTCTCATGTCATGAGTTCCTTTTACTGGTGTGTAAGCAGTGCAATCTTGGGAAAAATGTTCTGTTGTTAGATTTGTAGTGATATTTCTCTTTGGTGGTGGTGCTGCTAACAGTAGTAGAATTTGCACTTACTCTTCCTAGAGTCGATGTTTATGCCAGCGTTGTCTTCAGGGAGATGGGTTTTGATTTTCTTGTTCAGATTCCTGAAGCAATGGATTAGTTTGCATGGCGTTCGGTCATCTTTGTACAGGGACAGTCATACATAGACACCTGTTGGAAAGTATTTGTTGAAAGAAACTTTAGTGGGACATTGCTCTTTTTCAAAAAGAAAAAAGGTAGAGATCTCCAAGTGTCAGACACACTTCATTGAAACCATTTTTTAAAATAAGTTTGCTTTTTCTTTTTTCCACAAAAAACAAACTATTCAGAGGAAATTTCAGTGAAAAAGAACCCCCACCCCCATTTTTTAGAACATCTCCAAAAACTGTTGACATATTAGACTAGCTCCAGTGCAGAGCGTAAACCAAAAAACATCCCTGAATCTGCCTCACTGATTTCTTTTTCACAGTGAAACCAAACTGTAAGGCCCTACACTGTGTTACCATTTCACAGAGAGCCAATGCTATTCAGAAACATTTCTATTATGACTTAAATGCCTCACCTGAGATCAGGACTTTGTGATGCCAGGGGCTGTACAAAGAGGAAGAAACACTCCCTACTGCAAAGAGTTTGTATTACAACTAAATAAGATAAAGGGTTATAAAGAAAACCGAAGCAAAGATGGGTGAAGCAACATTTCTTTCCAGGGAATCTGGCAGAACCAGGAATATCACCCATATGGGTGGATCTAAAATTTTAAAAAGGGGAGTGCAGATGGTGTGGTGCGTCATCACATCTAACCCAACAACATATTTTTTTCCAGTTAAAGAGACACTAGAAGCTTTATTAATATGACAGGAGCTAACACTGTATTATTTGGTTTAAGACCAAGCAAAAACCAAATACAACTCTTGGAATGTGCATTAATCTGCTAGAGTATATATAAAGGTTAAAACTCCAAGGGCTATCGGATCCCATTATAAAGATTCATGTCTATCCAGACTTGGAGGAAAAGTTCCCAACAAAGTGTCTTGACGCCCATCTTGCTGGGGTCATCTGACCCCAGTGGCTTTTCCTGCCCAAGTGCAGGGGGTCTGGACCTGATGATCTGTAAGGTCCCTTCCAGCCCCTACCATCTATGACACTAGGCACAAAAATAGTCACAGGATACTGTATTGTCAGTCCTGTAGTCATTACAGTTAAATGCGTGTCTTTTATTCAGATGCATTAAAAAAAATAAAAATCTAGCCTTCTTGAGTGCCTTGACAATGCCTGCAATACTTCACTGTCATTCGTTTTTCTACCTCATCTGAGTTCAGGTTTTTAGCTAGAGCTGAAAACAGGCTGTGGAGCTGTAAAATAGGAGAGATATTACCACAGATCCTGGTTTTCTCTGATTTAAGATAATCCCCAATTTTCAGTTAAAGAAAGTAACCCACATGCCCATTTTTCCGTGATTTTAACAAAACACCATCTATATATAGAGATATATACCTATATATCTCTCTCTCTATATATATAGAGGTGTGTGCACATATATATGTGTGTGTATATATGTATAGACGTGTGTGCGTGCGTGCGTGTGTGTAGTGGTGTTTTGTTTTAATCATAGAAAAATGTGGATTTGGGGGTTACTGGTTTTTAACCGAAAACTGGGGATTTTTTTTAACTCAGAGAAGCCCAGGGTCCCTGGACATTACCAGGAAGTTAGGCAGCTTGCAAAGGGAAGACGTTCTTCCTCAGGCGTGAAGACGGGAAGCGGGGCACAGCTGCCCAGCCTGCTGAGGAACCACGTCTGCCATTCGGACGCTTGTCTGGCTTCCTCCCAGCGTTGTAGCTGGTGCAGTGACAGAGAAGGCCCTAAGAAATCCTTGCCCCCCGCGTCGTTTCGGGCCCACCAGGGCTACAACGTCACTATTTCACTCCCATTACCCGGACGGGATAACAGACAGCAAAAGCGCAGAGGAAGGGATAGCTGCGTTGGTGGGACGTCAGGACGGAGGTTGTTCACCCCGGCGGAGTGGAGAGAGATTAACAGGAACCGGGAGGCAAGGGGCTCTCTCAGCCCCTCTCAATAGAAACGCGGCGGTTGGTGGCTCCTGCCAGGCGCTTGGCTTTAAACATTTGGGTGGAGCAGAAATCAAAGTGGGGGGCCGCAGCCCCCGATCACCTGCACGTGCTGCTGTGGCAGCTTGCCCGGCAGGCTGCGCAGGGCCCGGCTGCTCTGGGGGGGCGTTAGGAAGCTTCGGACAAGGCCCCACGTGCAGCGAGGCTCACGTGGCAAGTTCACGGGCCAGCGCAGTGGACGTGCAGGAATCCGAGCGCCCCCCAGACCCACCCCACTGCGTCCTCCTGGGCCTCTGCCCCTCCAGGCTGGAGCTGAAGGGGTTAACTGCAGGGAGCCCCCCCCCCTTACCCACCCAGAAATGACACCCCCTTCTCCTCAGGGGAAATGGTTTAACCCACTACATCTCAAACAGCATTTCACCCCTCTTCCTTGGGGCGAGTGGTTGGACCCATCCTGTCTCCCCCCTCCCCAGGCAGGTTGTTTAACCGCAGCTCACTCCTCCCCGGCGCAGGTGGTTTAACCCGCTTTCCCCCTGCACTTGGTTTAAACTGTGCCCTCCCCTTCTTCCCAGGACAGATGGTTTGCCCCTTTCCCTCCTTGATTTAAACTCCTCCTCTAGCAAGTTGGTTCCTTCCAGACCACTTCAAGGATGGTTCGCCCCACACACGCCCCGCCCTGTCCTCCTCTGTGAGAATGGCTTTGCCCTTCCCTTCCCGCAGATGGTCTCTCCCGCCTGAAGTGGGAGGCTCCGCCCTCTCTCCCGTGTCCTTGCTTCACGTCCCCGCAGCATCAGAGCTCCGCATTGGCTCGGCGGAAGGCGCCCGAGCCGCGCAGCCAATGGCCGTGCTCTGCCTTCCCGCACGCAAGATGGCGGCGCCGGGGTCGGGTCGCGGGGGCCCCGGAGGGAGGCGGTGAAGCGGCCTCGGCCCGCGGCTCCGGGACCCGCCGCCGCGCCGCTCCCGCCCGGGGCCCGGCCGTGCCATGGCCGCCGACAGCAGCAAGCAGTTCTGGAAGCGGAGCGCCAAGCTGCCGGGCAGGTGAGGCTTGAGTTGCCCCCGGGCCGGGCTTCGAGGCCCCGAGGCGCTGCCTCCTCCCCGCCCGCGGCCTTCCCGGGCTCGCGTGTGGTCTTGTGTCCCCTTGTGCTTCCCTCGCAGCCTCCAGCACCGCAGGCCTGGGCGCTCCCATTCAGGCCCTGCAGCCCCTTGGCTCCAGCACTGGGCCCCACCGCGTCCAGGGGCCGCGGTTTCCACGGGGTGACAAAGAGCGGCCTCGCGCTCGTCGCTCCGTGCCCCCACGACGCTGCCCTGCCGAGCGCTTCTTCCTTTCCCACTTGGTGTTGAGAGGCCCAGGGCCAGGCGAGCCCAAGCCCCGTGCTCCAACTTCCCCAGGGTCGAGGTTTGGGAGAAGTTGCTGGTCTCGCGTGCTGCCAGCTTGTCATGTCTGTTGCAGAAGGTAGGGGTAGCTCTGTCTCTCGCATCTTCTGCACACTGATCCTTTCCTGTCCCTGCAGCATGGTCCGGGCACGTTCTCCAAAAGAGCTCACACAGAGAAAGGGAAGTTTCTTTTACAATCTGCTCGCTTTTGGGATCTTTCCTTGCGCATTCATTACCTCCTCTTCCATCTTCCTGAGAGGGAAGAGACGAGCCTTGAAGCTTTCTGTAGGCACTGGGTGCTCGTGGCATGGTAGTTCGTCGTGACCATACCCTTTTGGAGGCATCCTTATTCCCATCTTAGACGTGCAGGAGGGGACAAAGGTGTGGAAGGGAAACGAGTTGCCCTCTGTCACCTGCCGGATGCAGGCGACAGAATCAAGCCACTCGTTGCTTTTTCCTGTTACTAACAACACTTCCAGCTGGCGCTGTGGGGAGTCTGAGCCCGGCCGTGCCTTTCTGAATAGGAAGAACCTGGTTAGTTTCCCTCGTGTCCTGCTCTAGAGAGAGGTGCTCAGCAGGACACCACATTGCTTGCCCTCCGTGCGTAGGGCCTTCATATTAATAATAAAAGTGGGTTATGCTGCTCTGTGGGAGTAGCAATGGCTTGCTTTTTGAAATGTCGTTGGCAGACTTCTAGGATTTACTTTCTGCTGCTGCATTGACACTAAACAATTCATCTCTTTATATGCAGTAGAGCGGATGGACCGCAGCAGAGAGCTGCTTTGTGTTGAAGTGAAAGAGACCCTGCCTCAAAGAGTTTTTGTATCTAAATTTCAGTAGGTGAAGGTGGAAGGAGGGAAGAGACAGATGGACAGTGACTGCTCCAAGGTCACCCAATAGGTCATTGCCGGAGTTGGAGCAAAGCCTAGGTGTTTGCTTCTTGTCCTGTGCTCTCTTCACTGATCCAGTGTCGTCCGTCAGTGGAGGAAAACGCCCAGGTGAAGCTGACTCAATCCAGAAAGAGGACTTGCGCAGACTAGCTTCTAGCTTCCCTAGCCAAACTGAGCTCCATTTAAGAAATCAATGGTGTCAGAGGTGCCGAGAGATCAAGATTAGTGTATTCTATAATAAATTTTAATGATAGTCACCCCCAGAGCCACTTGTCCTCTTTCTGCCTTGGTTTGCCCACTTGCAGTAGAGAGGATGGGCTAGCCCAGGTTTGTATGCTGCCTTTGGATCCTCTGTTGAAAAACTTGTGCTGCTGATATTAAAATATCAGGCTTCTCCTTCACCTGATCAGGCAGTGGGGATGAAGTTTTACTTTCAGACCCTCCTATGTAAGCTGCTCAGCTCTTTCACAGTCCTGTTCAACCTTTTGCTATTCATGGTTTCTGATATCTCTTACTGGCCGGCTTAGGCAAGTCAGCCACATAAATGACTCGTAAAGCTATTTTTTACAGGTTTTTTTTCTAATCATATCCACCCCTGGTAGCTCTAACCACTACCAAGTAGGAAATGGTCACCTATACTTCCTTCAAAAAAAAAAAAAAAGTTTGCAGTAGGGCTCTAAGCAGTCAGGTTGTATTGTTAGAAGCCTGCAGACTTTTCAGCCACATCAGCTTGTGCTTATCGGTATGTTCATGACTTCCTGGGTAGAGGAGAAACGCAAAGAAATGGAGCGTTTGCTGGCAAGTGGAAGCTTGTGCGATCTCCAGTGTATCCTTAGAAGTTGCCCCACTAGTTTCCTCCCTGTGAGCAGTGCTGGTTCTTTTGCTTTGTTCTCTCCTTCAGCCTGCCTTTAGAAGGACAGCCAGGGCAGGGGGTTATCCAGGGAAGTCAGTGGCAGAACACGCCCGCGCGCACGCACAAGTTGTATGGGCACCCTCTGACACTTGCTGTTGCAAGGAGTCTGCATTCAGTTCAGGAGCTGCCTGTTCAGAGAGGCTAAGAAATAGCAGGCCAACACTAGAGGCTTTTTGAATGGAATAAGATGATATGGGCTATATTGCTAGAAGTGCCTTGGGTGGGGATGATGCTGCCATAGTAGAGTGCATAGCTTTGGGCTCTTTTAAAGGAGGACAAACATTGGAAATCTGAGCCTTTTCTAATACCTTGGGTTAGGCTAGTCTGTTTTGGATGTTCAGGCCTGCCTTTCTGAGCAATCTCGCACTGCCCAAGGGCACCAGAAAGGGGCTTCTTACTCCAAGGTTTAATCTTAAGAGCACTGGGTACCTAACAAATCTGGAGGTAGGATGCCTGAGTTGGGGATTAATGGTCTGTTCCTCAAAGGACTCTAGCATTTATTCCATTCTAGCAGCCTCCCATTAGGAGCAGAGGAATCTTCTGTCCTGTGACTCCGATTGTTGTGTAGGAGCGGGCTTATAAGACCATACAAACCCCACTTGGGCCTTGAGAGCCGCTCAGCTGCCTCCCCCAGGCAGCTCTAGCAAAAGCTGCCCTGGGCTGTTTGCAGTCTGTAGCACTGATCTTGTTTTACTCTTGATAATCAGCTTGCGATCAGTGCCCACATGGCCACCTTCATTTAATAACTGTCTTGGTGCCTCTGTCTTAATTAGTCTGGAAAAAGTGCCAGCCCAGCCTGTTGCCAGCCTTTTCAGAGCTCCAGGCTACAAACCAGAAGCTGCTGCACAGCAAGCCACCCCTGGTGAGGCTTCCGCACTGCTGCCCTGGTGTGAAGAGCCTATTGTTGCAACCTCTCCTATGTTGCAGTTGCCTCTGCCTGTGATAGCTCTGCTGTTTCCTTGCATCTGTGGCACTGCTGCCAGCTGTGTCTGGGCTGCTGCCTTCCCTCAGCCAGATGCTTCCAATACTCATCGTGTCTTCCAGCTGCAGCCAAGCCACCCTCCACCCCTTCCCTCCTGTCTGGGATGGCTTGGAGCTGCTGGCTCTGTATGGAGCCAAGGGGTTCTGCCTACAGCTGGTGGGAGTGGGGGGGACAGTTGCACCAACCCACATGGACGTGTTGCTGTTGGCCAGCTCTGGTTGCTGTTGGCCAGCTCATGTTGCTGATGGCCCCATTGTCCCCACAGTCCCATGCAGAGAAGACGTGTGTGCAAGGAGACTGGCTTTGGTTTGGGCAGTCTCAGTCTTCCAGGAATGCTTGGGCTTTTCAGGCTGTTGATATAGTGATAATCATATAATGCATTAGCACTTACAGACATCCTGGACATACACCTTGTTATGCCATGTCCCATCCTGTGAGTCAGGGAATGTCAGCCCCACTTGACAGGAAGAGAAACTGAGGCACCAAAGCAAAGTGACTCATCCTGGGATCACATAGCAAGTTGCTGCCTGAGCTGGGCTGGAGTTCTAGCTGGGTCTTCCATGTGCCCTTTTGCTCCTGGTCATTGTCAGTTGGAGCTCAACATCAGCCTCTTACAGCCAAGAGCTCCCCTGCGTCATGGCTTAGTGCAACTTCTCTGAACATCTTTCTCCAGGGACTTGAAAGCATAACAAAGGATGCCTCTCCTGCCGGACTGCTATAGGGGAGCGCTTCCCTGGTTTATTCAGAGGGGAAATGGAGATGCAGCATCACTCACCCAGTGAGTCAGTGGTGGCCTAGCAGAGAACCCTGGGACCAGGCTGAGCCCCTGCTCCCCTCGCCATAGCCATGCCATGGAACTATCAGGAGTTCAGTGCGTCAGGGCAGGGAGGCAAGGAGGTTATGTCTGAATCCCATTGAAGCTGCTTTCAACCTGCATTTGGATTCCAAGAATGGCGTAGCAGCACAAGCTTGTCTGCACCTGAGGAATCTGTTCACAACACTTCTGTGGCTTTTGTTTCCCCTGCAGCATTCAGCCTGTCTATGGAGCCCAGCACCCGCCACTGGATCCCCGGCTCACTAAAAAGTAAGTGCCAGGCCTCACCACTTCCTCTTGGGCAGGCAGTGAGGTCTCTATGCCTCTGGTTTGCCAAGGGTGTTTCCTACCCTGTCTTGCATGAAGGATCTTGGACCTTCATCTCCTCTGCAGTCTGGCAGCTTTGCCCCTCCGGTTTGCTAGACTGAATCTGCATGTGTTTGTTGGTGAGCAAAAAGTGGTGTCGGCTGTTTGCTGGCCTGTGTGAAATGAGCTGGCAGCCACGATATAATTTTAGTGATTGGACATCCACAGCTCTCAGCCCACTCATGGGCACCAGCTTGGGCCATCTCAGCCTAAAGTCTGTGAGGGGTACTTTGAGTCATGGAGCCTGAGCTCCTGAACAGGAGGAGCAAGCAGTGTGTGGGGCACCAGCAGTGTGGCTTATGGGAAACACTTAGTCCCAGTGCTTTCAAGTCAGCACCAATTTTCCCCAGCCCTTAAAGGGAGATGTTATCTACTGGCCTTGCCTCCCTATCATGTTGCACAGTGGTGCCTGGGCATACTCCGGCACCTGGACTTTGATTCCTGCAGCATGAAGACAAGGCAGACTCTCTGGCTGTGTCTGAAAGCATACCCAGGCCCAGCTCTGACAGCTAGGATTGCCACAGCCATGGGCAGAAGCACATACACACAAACCTGCTGTGCTTGCCTCTCCCTAAATTAAGTGTGGCTGCTGATCTCCCTGGTCTGTGTGTCTGTGAGCCTGGCAGCCACTTTGTGCAGCCAGGAGTTATGGGAGTTTGTTCTCTTTGTATTGCTGGGCAGAGGAGCCAGACTCTCTGGCACCTCTCCTGCTGGCGCTCAGCTTTTACCAGCTCAGGCTAGAACTCTTGGGCAGCCTGCTTGTGGTGGGGGTGGGGTTCATGGAAGGATTAATGCATTCCTTAGCATAGGCTGAGGAAGAGGGCAGGAGGTCATACCTAGGATAAAGAGGCTGGTGTGGTGCTGTACTGGATGGCCCTTGGAAGGGAAAGAGGATGGAACCCTTGGGAAGGGTCATGTGGGACTGAGGGCTGGAAGAGGCCAGGTTTACCTCGTATCGTGACACTGATGCACTCTCCCCATGGCCCCAGCTTCATCAAGGACCGCTCCAAGGTCAACGCACTGCCTCTGAAGAGCAAGAAGGCCTCTAGCTTCCATGAGTTTGCCCGTAACACCAGCGATGCCTGGGACATTGGCGATGATGAAGACGAAGACTTCTCCTTCCAGACCCTGAACTCAAAAGTGGCCAAGGCCACAGCAGCCCAGGTCCTGGAGAACCACAGCAAGCTGCGGGTGAAGCCCGAGCGGACCCCGTCTGCACTGAACGAGATGCCATCCAACTGTAAAGTCATCAAATCCAGCAGTGAAGCCCAGCTCTCCAGAACATCTGGTGAGTGCTTCTTGCAAGCATGCTTTCTTGAGTGGTTGCTGTTGAATTGAACCCCTTACTATTGCCCACATAGAGGCTTACAGAAGAATTGCCACCCCATGGACTTTGATTTGTCCCTATGTTACTAGTCTAATGCCCCAACTCCAGGCCCAGCAGCTACCTCTCCACCAGCAACATTTAGCCTGGAGTTCTTTGGGGCTCCACATCCTGCTTATAGTCCTTTGCCTGTCAGCCTTGGGTTAGCATCCCCCAGGATTGTGAATCCATCCTTCCAGGCTGTTAAAGAAGTCTAGAAAGTCCTTAACAGCTTCAGGTTGGTTGCTCTGAAAGTAAATTTATAGATCTCGGCAGCCAGCAGATGGCAACAGAGTCTGTGTAATGCCTGTTGTGTTCTGCATGCCAAGGTGCCTGCTCCTTGGCACAAAGGAGGCCCAACGATGTAGGCTAAGTAACATTGGTTTTGCTGCAATCCCCAAGTGCCCTCTTCTGCTGACACACAGTGGTCAGGTTCTGAGCAGATGGCAGCCTAGTGTGTTGAATGCGAAGGGGAGGAAGGAAGGAGAGGATGAAAACTGGAGTAAGAGGAAGGGGTTGAACAGGAGGAAACAATGAAAACAGCAGCAGGAAGCTGGCTGTACTCCATCTTGGACCATGGCTTTGAAGTCAGTCTGAGTTCCCATCCTGTGATGTCCCCAGGCTGTACAAGAGTTTCTGGTAGAGGGAATTAGAGCTGGCAGGGTGAAGTGCTGATGTTGGTTGTAGCTTCTATTTCTCAAGTGCATTAGGGGAAGGCAAGCCTAGGAACAATGGAATGATGGGAGACTTTTGAGAGAGGTCTTAATGCTTGTCAGGGTGCACATAGGACCAGGGCTTACTGTGGGCTATCTAGCTTCCTGAGGTATTAATGTAATCCCAAGGACTAGAGAAGGCACCCCTACTTGGGCAAGCCTCTCCTTTGTTAGGGGGTTGGAGAGATCCCAAAGCAGTGTGTACAAAGCAGTGTGCACACAGACCCAGAAGTAGGGCTTTATTCCTCTGTAGGCAACAGGGGAACCTGAGGCCCAGTTCAGGAACAGAACAGATTCCCTAAATCCCTGTCCTGTGGTTGACTTCTGCTGTGATGTTGCTCCCACCCTGCTGGCTCTCTGACTGTCCTCTTGCCCTCTGACAGAGGACACCTGTGTGCGGAACCCACTCCACAAACAGCAGTCCCTCCCACTCAGGCCTATCATCCCACTTGTCGCCCGCATCTCTGACCAAAATGCCTCAGGGGCTCCTCCGATGACTGTGCGAGAGAAAACCCGTCTGGAGAAGTTCCGGCAGCTCCTGTCCAGCCACAACACGGACCTGGGTGAGTGCAGGGGAAAGGGGTAGTTCAGGGAGGTTTGGGGTATGTCATTGGGGTCCTACAGCATCAATCAAATGTGAGCAT
Organism: Caiman crocodilus; assembly: GCA_030014935.1. NCBI lineage: Eukaryota > Metazoa > Chordata > Crocodylia > Alligatoridae > Caiman > Caiman crocodilus. The sequence continues at coordinate 758,956 of JAGPOW010001998.1, read as the reverse complement.
GGAACAGCACCAGTAGAAGCTGGATGCGGTTGCTGCTGGGCAGACTGGGCTCTTCTGTGGATACTTTGTGGTAATTGAGCGGGGATCAGCTGGATTTGGAGCCCCTTGCATCTGCTGCTAGTGATGTTGGGGACACAGGTTCTGGGCTGGCTGGGTCCAAGCCCCAGTGGCCCTACAACGCATCCTGTGTGTGGCTATTGCCAAGCCTTGCTGGGGACACGGTGTCTCTTGAGCCCACAGGAGCAGACTGGGGTTTCCTCTCCTTCTAGGTGTAGTCCTGACTAGCCGTGGACCTCACTCAGGACGTGCCTAGGGATCTAACCCACTGACACCACTGTCCGTTTGCAGATGAGCTGAGGAAGTGCAGCTGGCCCGGTGTGCCCAGGGAGGTCCGGCCTGTGACGTGGCGGCTCCTGTCAGTAAGTACTAAGGCAAAAGCCTGCTGCAGCCTTGTACAGACAGCTGCTCTAGCCCCTGGGACTACATGTGTGGGAGCATGTGCAGCTGGGCTGGAGGTTCATAGATGTTGGGCCCTCAGTAGGTCATTGACCCCCTGCCCTAGGCCAAAAAGAGCGCTGGGGTCAGATGACCCCAACTAAGTGCTTGTCCAGTCTTCTCTTGAAGATCCCCAAGGTAGAGAGCACCACCAGAGGTACCTGGCCCTGCCTTATGGCACATGGTCAGTACAGAGATTCTGTTCAGTTCCGTATTCCCCTACACAGTCTAGCCATCCCCGTGCTCCCTGCACCCTGGCTAGTTAGCCTGCACAGCTCGCTCCTGTAGGTAATTGGTGTCTTGCGGCAAGTTTGAAGAGAAGCTGGTGCTGAGCAGCTAGTCAGCTCTGTACTGATCCAGACCTGCTGCTGGCAGTCTGCCCCAGGTCAGGAAGGGGGGAGACTAGGCAATCCTGTGTTGGCAGTGTTGAGGCCCTTGTGAGCTGCCCCCACCCAGAGCTTTGCACAGACTGAAAGCACTGCCTGGCAAGTTTCGCAGGCACTGGCCCCGCTGGGTCAGGAGCAAAGGGGAAGGGGCCTTCCTGGACACACTGCCTGTCTCCTCCAGGGCTACCTCCCTGCCAACATGGAACGACGGAAGCTGACTTTGCAGCGTAAACGGGAGGAGTACTTTGGCTTCATTGAGCAATATTATGATTCTCGGAACGAGGAGCATCATCAGGACACCTACCGGCAGGTATGGACCTCTCCTCCAGTTGCTAGCTCCCTCCTGAGTGGTTCTTCTTTCATCTTCTCATCTGTGTCCTGGCATGTTGAGGGGGTCTGTTTTACCACCCCCACTGCCAAGGGCAGGCCATGGAGTTTCTTACAGATCTCTCTAGCTGCTATGTTGTCTGATTCCCCTCTACTCGAAGTCCATCCTCCCTTAAACAGCTCACTCCTGCACCAGTCACTAAGTCCAAAGGGATTTCACACACCATCTGCTGCCACAGAATCAAGCACAGGGGCTGGAGGGTATTGTAGGGAATTTCCCAACCTGGGTCCCAATTATAGATGTTTCCTGCTGAGCTCCTCAGCCTCCTTGCTGTTCCTCTGGGCCTGCAGAGGGAGACAGCTTTCCCCTCCACCAAACATCCCGGCTGATTTGTGTAACAGCTGATCCCTCTGACCCATGTGGCTGACATGCATAACTTGCTCTCCTTTCAGATCCACATCGACATTCCAAGGACCAACCCTCTCATTCCACTCTTCCAGCAGCCACTAGTCCAGGAGGTGAGGAGCTGCTTCTTTCTAGCCTGCCTGTGGTGGGGCAGGCCAGTTCCTTCAGGTGACCATGGGCTTCCGCAGGAGATACTCCTCTTCTTAACTAGGGCATCAGGGCACTCTGGCTTCAGCGTGTCCTCCTTGGACCACCTGCTCCCTGCTGTGAGGATCATTCCAGCAGGTCTAATCAAGCCGCATTGATTTTTGGAACTTACTTCTAAGCAGAGTGGGGCTCTCTGCTGGCCAGTGGGTGGTCAAGGACAATCATCTTGCCTGGCTCTATCGAGGTGGTTGTGTGGGTGAAACTCCTTCCTTTTCTACTCCATGGTTCTTAAGGTAACTGAACCAAACTCATGAACATGCTTTAAGCATTGATTCCTTGTGAGGGGAAGGAATCTTGCAGAAGTTTTTGTTTTATTTCTCCTGGGGGGAGCATTCAAGGTGGCAGTGATGTGATGTGAAATGTTGGAAACCTCATCCAAGGGACCTATGGAACCACGTTGTTAGAGATAGGGAGACCAGCCCCAAAAGAGGGAAGGGAAACTGAGGCACAGGATGCAGGGACTTGCCCAAGGTCACACAGCAAGTTAGCAAAAGGGCTGAGGTTAGAATCGGGCTGTCTGGGGCACTGTCCTGTAGGCCTTGATTTTGACTCCAGCTGGATGTTTGGGCTGCTGGTTGTCCTTTCTTCCCCTGTGGTAGGGAGTAGGTGTGGGGCATAACTCTGAGGAACATTTCTACAGTTGGACTGAAAAGTGCCAGCCACAAAGGCAGCAAAGCCCCCCTCATCCTGTCCATATGGACACCGATGCCAATCTGATGTTGGAGTAGAATGGCAGAAGGGTGAGAACAGCTCCCTGGATCCCAAGGTGTGAATGTGAACCTTGCTGTAGTCTCATCCTAGAGGCCCCTGGTTAGCCCAACCATAAACGGGCTGAGTCGTTTCTGGCCGAGGAGTTGAAAGGGGCTGGACATGATGCCAGCCACGTCCTGCCTTGTATGCCTTAGCTGGAGACTAGCATGCCTGCCAGCCTGCAAGGCCATTTGGGGTCAGGCTGACTTTGAGCTTTGTGTTCTGCTTGTGATTGATTAAGCTTATATAGTTTGCATGTGACCTTCCCCATGGAGACAAGTCCTGACACATTCTACAACTTGGTAGCAACTACTTTCCTCAACCTTCCGGGCTCCTTTGTGCTGGGCGAGAGATCTGGCCAAGAGCTCTAGCAATAAAGAACAAAGCTAATCATTTGCCAAAAGCAACTGTGGGTTGATTAGGAAGGGGAAGTTCCGTTTGACACCAAGCCAAGGCCTTGAAGCTAGAACAGGAGCCCTTATGATGGCACGTGGGAGCTGTCATGCGACTCATCTTCATTGTGTGACTGGGAGGCTTTCTAGAATGGCCTGGATAGCTTAAGAGAAAGTAAAAACGGTCAGGGAAGAGTGTCCTTTCTTGGGCTAGAATACAATGCAGGGTTATGAGTGTTCTGGTTTCCACAAAGATCAGGATACACTGGAGGAGGAACTCCAAGACAGGGGCCAGACTCCTTGCTAACACACTCTGTCTGTCTTCACACTGATCTCTTGAATCACATCATCACATCCTGTACATCTGTGGAAGGGAGTATACTTCTGGAACTCAGGGGGAAAGGAATATCTATGGAGGCAAAGAATAGTCAGGCATATAGCACATGCTGCACCCCTCTGGGGAAACTTGCCCCACCATGAAAATGATTTCAAGGGGCCGTTCAATACCTGCAGCTTGCTGTTGCAGGAAATGGAGGCCAGGGTACTGTGCCTAACATGTCAGTTTAGCTGTCAGGAGCTGGCTTGGTTAGTGGCACTGTTGCATCACTGCCATTAGCTAAATGTCTCAAGCATCTGTGTACAGAGAAGTTTCTGCTTCCAGTGCAGTTGGCTCTGATCAGACGCTGATAACTGCCTGAAACCACAGCCAGGGCTGCATCTAGGTCTTAGAAAACAAGGCTTCACATCAACTTAATTTTGAGCTTTGCCAAAAAAAAACAAGCCTTATAATCCAGGAAGGTTTGGGCAGAGCTGATGAGGGCTCTGTAGATCACATGCACCAAGGCATCTGGATGTTTCTTCCTGTTCAGCCCTGATCCTATCAGTGCTGCTTCTAGAAATGGCTCTGCTAAACCATAACCCCACCCACAACTTATCTGATGTGCTGCCCTGCCTTTCATTTGGAGGTGGTTGATGCAAGTATGTGGCTTTCCTTCATTCTTTCCCTAGATCTTTGAAAGAATCCTGTTCATCTGGGCCATCCGACACCCAGCCAGCGGCTACGTCCAGGGAATAAATGACCTGGTCACTCCATTCTTTGTCGTGTTCCTCTCCGAATATGTTGGTAAGTGATGTCTAGTGCTTGGAACCTGCTATGGCCTTTCAAAGCAGCATGTAGCCATTTATAAGTTGCTGGTATTTTGCTGGAGAGGTTCTCCTCTGTGTGATCATATGAAACTAAATTTTGAATCTTCCTTAACCTCCCATCAGTTTTCTTTCCCCTTCTGAGTTGGATCTAGCCACGTATTGTATGCAGGGCTCAGCAGAAGCAAGAGTGGATTTACATTTGAATGCACTTAATCTGGTTGTAGTTTTAAACAGAGCAGAGCCGTTCAGTCACTTAGCATTAGCAAAGCCTTGATATATCAATTTTTCTTGGTCTTATTGCTGGAAGTCTTGAGCTGGCACCCTTTCAGTTCCTGAGCTTTAAAGAGACCCTGTCCAAGTACTAATGCATTTCAATATGATCCCTGCCCTGTGCTCTCAGTTACAGACTCAGCCAGGTGCAGCTCAGATCTTTTAGAATGTGCATTGGTTTTCCACTCCTCTTTTGAAGGAATGTCCAGGGTGCAGTGCAGAGATCTGACAGCTAGTACTTTACTAGAATAAATGGTCTGGATGGAGCACTGCACTGACAGGGCTGTACTCACCCCTGAAGTTCCCAGCCTTTCCCTCCTGATTTCATTGTGCTTTGGCTCACTCCATCTAAACCTGTGTGGAGTTGAGCACCCATTTCCCAGCACCTTCTCCTTTGAGGGATTGAGCTGTCTCCATTTCAACTTGTTGGGAGATGGGAGTGCTCAGGCCCTCAGAGGATTCAGTTCTCAATGTACAGGGTTGCGTAAAGTAGTGGCAGGAAGCCTAGTGCACAAAATATGCCTCCTTCATGCGTCTGGTGCAACTCCTTTACTCTGAGCCTCTACAGAAGGAAGGAACTTGTCCTGTGAGTGCCCGAGCAGATTCCATTTGAGCAATAACAGGCCTGGTCTCCTCTCAAGGCATTACCGGTATCTGGTAGGAAAGGCTCTGAAGCCTTTGCTGTTGCTCAGTGTCACCTCAGAGGCTGAGCTGGGTGTATTGGGCAAGTGTTTCACAAGTACAGAAGTAGTCCAGGGTTTTCTGGGAGGCTGCACATGTTACCTGTGCAGATCAATGTGATCTCTTGCGAGTGCAGCCCAGGATGCAAGGCCACCTGCATTACATTTCCATATGTGGCTCTGGAGTTGGCTGTTCTGGACACTTGGATCTGACCTTCTGTCTTGCAGTGACAGGCTTGTGGGGCTCAAATTAACCAAAGCTCTTTCACTGCAAGCCAGATCTTCCTCCCAGAACTTGTTAGAGGAGGGTGTCTTCTTCCTGAAGAGCCATCCTCTCATGGAGTTGGGTCCATGAACAGAGCAGTTCCTAATACATCAGCCTGTTGCCTCCTAAGCCTTGGGTTCAAATCTTCAGATCACAAGTAGTAAAATGTGCTTTAGTCTCTGGATAATCTTCTCTGCTCAGGGTCTGGAGCAGATCCAGCCATTTTCTTGTTATGTGACTGTAGAGATGAACTTGCCCAGGGAGTGTGGACTTGGTCTGATGCCCAGCTGTGCTCAGCCTGTTGCTCTATAATGCTCTGTGCTCTCCTCTGTAAGGAGCATGAAGTTTACCCACTTCATCAACATATGATTGTTGGGTGGAAGCTTGGCTGTTTTCCTGCAGCATCTCTTCCTGGCAGGCACCAGAGCAGCTAGCATTTGACTCATAGAAATGTTTGCTCTGTTGCTACCCACCAGCTATCCTGAGGGCCAAGCCCCGTGATTCTGAGGTTAGCAAGGGCTGGGCTGACACTTGGGCTCTTGCAACAAAGAGAGTGCAAAGGGTCTGACCCTCATCTGTTCAGTGTGTTAAAACAAAGACATTCACGCATGTTACACTGAGGCCTCGTCGGGGCAGTGGCAGGGTTCAGTGGAAGGAGGCCTAGCTTTTTGCAGGTAGTTCTTCCTTTTCGTCTTCAATGTTTTGTTGATGCTTGCTAGGTAGATGTTGATCCCTGTTGAATACATTTTGCTGCCATAGGAAGTTGGCTGAATGCATGGTAGGGAAGATGTTGCTTATAAGCAAATGTTGCCTTTATCAGGTGTTGCAGTGAATGGACTTCAGCTATATGCATCAGAAGTCTGAGGAGAACGCAGCGCATGCTCAAAGAGCCTGTTTGTCTGGAGATAGTCTTTATCATAGTACAGACATCCCGTCAGGGCAGTGGTTCGCAACCTCGTTACATTTGGGGCCTCCTTGAAAAAATCTCAACTCTTTGCTTTCATTCCTTTCTTGAGTACAGAAAAAAATATCAGTTCTCTTGCAAAGAACTTGGAAAGCCTGGAGCAGGGCAAAATGTTAGTGACGCTCTGGATTCTCACTTGAAATCTTTGGGTTTATCTTCTGAATCATGTAGGTATTTGCACACACAACAGAGCTAATACTGTGTGGCATCCTACCACCCTGAAAAGGATCTCCCAGCACCCTAGGGTGCTCTGACACCCTGGTTAAGAATTACTGGTTTAAAGAGTCTGAGCACAGTTGGAGCATGCCTGCCTACTCTGTTAACCAGCTCAGGTGACAATAGCAGTGCAGCCATTTCAACATGGGCTGCTGCCAGTGGTCCAGGTTGAGCTCTTCCAGCCTGTGCTGAGTTCATGCTAACACAGCTTGGCTGATCCGGGTGCCTAAGCTGGTGCAGATCGGCCTGCTCTTGCTGTCATGCAAACCTAGCCCTAAGGCCTGCTGCCCTCCCCACAGCATCAGGTGCTGCTGAAGGGAACATGCTCCATGGCCCAGCCTGACTCAATGTTTGACTCACCCCAGAGTGGACACCCAGGGGAGGTGGGGCTGGGGGTTAAGTTCCAATTGTTGGTTTCAGATAGTGTCCCCTACCCCTCTGGTGAGCACCAGGCCCATCTATGTAGGGGCCTTAAGGAAGGAGTAGCCTACCTGCTTGCCAGCCAGACAAGGAGAAGCTGAGATGGTTGAGCACTAGATAAGTAGGGTTGCTGAGGACCCCTGACCTGGGCATGCCACCCACAGAGGCAGCTGCAGTCGGGAACTTCTGCCCTTATGCAAACACAGACATACACTTGTGCAGGCACTTCACTAAGCCACCTTTAGCACTGCCCTAATGACTGACCCTGAGGAAGGGCCATACAGCCCTGGTGGTGGGAGTGTGATTTCTGTAGTTATTTATTGGAGGTGACTGCAAATTGTCTGGTGCAGGGGTGCATGGCACACAGCCTACCAGGACCATCTCAGTGGCCTGCCACAATTCCTCATTCACTTGCATTACTACAATAGAGTTCTCACTCCCTGGCAGCTCATTAATCTCTCTCCTGGTGTGGTTCAGCTTTCCTCTCAAATACTGAGGGGTCATGTTCCATCCATGTGGAATCCATTTGTGGTGGCTCTCCATTGGAAAGCATTCAGTCCACTGGGTTTCAGTTGTACGCCCCCCACCCCCCCACCGGATCAATGCAGGCTTGTACCTTGATCATACATTACTTTGCCCAAGTTGATGTTCAGTTAGGGGCTCCCATCACCTGTTCCTCAGCCACATAGATCTCCACAGAATTTCTTCTTAACTTTGTCCTACTGCTCCTGCCTTCTGGGATCTTCCCCTTGCTCAGCTCTTAAGTCCTGCGCCCCAGCACAGTCCTCTGGTGTCTGGCTCTTGGAAACAGTTCTAGCTCTTCATCATTTGTTTCTGTCTGTCAAACCTATCTGCACCTTTTGAGCAATATGCTGTCTGGGATAGTGCATGCCAGGAATACAGTGACTGTAGCCATATAGAGTGATCCCATGCTCTGCTGTGGGAACATAAGACTGGAAAGGACCTGGATCATTGAGGCCAGACTTTTATCAGGGGCAGCCAAGTCATAAATGCCCCTCAAACTTTCCAGGCTCTGTCTGAAGCCTAGGCATGTCCCTTGCTGCTGTTACTCCCATCTGAGCAGCCAAGGGCTTTTGTCTTCAGGCCTGTTATGCAGCCTTAAAAAGCCATCTTGCTGCCACCTTCCATTGCGAGCCCCATCCCCCTCTGGATCTGAATCCATGCTGTTCAGCTCCCCCTCCCATTATGGCAGAGCCTGGAAGAGCTGAGTCAGCAGGGCCACAGCCACTTCCAGGCAAAGTGTTTTGTGTGATGCAGGAGAGAGGCTGCCAGCCTGAGGCAGGAGTCGTGGAGCTGTTCACTACAATTAACTGTTCAGCACGAGCTGGAGCTGACACCACATCCTCTCACTGTTAGATTTCCTGGTTTCTCCCTTGGCGTCACCTCCAATAATAGATTAGCCTCAGCCAGCAAGGGCAGGATTACTCATTAATTCATGTTATGCATGGGCAGGTATTGGGAGCCAGGGTGGCAAACCGGCAGCAGCTTCCATATTGATCAATTAAAACCTCTCCCCTCAGCTGATCTGCTGGTTAGCGCATGTCTCTTCCCAATTGGCTTTTCTATCACAGTTGATCAAGAACACAGCCAGGAGATCAAGCAGCAGCCAGCACTGTCTTCCCAGGGGGCCTTGTCTGGCTTCAGGCCAGCTGGTAGGAAGAAGCGTGTGCAAGGTTCTGGGTAGAGCTAGGCCATGAGGCCAGTGGTGTGATAGCACCAATCACTCAAGGTGCCTCTACTCCCATGATGGCTTTTGCTGTCAAAAATGTCCCTTCCACCAGCTCAGATCCAGCAATGCCCTTCTAATACTGTTGCTCACAGGTGATCTGTGATTCGACTGCCCGAGGAGCTGTGCGAGAGGCAGAAGTGAGCTTGCTCTAGAGGTAGGGTGACCTAGTGGCTCGAGTGAGGAGTCAGGATACCCAAGTTCTGCTTCATGTCCCTTCAGTACCATGGAGAACTCCTGGTACTGTTCCTTGGGACAAGGCTCCCACCCAGCTCGGTGCAGGAAGGGAACGGGCATTGGTAAGGGTGACAGACTTGAAACCCTGTCTCAGATCAGCCAGTGAGACAAATTCTCATGACACATCCTTGGCCTGTCTCTGCCCTTCTGGTTTATTCCAGGAAACCTAGGAATAACATTAAGGCCTGCTGGAGAATCTGCCTCCGCCTCAGGATTTGTGGGGAGTGAGCACCCTTTGGCACTGGAGTCCCTGGGCCTGAAGCAACCAAGTACAACTATTGCAGCTAGGACTTGAATGCAGAGTCTGTCTGCTGTGGTTTGTGTCCAGTTCTGGCTGAGCAGGTGCCAGCTCCCAGCCTCTTCTGGCTGTTTGAGCTCCCAACTCTGTCTAGTTTCCAGCAATCTGAGTCTCTGTTGCAACATTTGCCATCCCAGGTAGCTGTCTGCCTTGTTGCCAGTCTCAGGTGGCCCACGCTGATGAAACGGCCATGCCACTGCCTCCAGACATACAGTGCACTGCCTGGCATGTCTTGAGATCCAGTGCCCACCTAAGAACCTTCCCACAGATGAACAGGATGTGAGTGTCCCTGAGCTGTTGCTCTCATGACCTTTTAGCCTATAAACAGCAGCAGCATGTGCAAGGTTCTCCCAATACATTGGTACAGTCTGGTAGTAACATGCATGGAGCAGCAGGTAGCATCATCCCTGTGCCCTTGGTGGTAGGGTTGGAAATGGTCCCCAAGGGAGATCTGATGGAGAATGGACTTCCTGTCTTATGCTTAGCTTTGATTTGGGAGACTCTGTTCCCAGCAGAACAAACCCAAGACTTTTGAGGAGAAAAACCCTCCCCTGCCATAGCCTGGCAAGTAGGGCACTCCCAAGGAATGTGAGACACCAGGAGACATGACAGCCCTTTCTGCTTCTACTAGCCAGGAGCAGGGACTTGAACCCTGGTCTGTGCCCTCTTGTCTCAGCCAGGTGCTGTTCTGGGCTTGGAGTGTCTCCACTATGGAGTTGAGGGATGAGATCCCATGTGACCTTCTGTGACCCCAGCCCCTTTCTCCCCCTAGTTTGGGTTTTCCAGCCAGCCCCATCTGGTCACAGTCACCAGGGCCCAATGCAGGGTCATTCCCTGGAGTTCACTTTCTACCTTCAGCTGCAAAGTTGTATTGCCCCTCCTCCAGTACCTCCCTTTGGGCATAAAGGGCACTTGCATGCTTTACCATGGCCTCTGGGCACCAGCAAATACCAAGGAACTATGGGCCCTGCTGCCACTACTATGATTTCTAAGCTTGCTGCTTGCTATAAGTCTTGGTGCCTACCAAGGGTGGACTGGCTAGGGTCAGGCTTGTTTGGTGCCATCTCCTGCTCTGTGGTAGTGGGGGACTGGGGAAAGGGGGGGCTGAGGGGAAGACAATCTGTTTTGGTGCTACAGCTCTGTGTTTGTGCTCCTTGCACATCCCCATCCTGCCAGCTCTAAGCTTTCTGGCAGCTGGGCTGGAGCTGAGCCCCTGAGGTCCCAGCTTACCCCCCCTGCTGCCAAGCTGCTGTGTCCATTGCCAAGGGGTTCTGTATCAGTCTGCCACACAAACGCAGCTGCCTTAGCAAGCTGGCAGGGGGCGGGCGCTCCTGGGCCAATGCCAGCCATAGATCCATGTGTGGAGCGGCTGCTACCCCTGGCTGATCAATGGCTTCAGCTTAAGAGTGCTGAGCTCTGCTAGTTGCAACTGGCACGCGCCGAGCGGGGTGTGGGTGAGAGGCACCGAGGCTGCAGTAGCAGCAGCTGTGCAGGAGCCCACAGGTGGAGCGGGTGGCATCTGGCAGTCGGGCTGGCATGGCAGATCCAGCGGGGTGGGAATGGCTGAGGGGAATGCAGGCCGGTGTCTCACTGCACACACCAAGGGCAAGAGGGCAGGAGATGCACACGCAGCCAACCCATGGAGGACTTGCCAGGCACAGCTCTTTGCCCTACCAGAACCAACAGATTTTACACATTGCTTCTTTGGGACGTGGGGTGGAGGAGGACAGTGTCTGTTTACCAGCTTGGAGTGAACCAAGGTGACTGAGGCAGGGAGTGGGGGCTGTAGCACCAGCTGGACTCTACTGCTGTTCAACTGCCCCAAGGGCACTGATGTATCTTGGGCATTGGCTGCAGCAGGTTGCAAAGTGAATCTGCTGGTTGGTATCAACTATGTCTTTACCATGCCTTGAAAAGGAAGCCTTGTCTCTTGAGGTTGTGCCTTCTCCCTGCTCATCTCAATTAGCAGTATCCAAAGGCCCAGCTAGGGGTAAAGTAAGACATTGTTTATTTCACTGCTGATCATAGCAGACAACTTGGACTGTTGTGGGCAGAGCTTGGATAAACCTGGAGGTGCTGGGTGTGTCAGGCGGGCCGCTCAGACAGGAGCCAGCCAATGCCAGGAGCCCTGGGCTAGTAATCCTGGTGAATGTGTCCACTGTGCTTACAGGCCTGTAAACAAGGGGCAGATCTAACCCTCAAGTAAGCAGCTTGCCCCAGGCCACAACAGGTGTGAACAGCTCTTGCCATGACAGGAGAAGGGGAGGGTCAGACTGAAGTAGCTTTGAGGGGAGCACGTGAAGGTGCAGATACTTGGGAATGTCCCTGGCCACCCTGTCATGTCCCATCCCCTGTGCCCTGGCTGTGTTGACTTGGTTCCAGCCACCAGTCTTGCCTGGGGGAAAACATTGGGGTGCCCCACACAGCAGGGAGCCAGGCCTGCTTCCCCACTGGTGGCTGTGCTGTGAAGCAGGCTGTGCTGCTGTAACAAGCGCCCCTCGGCCTGGGCTGGCACGGCTGCTGTGGAGTTGCTGGCTGGTATTCAGTTGCTGGCAGAGCCATATGCTGCCTGTCCAGGTTCTTTATACAGGGCTGTTGTCATGATGCTACAGAACAGCTGTTTGCACCAAGCAATGCGCACCAGAGAGAGCCTTTTCAACGCTTCCCTCTGCCAAGCTGCTTTTAGCTTGTGCCTGAGCTCTCAGTCTGGGGGCCGTGCATGCTGGAGGGGCGAGCTGGATACTTGACAGAGGCTTTTCCCTTCCACAGACCTTGCCCAGAGCTCAGAGAGCAGCGTTTTATTGCTGGAGAGTGCACAGCTGGGAGCTATGTAGGCTTCCTCTCCCCCCAGCCCTTGCATTCGCCATCCTCACTCCTGTCCCATTCAGGGGTTTTCCTGCTGCCTCCTCCTTTCTGCATGTTTTGCCCTGATGCTCACAGTTGCTAAGCTGTCTCCTTCACCTGGTCAGTCTCATCTCTCCCGTGTCTGAACCGCACCATAAGCCCCCTCGGGCAGACCTCTCAGGCAGCTGGACTATAAAGCAGCCATATTTTATAGAAACATTAAAAATACCCGCTTCCCTAGGGAGCAGTTGGGAGCTGTTTGAGAGGCAGATGACCCCGGGGTGGAACGGAGCAAGTGTCGGTGTGCAGGAGTGCCCTTCAGGCCTAGTTTCAGGTAGAAACAGATGGCTGCATCCAGCCACAGCTGCAGGGTGGAGCCAAAGGTGGCAGACTCCAGCTCCGTGCATTGCCATTCCTACAGCTCTCAAGTGGTGAGAAGTGTCCTGACCTTATCAGTGGCTGTTGCCTATCAGGATCTGGCTGGTATCTGCCATCTGCAAGTGGATACCTTTCACCAGGCAGCTGTTGCCTCTTCTAGCCTCAGCCCAAGCCAGCTGGCACAGTGCCCTCCTCCCTGACTCACGAGCATCGCTTCTCTCCTCTGATGCATTGTAACCCTGAGCTGAGTGAAGGAGAGTTGTGTAGGAAAGAGGCTGGGCTTTAAAATATGCATGTCATTCTCTGTGGGTCTCTAAGCCTTTCAGAGCTATGGATGCCCAAAGGAGTGATCCTGCTGCTTTTGACAATACCAGCCTCCTTCCTGCTGTTCCTGGTGACTGGCAAAAACGAGTGGAGCATTAAACACAGGTTGCTTGAGACCTTGGCTCCAGGGCAGGCTTTTCTTGGGGCAGGGGGGAGGGCTGGGTGAGCCTGACATGACTTCTAAAGGGAGTTTTTGGTGAGGTCCCCCTCCTGAGGGCAGGGCATCCTCTGCTCTTCTAGCCCAGCAGTGCCCTGGGCTCCAGCGTTCAGACAACTTCCCAGAGCCCCAGTGCCGGAAGGGGTGACCCACCTGTCATGTGTGTTCTTACCTCCCTCCACCCAGGCTCATGGAGCATGAACCCTAGGGGGAGCTGAGTGTGTCAGCCACACTGGTTTGTACTGCACGGTCCTCCGGACCCCATCCTTGTTAGATGCTGGGCACTCAGACCAGCTGAGGTCATTTATAGAGCACACAGGTCTCCTGGCCGAGGCTGGTGCCCCAGCCCCTGACTCCTACTGCTACCACCTCCAGGGGTGTCCACTGAAGCCACAAGGCCCTGAAGGAGCCACTCTGTGTGCCTGGGCCATGCAAGGCCTGCTGTCTCACCACAAACTCCTGTTTGACACACTTCTCCCAGCCTGTTGGAAAGGAGTGCTGCCTTTCACATGCCTTGTGCCCTTCAGGGACTGAACTGACAGCAGCAGGTACCTGCTGAGCTCCTAATTAGCTGGAATTGAAAACCAAGTCTGCAAAAGAGTCCTGTCCTCCCCTCCCAAGTCCCCCAGAAAACCTGCAGCTTCTCCTGTGTGAGGCAGCTCTGTCCCTTGGCACTCCACTTTTGGGTCAGCCTAGGGAGGGGCAGCGGCTGTCTGAAGCTGAGCAGTTTCCCTGTGTGGAGGCGCTGCCATCAGTACCTCAGCACCCTGAGCAAGGCTTTTCAGTTGTTTAAGAGCCATTAATGCCTTCACAGCTCTGCCCAGACTCTCAAAGGCCTCCTGCTCCACCTGATTGTATGTTTTTGCAGGCTCCAGCTGCCAACTCAGCATAGCACCCATCTCTTCCTACCAAGCAGTCACATTTGTAACTCCTGTCCCCATTTTCTTCCTGCTGCTGCCAGGAGGCTTGATACTGCCTGTGTGCCAGGCTCTGCAGTGAAGTGGTGGTGCCCATGTGGTAAAGCCCACAGGGAGCCACTGCACAGAAGCTAGTCCAGTGCGAATTCCCAGCCCCGCTTTCCACACACAATGGTCCCTGCTTTGCCAGGCCCTGGGAGAATAAAGAGCCTCCTCTTCCTTCAGTTTCATTGGGACTTAAGTGTTTCTTTATTAATTGTAGTGTGGTAGCGTGAAAATCCCCTAGCCCTTAGGCTAAGAGCTGTCTGAATTCAGAACAATCCCAACTCCTGTATTTCCTTTGAAAGGCCCAGCCTCTCAACCTGGTTTCCAAAGGTGTCTGCACTGGAAAGTCCAGAGAGATGCCAGCACCCACACCTCTGAAACCCACATCTACCACAAGCCTTGGGGACAGGGTGGTGTGACCTGAACTCCTTTCCTTCCCAATCTATAGCTGGGGACCCTGCAGCAGTGAGGGGTGCTGTGACTTGCTCAGCTGTGCAGGCCCTGACCTTAACCACAAGACCAGTGGTTTTCAACCTGTGATCCACAGAGCCCTGGAGGTCCACAGATTATGTCTAAAGGGTCTGCAAAAAATGACTATGATCAATCGAAAGTATGTGACTACCCACACTTACAGTTCAAAGGCGTGTGGGCCTCCATCTGAAATTTCCAAAGGGTTCCACATATGAAAAAAGGTTGAAAATCATTGCCTTTCATTCTAGAGCCTGCCCCAGGTACTGCTGCAACGCAGTTGTCTCTGCGATGAGGCGGAACAGGCAATAGCAGCATGGAGGACAAGGAAAAATGTTGGCTCCTGTGGTTGGGCTGCTGCTGAGAGTGGATCTGACATGAGCACAGAGCTGCTGAGTCCTTGGGCACGTTCCAGCTAGGGCCGTTTCCTTTGGTGTTTCCTCTCCTTCCTGCCCTGCAGTGCTTGCTGCTGAACAGCTGCTGCCCCCCACCTCCAAGCTGGGCACGTATCAGCAGCAGGCACCTGCTTTGACCCACAAGGCCACCTGGTGGGAAGGGCACTTTGCAGCTACCATGGCCCTTGCTCTGAGGAGGCAGAGGCTGCCGTTCTGCATAGCTCCCCCGTCCCCTTCCTGATTTGTGCCTTTAAGGTTTGCGGCTCATTCACAACCCACAGCTGCCAAGCTGCTTGGAGCTGGAGCCCTCCACCCATCTCCACTTCATCACCCACTCCTGCAGAACTAGGTCAGCTGCACAGGAGCTGCTGCCTCAGCCTTGTTCTTTAATGGCCTGTTGCCACCTGTCCAGTGACTGTGTGCAGAGAGCCTTCTGCAGCCACCTGCTCTGCGCAAACAGGAAAATCAGCCCTTCAAGCTCTGCTGGCAGGGCGCTCGCTGTTGAAGGATGGGCGCCGGCAGGCTGGGATGGCTCAGCTGCCTTTAACAGCCCTGGTGCTTTCAGCTTAGCAGCCAGCACAGGAGGAAGCAGCCTGAGGAAAAACAGCTACAGGCAGCAGCTGGGGGAGGCCAGGCTCAGTCAGACTTGCAGGAAAGGAGAGTACTCCTGCAGCCTTGGCCTTGCCAAGGTGCTTGCCAGCTGGGGTTGGCAGCATTCTCCTCAGATGGACTTTAGATGTGTTCTCAACCCACAGCTATTGGGACATCTCTCCCAGCTTAATGCAGGAGTCATTAGGTGAGAATCTCTGCCTCCTCATCTGCAGGGTGTTGAGCTGGTTCCTCCACGTGGTTCCTTGGTCCATGTGTCCACAAATCTGGACTCTAAGTGCAGTGGTGAACACAATACCTACTCTCGCCCCTGCCTTCCCTTCTCAGGATGTGCCCTGAGGATTCTCTTGGCGTTTTGTTTTTCAGAGGAGGACGTGGAGAACTTTGACGTGACGAATCTGTCACAGGATGTGTTACGCAGCATTGAGGCCGACAGCTTCTGGTGCATGAGCAAGCTACTGGACGGGATACAGGCAGGTGCCTGGGGGCCACTCCTAAACGCAGAGTTCACCCTCCCCCTTCCTTCTCACCTGGTGCCAGACCCAGCATCCTCTGTTTGCCAGGGAATAGCCATCCATCCCTCACTCAAGCCCTGCCTCCTTCTTGAGTAATATTCTCAGCATCTGTGTTCAGCTTCTGTAATAACAATCCCAGCATGCCTCTGATGTTGAGAACCCAGGTGATCGGCTCGAGGGCTTTCCAAGTCCAAATCCTGCTCTGCCACTGATGTGCTCTTGTGGCCTTGTATGCATCACTTATTGGAGTCTCTTTCCCTCTCTGGGCCCCACATCTCATCCAGGTCTGGGGCATGGGAACTGCTCTCTTCTATCCCAGCAGCCCCTGAAGGAGGAGGAGGGGCGAGGGCCTCTCAGCTACGTTCCAAGCCACACAAGTGCTTTCCCTGTCCTTTCTGCTGCTACTGACACACAGTGTCATCCCGCAGGACAACTACACCTTTGCACAGCCAGGGATCCAGAAGAAGGTCAAAGCACTGGAGGAGCTGGTGAGCCGGATCGATGGTAGGTGGTGAGGAGATCTGAACAGGGGCAAGGTGGGGGCCACGTGGCTCTCATCCATGACTCCCACAGCTGCTGATGGTGGTCTTGGGTTGTGGTGTGTGGCAGACTGTTTTGGGCAAGCATGGTTTGATAAAGAACAGGGATTGGCTGGTGGGGATGTGGAAGGAGACGTTGTAGGAGAAGAATGGAGGTGGCATGCTGGGAGTTTTAGTTTCAGGGCTCATTTTGGAAGCATGGAGAGCCCCCAACCCCCTAGGTAAGGGTGCCATTGGTGTCTTTGGGCAGAGTGTCCTGTAGTTGTGTGATATGGCTGATAGTGGAATTTGGGGAATAAGTCAAGACAAGCTCTTGTCTGGGATGGTTTGAATAGGGTTGATCCTGCCTCAGGTGGAGTGTTGGAGTAAATGACTGCCTGAGGGCCCTGCCAACCCTGCTTTTCTATGAATGGGGGGGGTGGCATAGAAAGCACCTGGGAAGAGCGGGAGTGCGGTTTGAGCCAGGCAGCATCTTAACCCAGGGGCTCGGACCCTGCTATTACCCCGAGGCGCCAATGGCATGTGCTGTTTTAGAGCAGGTACACAATCACTTTAGGAAGTACGAAGTCGAATATCTGCAGTTTGCCTTTCGCTGGATGAACAATCTACTAATGAGGGAGCTCCCTCTGCGCTGCACCATCCGCCTCTGGGACACCTACCAGGTACGCCACACCCAGTTGCCCACCCTCTCTTTGTTTACCTTAGTGTGGGCATCCAGCACAGCTGTGCCACAGGGACCTGGCATTTGCAGTCCAGTGCTGTTGTGGAAATGAACAGCAGCAAAGCGATCAGTTCCCTCGTGCATCTAAAGTACTTTGTGGTGAAGCATGTCCTGGAGTACCCTGGGATGGGCTGGGGACAAAGGCAGGTGAATCAGACCCCATTGGCACTAACTTCCCCTGCCTCTGCGTTAGGGACTGACCTGGGGCTTTGTGTCCTTTGCAGTCAGAACCAGAAGGATTCTCCCATTTCCACCTGTACGTCTGTGCTGCCTTCTTGATTAAGTGGCGGAAGGAGATCCTAGATGAGGAGGACTTTCAGGTGAGTTCCTGTGGAGCGACACCACTGGATGGGGGAGGGGGCAGAAGCATTGCCCCCAGAAAGTGAGTGGCATGTAAGGAGTTAGCCCTAAGCAGTCCATAGAGTCCTGTGCGGCTGTACATGTCTGGTGATCGTGCCCAAGCAAAACATCCTGGCATGAAAGCTACACTCGGCTAAAACCCTGCAGCTCCTCCAGTAGCCAGGTAGCAGGAGGCACTGACTGGTGGCAGGGGGCCCTAATGCCACACACTGCTTAGACTCCTCGTCTGACCTTGCCAAGTCCCCGCCTCTCCCTCTGCTTCTGTTCCACCAAAAAATTGAGGTCAGGAGTGCCCAGGTTTAGTAGGGCTTTGAGGATCAGTTGCTTTGTGTCTCAAGTGCTCTGAGACTGATGATGGGAAACTGGGGAGGGCATTCCCAGGGGCGGCACAGATCAGCGCAGAAGTAAGGGCTGCTTCAGGGTCCGCATGCAGCTGCTGAAATCATGAGCATCCCAGCATAGCAGGGCACAGAGCCACAGAGCTGGGTGGAGTGGGAGCAGGCATGTGATCCAGTCAGGCTCAGTCCCATGAGGGCATGTGTGCTGCATACACATAGCGTGTAAAGACAGCAAGGCATGAGGGTTTGTACCCAGGACAGGTTCTTGGATGAGGGCAGATGACTAAATCAGGCTCCTCAGCCCCCCTCTGTATTGGCAGCAAGTGTACAGCCTGATATGATTGTGTCCCTGTGCAAAGGCCACGCAGATGCCGTCACAACCAGCTTCAGACCTGGTGTAAAGGTGCAACTTTGTTGACTTCAGCCAGGCAGCATGGCACAGCGAGCAGGCCACTGAGCTGGTTCTAGGGCAGTGGTTCTCAGCATTTTCAGATCCAAGGCCTCCCTTGTTAGACATGAGGCCCCCTTGATGCACCCCTCTGAAATGCCAGCTCTTGCTTTTTACTTGTTTTTTGACTACAGAAAAAACACTAGAGTAATTCTTCAGTTGCAAAAAACTCAGAAAGCCCACAGTAGGGCAGAATAGTTTTGACATAATGGATCACAGAATCATACAAAATGAGAGTTGGAAGGGACCTCAGGAGGTCACATCTAGTCCAACCCCCTGCTCAAAGCAGGACCAGTCCCAACTAGATCATCTCAGCCCAGGCTTTGTCAAACCAGTTCTTAAAAGCCTCCAAGGATGGAACTTCCACCACCTCTCTGGGTAACCTGTTCCAGTGTTTTACTACTCTCCTAGTGGGAAGGTTTTTCCTAATATCTAACTTAAACTTCCCCTGCTGCAACTTGAGACTATTGCTCCTTGTTCAGTCATCTGCCACCACTGAGAACAGTCCAACTCCATCCTCTTTGGAACCATCCTGCAGGGAGTTGAGGGCTGATATTAAGTCTCCTCTCAGTCTTCTCTTCTCCAGACTAAATAAGCCCAGTTCCCTCAGCCTCTCCTCATAAGTCATGTTCCCCAGTCATGACTACGCTTGTGAGGCACCCTGTGGCACCCTTAAAAAGATTTCGTGGCACAGCCCCCTGGGTGAGGATCACTGTTTTAGGAGGAATGTAGGGATCTGGTCCCTGTTGTGCACCTGATCTGCTTTGTGACTTTGGGCAAGTGGCTTCTCCTTGCTCTTCCTCAGTTTCCCCATCTGACCCCCCTGGTGAAGCACTGTGGAGGCAGTGGACAGGCACTGCTGTGTCTGGCACTGCTGGATTATTCAGGGCTGCTACACCTGAATCCAGACTGCAGCTCAGATCCTGCAGCCACTGCCCTTGCAAAAACCAAGCCCCCATCCTTTTCTTCCTTGTTTCAGGGTCTTCTCATGTTATTACAAAACCTACCCACAATACATTGGGGCAACGAAGAGATCGGCCTCCTCCTCGCTGAAGCCTACAGACTCAAGTACATGTTTGCGGATGCCCCCAATCACTACCGCCGATAGGTGCCAGGACTCGGCCCCTCCCCCACACTCGGCCCCTTTTTCTGGCCTGATCTAATCACTGTGGCATTTTGTCGTGAAAGTCCTCAGACACTGGCCAGGAGCCACTGCTCACTGTACAAAGCTCCCATCGACTTGTCTTAACTCTCAGTGTGCCTGCCTGCCACTCCGTGCACGTGGATGTGCCACTCCAGCTACCATCAGTATTTCATACCGTGCCAGTGGCCTGAGTCTGGGGAGGAGCAGAAAAGGAGGCAGGAGGGGGCAGTTCCTGCAGTTTGAAGATGAAACTGAGCCGAGGACTGGAAGGCCCCAGGCCTGGTCCAGCTGTGACCGACTGTCTTAGCCTTGCTGACTCTTGTTAACCCACTCAAGCACAGACACCCCATCCCCGCACGCAGCACTCCCCCAGCTGGGTCCATTCCCTCTTCAGATGCCGTTCGACCCAGCTCCCAGATGAAAATGCCTTACCAGAGACTCGCCCCGGCTGGAAGCCTTTTCAGCGGATGGCCATGCCGTAGGACGCAAGCAGCTCTCAGGGCCTCGCTTTGCTCCACGTGTCTGAAGAATCGCAGCACTTCAAGGGTTAACAAGAGACACACTCGCACTCCCTTCCCGTGCAGCACGCCAACACGCGTGTGGCATGAGTATGCGTGTTTGGGGGAGGGGGAATGGCTGACCCACCCGCGTGCAGTCCTGGATGACACGCGTCAACTCCTGTGAATAATCAGTCGAATCTGCTGTTGGCACAGCACCTCCAGGGTAGGGGAGGGTGGAGGAGCTGTGCCACTGGAAACCCCCTTCCCATGACAACACTCCTCCTCCAAGGCGTTCTGTGTATATGGTGTTCTTGTGTATATGGGTATCAGATGTACAATATATGTCCTCTGTTTGTAGCAGATATGATTTTATATTTATAATGTGCGTTCCATGCGTGTAAAGCCAGCCTAGGTACAAGTACAGTAGGGCTCTGGTCTCCTCGGCATGGCGGGTTTTAGAGCTGTAGGCACTTCTGCACTAGCACATTTGAAGAAATGAGGGTTTATTTCCTACCAGGAAAACTTGACTTAAAAATCTGTCTCGAGGCCCCCCAAGGTGCAAGAGGGGTTTCGAGGAGAGAGGGAGGAGCTTGCCGCAGCTGGAAGAACTCAGTACTCAGCCATGCCCTTTTCAGCCCGGCCTCCGGTGATCTCTGCCCAAGCGCTCCAGGGTGGCTCTGGCCACCTCTGCTGCCTTGGATCATTACTGTACCATGCTGGAGACCTCTTGTTTGGAGAGCAGCGAGCATCAGTCTGCTTCCCCCAGCTTTTCTCCCTCCCCTGCCCCACGGTGTTGTCCCATCAGGTCTTTAGGGACGTGAAGAGAAAGAGCCGTCCCCTCTTGCACGTCTCTGCACACTCCCAGGGAGCAGTGGGAACAGCGGTGGCCTCTCCCCAGACTCCCCACCCCTTTTCCTGACCCTGATATCCTCCCTCCCCCCCCCCCCACTCCTTGCCTCCATGTGCTTTTAAGGAAACCAGTTTTGAATGCTTTAAGGTAACATTTTAGTCCTGCCCGGAAACAGGATCCCCCTCAGTGCCAAGCAGTGTGGGGCACTTTCCTCCCCACGGGTTGCTTCCTGCTGGCATGACCTTGGCTCGTCTCCACAGGAGCCTCCGATAACTGTGTTCCTCAGAAAGAGGCAGTCCCAGGGGCTTCAAGTCAGATAAGCATCCCCGGAGAGGCCGGAAGGTGTGGGCGCGTGTGAGAGAGCCTTGTTGCCAATAAAACTCCAACCAGTGTCTCAAGAGTTGCTTTCCTAACCTGGAGTTGTTTTCTCAGGCATTTGGACTTGATTTTGTGTGCGTGTGTGTGTGTGTGTGTGTGTGTGTGCCTTTTGTTGTTTTCTGGGAGAGAGCGACCTGGTGGTCATTAGTTTAACATGACTAATTAAAAAACCAACAATGAGCCTGCGTTCTGGGAGCTCTTTTGTTTGTCACGGTTGGTGGGGACCAAAGCGGGGTTGGTAAAGACCTGCCTCAGGCCAGCTGGGTGACCTTCGAGACTTATTGTGCTGCCCCCCCATCCTCCCTGAAATGGAGGTGGTGACCTTGACCTCCCTTGTCAAGCACTTCGCAGTCTGCCGAGCAGAAATGTTCACAAGGGCTCATGACTGCTTATTACAACATTTTAACTAGAGGCACTGCTGCTGCTTCTCTCTGAATTGACATTCAGGCCTTCAGTCTCCAGCCTTCATTTTAAAACCCCAGCTCTTTAACTGAGGTGCATTCTCATTGAATCCTGAATGGTTGGGTTTGATGCTGCAACTGGTGGTGGAGCTGCTGCGGCCTGGCTTTCTGTGAAAGGTCGGACCAGGTCAGGTTGACTGTCCCATCGGACTTCACAGCCGCAGGTGCAGAGTCCAGAAAACCCAAGTCTCTTGGAAATGAAAGGATCTGCTGAGGAGCTACACTGTAGAAGCAAACGTTCTCCTTGTTCAGACAAGTGCAGCAGGAGACACAGG
The DNA here is from genome assembly GCA_030014935.1 of Caiman crocodilus. Taxonomy (NCBI): domain Eukaryota; kingdom Metazoa; phylum Chordata; order Crocodylia; family Alligatoridae; genus Caiman; species Caiman crocodilus. Next base: position 737,084 of record JAGPOW010001998.1, on the reverse strand, counting down.
AAAAGGCCAAGCTTCCCTCCAGGCCCCGCCAAAGCACTTCAGTTCTGATCTGAGAGCGGGGCAGTATATCTTGGGATCACAGCAGTCCCATCCAACCCCCAGGGGCCTCTGCAGAGAACACAGCGTGGAGGACGGCATGCAGGAGACACAGCCTGCAGGACCAGTTCACTGGGCTACATAATGGCCACTGCCTACATTGCAGTAGTCCTAGAGGTTCCCTATGCTCAGCATTGGCGCTCAGCATGGCACACAGCTGTCTTGAGAAGAGTTCACTGTCGAAGTACACGACAGGTTGGGATGGGTGAGTGACATGCCGCAGCTCACATGGAGGGCTGGTGGCAGAAGTGTGAGTGGAGCCCAAGGGGAACTCCCAGGCCAGGCCCTGACTTCTAGCTCCTGCTTTCTTCTGTCAAGATGGTAAAAACTTTGGGCTGCCACTGACCTGCGTGGGGACTGAACCGCACCCTCAAAGGGGAAAGCTGTTGCCTTATTGCCAGTTCCCCTGAGAGATCCAGCCTGCCACTTCCAGCCTGCCTTCCTCCCTCGCCTGCCATAGCTTGCTTGCTGTCACTCAGGGTCAGCAATGAATTCTGTGTGCATGAGGTCAATCCTGTAGCAGGTCGACCTGTTGGACAGGAAGTGCCAGGTGTGCACCAGGTCAACCCCATGCATCTCTATGGGACGTTGGCCTCTTATCCAGACAGTCCTGTCCCGTGCTTATGTCCCACCTTGCATTTCTGTGGGGAGTAACCTATTGTCTGGGGAGCTGCAGGTATGTGACAGGTTAATCAAGTGAATTCCTATGGAATGTCGATCCTGTCCAGGCAGTACTGCCGAGGCGCCAGGTCAACCCCATGCATCTCTATGGGAGGTGGCAAGGGTGGCCTGACCCCAGGGATTATTTAGGCAGCAGGATAAGGCTTCCAGGATGATGGGGGCAGCTAGCTGCTGGGCCATTTTGGCCCCAGGCACTGGCAACCATTGGAGTGGTAGAATCAGGCCTCTGGGGTGCTACCATGAGCATCACTTGAGGAAGGAGCAAAACAAGTGGGAAGCTGCAGACAGTTTACTTTTGGGCTACCAGGTCACCCTAATATATTGCTGTGGCAGGTTGACCTGTTGAGCTCCTGGCTGGGCACTGGGGTGCTGACAGATGTGCAGGCCCCTGCTCTAACTCATGGCACTTTACATAAACACCATTGGTTAGAGCACACCCCCAGCCCACCAGCCATTTCCCCGTTGAGTCCAGGGGCCAGGCTCAAACCTGCTTGCAGGGGTGGGGGAGCCAGCCTCTCCCCAGCGCTGCCTCTGACCCCTCCGTTCCAGGACTGTCATCAGGAAGGATGGGGGAAGGGCAAAGCCAGAAGCAGCTGCCAGCTGGGGTTTGCCCAGCCTGAACTGGAGGGGGGTGGAGGACTCCAATCCATCTGTACCCCCCACCCCCCTGGATAAATTAATCCTAGGATATAGAAGTTCCCTAAGGTGCCCTAAAGATACCTCATTTGATGAGGGTTAATTTTTCATAACATCAGCGACTTTAAAAGTGCTCTGCGGCTATGCACGTGTGTCACAACACAACTATAGGGCCCTTTCAGGGGCCTGATTGTGTGCAAGTGTAATCTCTGTCTGTGCCCCAGGTCATTATCACTATGCGTTTCTATGGGAGTTGGATCCGTTGTTTGAGTAGCCCTTGCTGGGCACCAGGTCACTCATCCGCATTCTTAAGGGAGGCTGACCTTGTGTCCTCAGTCCCACCCAGGCCTCGGTCATCCACTTGCATTTCTATGGCAGTTGTTCCTGTCGTCCACCCAGTCCCAGGCACGCACCAGGTCAAGCCCATGCATTGCTATGAGAGGTTGACCTGTTGTCCAGGGGGCTGCGGGCAGGCTATGGGTTAATGTACCGCAGCAGTTTTCAACCTTTTCACTTGCAGACCCCTTTGGAAACTTAAAACGGAGGTGCAGACCGCTCTGAATTGCTAGTGTGGGTATTCACATACTTTGATTGTAGTCATTTTCACAGACCCCTTTGATATAGTCTGCAGACCCCTAGAGGTCCATGGACCACAGGTTGAAAACCACTGATCTACTGTATTCCTGTGGTAAGTGGACCTGTTGCCTGGGCAGTACTGCCAAGATACCGGGTCAACTTCATGCACTTCTATGGGAGCTGGCAGGTGCAGCTGGCTGTCCAGGTGGCTTGGGGCCTGGTGCCAGGGACCACTGGGAGAATGGGATGAGGCTATGAGAAGCTCGGGGAGAGTGGCAGAGGTAGCTGGATGCTTAGCCAATTTGGCCCCAAGTGCTGGAGACTGATGGGGTGGCGGGATCAGGCCCCAGAACCCCAGGGCACTTTGAGCTGCACCCTGAATGCACACACTTCTCTGGATAAGGAATAAAGAGGGTAAAACCAATACCAGGAACCTCCTCTGTCACTTGAGAGGCCTCAGTTGGCATTTTCAAAAGCTGCTGTCTTTGAGTACATAACCCTGCAGGCCCTGGGAGCTTGCATGGAGGACTGGACTTGCCCCAGCAGCCTTGTGCCATGGCAGAGCCTTGGGATTCCTGTCCTGGGAGACCCCTGGGGAGAAACCTGATCCAAACAAAGGTCTGTCCTCTTTGTACTCCTGCACAGGAGTTTGGTAGGGGGGCTCCCAAAGGAGGCAAGAATCTTCCACTCGTCATGCAGCCTGGGCAGGTCACAGCAGGTCATGGAAGCCTTCCCTCCCCACCCCCACCCCCCATTAATTACTATTAAAATAAAAAGTTCACCGGAGTGGAACAAACATAATTACTTTTTGGGGAGCCTAATTATCTACATTTATTGCCAGTGCTTTGTTGTAATTGATTGCTAATGGCTTGCTTCGCTCCCGCGTTATCTAATTAATGCCCCTGCAGAAGACCGGATCGCAGGCTTCTCCGGAGTCCCACAGGCCCAGCGCAGCTCTGCCTCTGCTCGTCCCAGCGGGCCCTCTGTGAGCTCCAAGCTGCCTCGTCTTCCAGCTCGTGGCTGTGCGGTGCAGATCCCTCCCTGGCTGCTTGATGCGCTTCCCTGTGGCCACTGGTTCAGAGCCCACCTCCCCCATCTGGTTGCATCCTCTCTCTAGCCCTTGCTAACCGCTCTGACTTCTGGCACGCCACCTCCAGTGGCAAAGTGACCCTGGGGAGAGCTGCTGCCTCGCAGTGCACAGCCTTGTCGAATGAAGGGCAGACCTGGTTGGAAAAGGGACTGAACGCCCCCTGTTCCCAAGTAGATCCATCCCCAGGGGATTCTCCTGGTCGTGGTGACAGATATCTCTTCTGCGTTTTGCTCTGTGAGCCCTGCACTCGTGAAAGCATGCATGTGAGCGTGTCCTGTGGGTGCAACAGTGATGGCATCGCCTGCCAGATCCCAGTGCACTCTTCCGGGGATGGTAGCAGAGGGTATGGGTGTTGCTGGAGTACGCGCAGAAGAGAGCAAGGCTTCTAGGGGAGCTGGGGGTGGAATTTGTCCCAGAGACTCCCCTGGTATGAGGCTGCAGGACCATCCTGGCACTGGCTCAGGGTGGTCCTGCAGCCTCATACCAGGGGAATGTGACCCGATTCCAGCCCTTGATGCAGTGGCCTCAGTGCTGCCTTCCAGTGCACAGACTGGGGAAGCTTGCCCTGGTTTCAGGCACCAGCGCATATGTGGGAGCTGCAGGAGTTCAGTTCCCCTGGGCTTTGTAAAAGCTCTTGCTGGGGGCAAGCTGGTTGTGTGGGAAGTTCAAGCCACCTTGCTACACAAGGAGGAGGGAATCAGAGGGTTAAATTGCTAAAAGAGCAGCCAAGGAGAACTCTAAGTATGGCTTAAAGCAGGCAGACTCTAGGCCTCCGGGAAGTGGGGTGGCCCACCAACTAGGCTAATCTTTTGGCTTATTTCTCCCATGCAGCAGGTGCAGAGGTGGGAGAAGACAGGCTGGCAGGAGTCCCTGTAGGCAGCAGGAATCTGCTGGCTGTTTTGACACCTCCCAAGCATGCAGGAGCCCCTGTGTCGTTCAAGGGCTGAGGAGTTGTGCTGTGCGCCAGAGGAAGACGGATTCACTTTGCAGGGACGGCAGGAGCCCCCCCACGAGTGAGTACTGCCCAGGGCTCTCATTACTCTTCTCCCTGCCTCCCTAGGGGGTTGACATGGGCGTGCAAGAGATGGACATCCCTGGAATTTCCATTTCCAGTATGCAAAGGCCTTCAATCCTTCAATGAATTGTATTCCCCAGCAAAGCACGGGGCCAGTGCAGCCAGGCTTAGCAGGGACAGCCGAAAGGGTCTGAAGAGCAACGCCGGCAGCTGTCTGGAAACGCTGTTGCAGCAGTACAGCAGAATCCAAGTCTGTCAAACCACCGGCAGTACATGCTGGGCATGTCCTCAGCCTTGTTCTCCGGGGCTTGTTTCACAGCAACTGCTGGGGGAGTTCTCACTCCCGGACGTTCGGCAGCACTGAGACACGCCGACCAGGCTGTGCTGGTCTGTACTGGAAAGTGTCTGTGCTGAAGGGCTCACAACAGACCTGGGCAGGGCAGAAGTAGAAATGGTGGCGGAGGCCAGATCTCTTGAGGCACCCTGGCTTCAGGGATGGGGCTGCCCAGAGACAGGGCACCTTGAGGCAAAGCTGCCTCTGGGAACTGCCCTGCGTTGGCACAGGGTGATATTTCTCAGGCAGATTTGCCTGGATTCAAGGGGCTGCATCCGGCAGGCCCAATTTGTTTGTTCCTCTGGGGTCTCCCAAGATACCCCATTCCCATGTGTACAGCTTTAGGCACCTAAATACCTTTGGGGACCTGGCTGGAGCTGCATGGAGCCTATAGCGCAGCTCAAGGTGTGCTGAATCCTCCTGCAATTCCCTAATCTCTGGGCTGCCCCCTTCCATCTGGCGGCTGAATCCCTGCTGTGGCAGGAGGGAGCCGGAGGTGAGGCTGCATCTCTCTGCGCAGCCATCAGAGCTGCCCCTCGCTCAGAAATCAGCCAGTGTCTCAAACACAATCTCTTCACTCGCTGACAGCCACCAGAAGGCAAAGGTGTGTGAGGGGCTGCTGCTTCCCCAGTCGCACTCCCCTGAGGCCACGGGATAGGGCAAGCAGGACCTGAGAGTTTAATTATCAGCTCTTCAGCCCCCTGACACTCCTCTGCAGACCTCAGCTTCCTTTGAAGCTGTGAACGCTCCAGATTTCTTTCCGCAGCCCTCGGAGGCGTGGGGAATCCAGGGCAGCTGCTCTGGGAGGCAGCTCCGTATGCGGAGAGCCACCACCTGGTGCACGGAAGCTGCTCTGCATTGCACTGCTGGGATCCAGGCTGTGAGGATGCTGCTGGGGGGGAGGAATGCACCCTGGGCATCGTTAGCAGATGACCTTTGACTCTCCAAAGGATCAGTGACATCTCCCAACCTCTGCAAAGGGTGGTTACACTGAGCAGCTTTACTGGAGCTCAGCCTGACCTTGGATGGCAGGGGGAATGGCCATGCGTGGAGCATCTCTTCTGCAGGGCCCTGTGAGATGGAATCGCTGGTGGGGTCCCTGGGTCTGGCTCGGCTCCTGTAAGTCCCAGGTCAAGCAGCTCCTAGAGATGCAAGGCCCCATCGGTGGCACCATGCCAGCCTGCCACGCAGCCTTGCAGAGCTGGGTCTAGGGGAGGAAGCCTGCCAATGTCAGGGAAGCAGCCCCCATCCACTACTCCCCATACCTTGCCTTGCCATGCACTGCCAAGTCAAGATGCTCCAGCCCCTTCCCTCCCACACTCAGTCAAGCAGCTTTGATTTCTTCTGACAACCTGGAAATGTCAGTGTTTCTCTGGATTAAAGGTCAGATCCCAACGGGTGGATTTCCAAATGTCATCCCTTCCATCCGCACCGTGCACCATGCTGCCTGCCTCCGTGCAGGGAGAGCACACGGCCCAGGGGCACTGCCAGGGGGAGCCAGCTGTGCCCAGGTGGGGCACAGCTACGGCACCCCCCACCTCACCCAGGCTGGGCCATCCCACTTGCTCTCGCTGGTGCTACTTGGCTGGAGATCTCCACAAGGCTGGAAGGTCTCAGGATAGAAGAAGGGGCAGGCTCACAGCTTAGCCATTAGCCGCAGGGACTAGGCCTTCTGGATCTTATAGCAGCAGGCTCCACTGCCTAAGCTCTGAGGCCCGAGTCTGCAAGCCAGAGGCTCGCTGACCTCCGTACAAGCCCCAGGCACCGCTGGAGAGATCAGAGTGCCCGGGTGACGGGGCTGGGTTGCGTGCCCCCGCTGAGCAGGTTCTTCTGCAGCTGTCCCACTGTTGGCTGGGGTCTCGCCAGCTATCATCTGCGGAGCAGTTTGGCCTCCCCCTGCACAGCACGGGCAGTGGAACGAGGCCGTGGGGTGAGCCATGACCTCCAGGAATAGCCAGGCAGCAGCTCCCCCTGCACTGCAACGTGCAGCCGAGTCCTGGCACCGCGAGGGCAAGGGGCTTTGCTGCTTGGATGCAGCGAGACTCTGCTGGGCTCAGCTGCTCAGGCTGGGGAGCCTCCAGTGAGCCTCTAGTGCAGTGGACATGCCTGGCATCGCCAGCCCAGCTGGATCCCCCCATGCAGCACCATGGGGCACAGGCCCTGCCATTCTCCGGGCAGGAGCACTTGGGGCCACTGCTGACACCCTGACTGGTCAGGCCTCGGCCCGGGATTGCACCCAGCCTGCCTGAAGTCTCCTGCTTCCCGTTGGCACTGGCTGCGGTGTCCTCGCTGCAGCGCTGTCGCCTGCTTCCCCCCAGAGGTGACAGCAGTTCGGTGACACGGGACATTCGAGCTGTCCTCCCTCCACCACTGTCCTGTAGCAGAACGGGCATCCCTCGCTGCCCTGGCGCGGGTTGCAGATGGGCATTGATTGGGCAGAGTCTGGAGGATGGGAGCTGAGGAGAGTGTACGAGCTGCCATTCCCTGGCCACGGCTCTGTCTTGCCCAGTCTCCTGTGTCACACACGGGCAGAGAGTGGCTACCAAAAGGGAGATCAAACAGGGAACAGCCGGGTTTTCTCCCCTGCTCCACTCCCACTTGCAGCCTCCAGCTGCCAGGATCTGTGCAAGGTAGTTCAGAGGCGCTGGTCTCTTCTCCCCTGCGCTGTGGCTCTCCGTGGCCCGACTTCCCTGCCTGCCGGGAAGCCTTGAAATCCACGGCAGCGGAGGTGCAAAGCCTTTCCGTAGCACAGCAACCCCGGTACATGGCTCACTGCAGGGTGCAGTTGCCGTGGGGGGGATTCCACGGGCTTGCACACGCACATGCACACGCGCGCTTGCTCTTCCGTTCCCACCTCCCACTCTCCTTTGGTTGCAATTGTCCCCTGCACGGCAGTCATTTGAAGTGATCCCCGGGCCCGGCTGTCATGGTAACTGGCTTGTTTGTTGGGCTGCATGGCAAGACCGCTCATAGCAAACCCTGGCCCTGCCAGAAAGAGGGCAGGGGGCTGGGAGGCCTGCAGAGGAGGGTGCTCCTCAGCTGGGTGGACCAGGCTAGGGAAGACAGGGCTCCCTGGCTGTCACGGTGCAAGGGCAGCACAGAGCACTGCACTCACCCATGCTCAGAGTCAAGCCAGCCCCTCTGCAGCATCTCCCCCAGCCTGTGCCTGCCTCCTGGGCAAAGCCAGGGAGCAGAGAGAGGGCAGGGTCCTCTGCCTATCCAGGCAGGATGCTGAAAGGCTGCAGGGTCACCAAGAGGACCTCCCAGCTCGGGGTGGCTCTGGGGCTCGCTAATGGCCATGTGGCATGCAGCTGTGCTCTCCCAGCACCGGGGCAGGGGAGGAAGGAGGTCTCCATTGCTGGGGAAACTGAGGCACAATGGGCTAAGTGACTTGCCCGAGGGCAATCGGTGGCTGAGCTGGGTGGGGGCATGGATGCACTGCCAGGCTCGCTCATCTCTGCCCCATGTCACAGTGTCTCTTCCTTCCCCTTCCCAAGCAGCAGCAAAGGACCCTGCCTGTGCCTACGTGGAGCCTCCCTCGTACCGCTGATTCCTCCCCAGCGTGGCCTGGGTGGCGTGAGACATGTCAACTACGGCATCGCTCCCAACTGCGTGTCTGCAGGCCAGCTAGCAAAGGTCAGTCCCCTTCCAGCCCTCAGATCCCCAAGCCAGCGCCTGGGAGAGTGTGTGGGATGGAGGTGGGGGGATGTTCTTCAGAGCAGGAAAATGTCAGCGTGCAGGGACCCGGCAGAGACGCAGGAGACAGCTTGTGGGAGAGGCGGCAGCTGGTCGCCAGGCACCGCGGGGAGCCGGGGCAGCCATGGCATCAGATGGCGGCTTCATGCCCGAGCTACTCAGGGATCCGGGTTTTCCTTTGCACAGCAGCCATGCGGGAGCTGCCAATCACCTGGCCTCTCTCCCAGCACTTCACCAGCCTCACCCCCTTGTTGCCCTCTGCCCCCTTCGCTCCTGGGAGGATGAAGCCCCTTTGGTTATCACAAAGCTGGGAACTACTCGGTCTTTGGTTAACCATGGGGCCCAGCCAGAAGGGAAGCAGCTGTCCCAGAGGAATAGCCCCAGGAGCCAGCGCCACTAGGCAAGCAAAGCCAGGCTGCTGTGCGATTGCCAGCGGGGTCACCGGACATATGAAGCATTCATACTGCTGCAAGCAGCAGGGCGGTGGGGTAAGACAGGAGTGGACAGACCATGCAAAACCCTAATGTGGGGCAGCTTTGCCTTGTCTGGTAGAAAATCACCCTGAAACTACATGGGTGTATGACACACTGCTGTCTCAGCTCACCCTAGGGCACCCCTGGCTAAGGGCAGCCAGGCTCCTACCTGCTCTGCTGTCTCCTAGGGGCAAGGTGCAGCAATGGACCCCCTAATTTGTACGCTATCCCGGGACAGCAGCGAGTCTGTCCCTTCCAGGGTGAGTGATACACTTACCCTGGAACACAGACCACGTATGCTGCCATAGGGACTAGGTGCTTATCTGCCAGTGCAGTACATAAATGCAATCAGCATAAAGTCCGCCCATCCTAGTCCCACATGGAGGCCTGCTCTATGCACCACCACAGCACCAGCAGGATGCACCTTGTTTCTGGTGACTCTGCACTCACCTGCCAAAATAACCCAGCCAATGCAGCAGCTGCTCAAGCCCTTCCCTGGGAGTGAGGGGGAGGGAGGGGATCGTGCTGTACTGCCATGGCAGAGGCTCCCAGCACTTGGCCATCCCAGCGCAAACTGCCCTCCCACACTGTGCTTTGGCAGGGATCTGCCTACTAACAGCTTTCAATTCTGCCGCCCGACAGACAGAGTCCCCCCGGCTTTGGAAAGGCTGGCACACGCACTGCTCCATCTGCAGTAGCACAAGAGGCTGACCCCCCACCCACCAGTCCCTGCCTGCTGAACTGGAGCTGTTCCCAAGGGCCACGGCAGCAAGCAGGCCAGATGCAACTACTGCAGACGACCCTGGTGCACAGCTTCATGGCAGGTGAGGGGTTTCCAAGCACTAATGCCCTTGCCACTGAGCCCAGCGCTCCTGGAAGAGCGCAGAAGTAAGTGTAATACCTACCTGGGGACACCAGAGAGCGTGCAGGAGGAGAGAGACAGGCTAGGGGCTGAGAGAGGAGCAGGTTTAAAAGTGCAGCCACATGATAGAAAGGTAGGGAGAGGGGAACAGAGCAGGGACAAACACCCAAGCCCCCACCCCAGCCGATGCTCGGACTCAGCAGAGCCCCAGGTGAGCTCAGGAGGAGCGAGGGGACAGCAGGAGGCCAGGACGGTTCCAGCGGGCTGTGAGAGGAGTCAAGGTGCACACGGTCTACCACGGGCCAGGCCAGGCCCACAACAGCCTGGCCCCTGGGCCATTCTTGGGCCTTATCAGACTGGTTGGCAGGAGAGACGGATCCAGACTGAGCCACCCCGTGCAGAGTCCGACATCTGTGCTTAGGCCTGTCTTTTGCCAGAGGCCCCGGGCTGGAGTTGCACAGGCAGGCAGGGGCACAGCCACACATTCCTTGTTCATTGCCTGGCACTACTAGCCCTGGTGCTCCCTCAGGCCACGAGCTGCCTCCCCTGCAAACATGGTTGCATTTGCAGGGTGTTTGGTTTTGCCAGCTTGTAAAAGGACTTTGGGATGAAGGACGTTCCTGAAAGGCACGGGCTTATTGCTCCAGAGCTCATTTCCAGAGAGCTGAGGCCAGGCCCGTACCCAGGACCATCAGAGGCACTAGAAGAGGATGTTCCAAAACAGCTCCATGCACACGGTGGGAAGAACAGAGCAGGGAAGAAAGCCAACCCCAGCCCCTTTGAACATCAGAGAGCAGGGAAAATGTGTGTCACCACTGAAGAGTAACAGCCTACTCCTGCTACCACCCAGTGTGGCAACCCCTTTAGCCCAGAAGGTTGAGGTCTGTGCCTATCACCCACCATTATGGGGGTCTTGCTGATCCCCTGGTTTCCAGTCCTGGTTTCCTTCTGGGACCCCAGGCTGATGTTGTCCAGCCAGGCATCCAAGAGCAGCGACTGAATCTCTCCCTTGCAAAGCACTTAAATGTTGGTGCTGGGCACTTCCATCTCATACTGTGGTTCCCTGGGAGATGCAAGTGCTCAGTGCTAGTCAGGAACAAGCCTGAACTGGGGCAGAGGGGCTTGGACACAGATGCAGGGAGGGGGCTCAGGCCCAATCCTTACACCCCTGATTTTGATGCAGAAGGGACAGAAGAGCCATATTCCCAGGCCCGGCCCAGCCCAGCCAGCCTGCTCCCAAACTGGATCAAAGCTGCAGTTTTCTGAAGGAGAACAAGGAGGTTGAAAGCTCCTGACATTTTTGCTCCCCCCAAAACTCATCTAGGTGCAGCCCTGAGCATCCCTTTATCACGACCCTCTCTCTGTTGTGTGCCCTCCTGGCCAAGAAAGGACAGGCTTCGTGGTATAATAGACAGCCATCTCCTCCAGACCAGGACTGCGAAACAGACCCTGCCAGGAGTCTCTACTTCCCAGGCTGGGACTGTGCTGGGGCAGGCCTGGCACAGGGGTGCAGCGCAGACAGAGCTGCTTGGACTTTTTTTTTAATTTAAAATTTTCCATATTCCAAGCCAAATTAGCCAAAACAAATGACAAATGACAAATCTGTGAGTCAGTCCAGGACCATAAGTGGCCCTACTACAGACAAATGTCCTCCACCCCCATCTGAGGATTCAGATGTTTCCAAAACCTTTGGCAGACATAGTTGCGCTTACCCTCGGCCATATGGCTGCGGGAGCAAGCTAAGTAACATCTCCGCTTTCCATAAAGTGGGCATAAAGTCAAGAGAAGGAGCCACCAGGATGCTGCTGCCCTTCGCCAGTCACAGGGGGTTGCAGTCCACCTCTTTTACCTGTGGCAGGCTTGGGCGTGATGTCTTGTGCTGTGTCAGGGCTGACGGGAGTTGTGCTGAGTGGATAAATGATGGATTTGTATAGCACGGTCTGGATGCGGCTGATCCTACCTCATGCAGGGGGTTGGACTGGATGCGACCCCTGGAAGTCCCTTCCAGCCCAACTTGTCCATGATTCCCCAGCAAGCAGCCTGCTCTCCCCTCGGGGAGATTGCCAGCTCCCCCTGAGCCGCTGATTGGCTCCCGCTTCCCTCGGGAGATGGCTCCTGCCATGGAAACGCTTGGAAATTGCCAGGAGAAATGAGGGCTATAAATCACCCTGGCGTTTGATAGCGAAAGGCACTCTTCTTTCACAAGCTGCTCGAAAGAAAGCCGGGTGCTGGGAGCAGGGTTCGTTCCTTCCCGGGGGTGCAGCCTGGGACTTCCCATTTCACATGGGCCGAACCTTCTCCAAGCGCCGCCTGTCCAACTTTCCCAGGGCTTATTGGCATGCCGCTGCTCAGCGACAGGTTACTCATCAATAGGCGGGTTAGGAGCAGCAGGGGAAAGGGGCAGCAGCTGGGGCTGGAAGAAGACAGGCGAAGACTTTACCGGCGGGCAGAGTTCTAGTATATGGGCAGGCAAAGCCTCCTCCTCCTGCTGCCTGCCCTGTCTGGGGCAGCATAAGGATGAGAGGATGTTTGGAGCATCAGACCCCACAAGCCTGGATATTCACATTGCAAAGTTCTTGGAAGGTGCAAATGCTTTTCCGCAGCAAGTAACCTGCTGCCTCCTCTCCTTAGGGAAAGGCAGGTTGTGCAGATCGGCTCCATGAATATGCTGCGTTTGCTGCTCCAGTCCCTGCGTGCACAGCCGGGTCTGTTATCTTCTTTCCTTCCTCTCCGGCTCCCTGAGCACAAAACTCAAACGCTCCTTGCTCTCACAACAGGCTTTAGCTGCGATTGGGGCTGCCCAAGGCTGGAGAGGCAGCCTCTGCCTCAAAGACCCTGCAAATGAGTAGGACAAATGGGGAGGAGGAGGGGAAAGTTCATGCAGGTATAGGATCATGGCATGGGGAAGCCTGGCCCACTTTGGGCCCTGGAATGGGGGCAGTGCCGCTACCTCGGAGCACTGCTGGGTCCAGACCGAGACAGAGTGGAAGAGGGGATGCCTGGCAGTCACCTATCCTCTATAGAGGCTGGATCGCATCCACGCTTCCCCAGGGCATTCCCATGCTGCACACATGGTCCAGGGGCCTGGTACCCGTACCACCCTGGGGACCTGCATTACCTTCAATCTGGCGTGGGCTGGAGCTTTCCACCGCAGCTGTTAGCCCAGGAGCCAAAAGAGCCCTTCTGGGTCCAAGTCCCAGCTGTAACAAGCCCCCTCTGCCCTCCCTTTCCCCCCATCAGCGGAGACTCCATGTCAGGCTCTGTATTTTCAGGCTGCCAGGTGATGATGCAAAACATGAAGGGGGCCACCCCGCTCCAGGGTTTGCTTGCTGATCCCCTGCCAGTCCTGCCCTCTGAAAGGGAGCACTCCTGGGGCGCTGGAGAGCAGACCCAGGGGTGACTGCCCTGGTCCTGCACCTTCTCAGCAGAGCGCCTCCCCCTTGCCCACTGCCCTTGCTTGCCTTCTCCCATGATGGTGGGCAGAGCGGTGCCCCCCAGCTCCCCACAGCTTTCAGCTTGAGAAATCCAGCCGCTCCCAGCCAGGAGGTGACAAAGGGCCTGATCTTGCAGGTTGCTGATCTTCTCCAGGCATTTGTCTGCGTTGAAGCCACTAGGCTGGCATGGACATGCCCTAGCCCCCGATGCCCATGAACCACCTGCTCCAGGGGCAGGCAGGCGGCTTCAAAACACTTCCAGCGGCGCTGTGAGTTATGGCAGCTGGGGCGTCCCACTGTCACACGGCGCAGCATGGCTGGGCTAACAGGGATCAATGTAATCCTTCCCCGCAGTGCGTGCCTGTAATTGTCGATCTATTAGAACGGTAATTGTGTTGGGACCGCGCCAGACTTGAGAAAGCAATTAGCCCATGAGCCAGGGTGGGGGAAAGAGAAAGCAAGTGTCTGTGGGGCTTGCCCCCCTTATCCCTGCCCCTGCCCACACAGCCAGGGCAAGGGGCAGAGGGACACTGCAGGCCCCTAGAGGGGAAGGAAGGGATTCTGGTCTCCAGTGGCTCATCACATGGGGACGTCTGGGCTGTTTCAGCTTGCTGCGTGGTGAAACCAGCCGAGCGCAAAAGCAAGCAGATACAAATGCCTGCCTCCGGCGCAGCCCGGCCGGCAGCCTCCTAGCGCCTTCGCACAATGCAACACCTCATTGTTTTTAACCAAGAAGGCAGCTAGACAATGCATCGCTGATACCCACGCAATACTGAGGCGGGGGCTGCTGTCAGACGTGCCCCTCCTGCAGGCCTGTTGAGACCCAGTTGTGCACAGAGACCCCGGGCAAGGGCTACGTAGCGCCATGGGATTCACAATGGTCTCCAGAGCTGCGCTGAACGTTCAGTGGTTTGCACAACTCAGCGGTTTCTGGGGAGATTTCAGGGGGCTCAAAGCAGAGGGAGAGAAGTGGCCATGCTGTCTGTGAGTGAGCATTAGCTGCCTCTGGGTGCGACCGTCCAAGGCTCTACACCAAGCCCTGCAGTAGGACTGTCAGCCTAAAGCACAGGCCCAGGAATCACTGCTACTTCTTGACAGTACAGGGCCTATGCCACACAGCTGAGTATGGCTCAACCCATCCCCGGAAAGCAGGGCTGTGGCTGCATGCTGGACATGGCAGGACTTATTAGTAGTGTCATGTCCCGTGTTACAGATCATGGGCTGTTCCTAGAACCTGGTCCTGTAACAACGGCCGTGCTCCATCCATAGCAAACCCCCTGCTTTCCTAGTGTGCCTGTCCCGGCTGCAGGGATAGCAGAATTGAAAGCTGTTAGTAGGCAAATCCCTGCATTTTTTGTGTCTCAAGCCAAATCAAATCCAAATCCATGAGTCAGTCCAGACCCATAAGTGGCCCTACAACTGGTAAACATCCTCCAACCACGCCAGGGGCTTCCTGTATGTCCAACATCTTTGCCCAGGGGTTTGGATGCCCCCAAGTTTCGTCTGCCCTCAGCCATATGTCTGCAGGAACAAGCTAGGAAGGAGCCTCCCATTTCCATAAAGTGGGCTTAAAGCCCCAACACTTTGGCAGGTATTAAACCATGCCAGAAGAGCAGTTATCCCCCAAGCGCTTAAGGAAAACTGCCTTCGTGGACCCAGATACAGGGTGTTTCCCCACTGCTGCAGGGCATAGCAGAGACCCACTCCAGGGAGCAAGGAGCTGGCTAGCCTGGGCAGCAGGGTTTTCCCTCGGTGCTGGGCACTGGTGACCAGCTGGAGTCAGTTCTCCCTCGATATCACATGTTGGCACTTCCAGAGATTTCTACTTGCTTTGAGCCTCAGCCGGGGTTCAACCATCCCCATCCTGTCCTGTCCCGTCCCCCTGGGGCCTTGTTCTCATCTGCGGCATTGTTGGCATGTCTCAGTGCCTTGCACAAGCTACACATTCACCCCGCACGCGGCTCTGCACATCTGCAGCTTTCACTGCCAAGCCGCGGGTTCCTTGGTTAGTGGTTGAAGGGCAGAATGAGTAAAAGCACCTACACGTGCTTTTATACACCTAGATAATGCAATGCCCATCTCGGTGCCCTCAAAGCAGCACCCCCATCCCTTGTCGCTGCTCCTCTCTGTGCCCATGATTGCTGCTGTGTTGTCTACATAGACCGCAAGCTCTTTGGGGCAGAGACAACCACATGACACAACCCAGTGGGGTCCTGATCCCAGGTTGGGCCTCAAGGCATTTCTTCAATGTTCATAAACGTACTGATGATGTTTCAATTTCCACTTCTCTCTGGCTTTCTCTTTTCTTTAAGCAATACTTGTCTAGACTCCCCATGAGACAGAGGAACTAGAGCGGGAATCTCAGTGTTTGTCCTTGATCCTGAATGAAGCAGTTACGGAATTACCCTGGGAAACTGCAATACTCCTCCTTCGTACCACATTCATTATAATAAACAGCTCCCTAAATGCAACCATATTTGCAACCCTCTTCTGCGGATAAGATCAGGACTTTATTAAAGCATTAAGCCTGAAGAGCTGTAATAATGGAGACCTAAATGATTCTTGCCGCTAAAAGAAAATGGGCTGAGATAAATCTTTAGGGGGAAAGAAGAAAAGAGGAGGGGGAGAAAAAAGAAGCTGTTGAAGTGGAACCGAAGTAGGCTTCTGCTTTAGATTATAAAGCACCTTATTGGCACAATAGGCACAGGCGGGGGGAATCGTGCTGCACCAAACAGGGATCTCTCACAGGTGACACAGACAGCGTGAATGTGCCGCTAAGTGAACGGGAACCTGGGGCATTTGAACAAGAAGAGGAGGTGACAATGAAGGCAGCAGTCTGTAGTAGTACTATGGCAGGCCCAGCTGAGGTCCTTATCCTGTGCGCCAGGTGCTGTACAAACGCAGAGCGAAAAACAGTCCCTCTCCTGAAGAGTTTAACTCGAAGGAGGTAAAACTAACTTGAGTGGGGAGGGAAGCAGAGGCAGGAAGAGGGGAGAAAATCAGTGGCACAGATCCTGGCTCCCAGCCCGGTGCTGTGTCTGCTGGAAAACGCTTTCTCCGCAGGGTGAGACTGAAGGGCAACCCACAGCATGGGGTGCTGGCCCCCCCCAGCAGGCTGCCCCCGGCCAGCTGAGTCTGGGGAGCATTATGCTTGTGTGGCATTAGCCGGCTAGGCTCTGAGCCCGAAATGCCCTGCACGAGGACAACCCCTCGAGGACCTATTAAGGCCGGCGGCTGATGCAGAAACGATTTGGGGGCTCTAGTGAGGAGATTCCACAAAATGTCATGTACTTGGCACAGCCCCGCTGGGATCTCCCTGGGCACCGCCAGCCAATCAGGAGGGGCTGGTAACAACCCGGACAACCTTTTCCAATGAAAACTTGTCAGCGGGAGCGAAAAATGTCTGTTTCGTTTGAAGCTTTTCTGGATTTTTTTTCAACCAAGCAGTTCAAAGCCATTTCTTTGTATTCTCCACTGCCAGGATTGTAATGGTGGTTTAGGGCGGGGAGGTTTAACTTCCATTTTCTGCCTTTTTTCTCTCCCGCTCCATTTCTCCACCAGAAGAGGAGGGAAAAAAAGGGAGGAAGGAGGGCAACAGACTCAAAATGAGTTCCACTTGAATGGAAAATGTTTCATCTCAATTCATGTGGTCAGAAAAAACCTGGCATGTCTCAAATATGAACGTGTGCAAAAAATGTTCTGTCTTGTCAAAAACCAATTTGTCCACAGCAGCCGGTATGCAGCACATTTGTGCAGGATCGGCATGGCACGCAGGCCCCTGCGATGGATCCACCCTGCAGGACTCCTCCAGCTGCCTGGCAGAGCCGTCTTGCCAGGGGCTGCTGGGAAAGGGGTCCCATATATACCGTCTTTCCACCCTAATAATCAGTCTTCCAGCTCTGACATCTGAGGATCATTTGGATGAGAACACTTCACCCCGTACAGGGTGCCCTTTCCGAGAAGGTTAGAAGCCACTAAATTAAAATGCCCAGTAGTTTGAAACGTTAACATCAAATCATATTTGGATCGACTCGGGCACTTCACGTAATGCATCTCTTCTCGGCCTTCTGTTCTTCTCCACCAGCAAAACACGGTTAATCACCGTGATACTGGAGGCAAGGCTCTGGTCGAGAGGGAGCGAGGCATGGAGGACTCTGATTAAAGGTCACCAGCGCACTCCCGAGGCGGCTGTTGAGGTAACAAAGACTAAAAAAAATGCATCAAAGCAATGTCCGAGGCCTGACAACATCCCGGCCCGCAGCTCTGATGGTGCCAAGGGGCTAAGCCTCATTTCCCAGCATGAGCTTTCCTCTGGTCTCCAGGGTGAACCTCTGTAGTGCAATCTCACCCTTTGGCAGAAAAGGTCCTGGCAGGTTTGTCTTTGCCTAGGGTGCCACCTTCCAAGGGGGCCCAACCCGCTGACTGGTTCCAGGCAATGGGAGCCTTGGCACAGACTTCAGTGGGCTTTTGCATGGCAGGTTCACAGCATGCACTTGACTATGAGCAGGGGACTTGTCCCTCTGGTCCCGATGATGATTGTGATCAAAGATCCTGCATTGTTTTGTGAATGTGGGAGCCTGGGAAGTGATGTGGGCCCGGCTGCTGCAGAGCCCAGTTGCTCCTGATTCCCCCAAAGGTCTCCCTGCGGCAGGCTGCAGAGCATCACGGGCCCCAGATGGGGCATCCTTTGTGCTTCAGAATATATGACCTTCCCGCCAGCAGTTGGCAAAGCTCAGGTTCAAAGAGTGAGGGCTTCTTCAACTATCAGACTCCCCCCCCCACTTCCAGCATCACTCCTGGCTGGATAACTGGAAAATGTAAGTGCCTGCCCTGAGCAGCCCAAAGAGGCAGCGATCCTCCTCTCACTGGCGCCAAGCACGCATGCTCAAGTGTCAACCCAGCCTCACTAAATCACTGCCCTGCAGCTCCTGGCCCTCCCCTTGGCCCGTGTGTGATTGCAGCAGATGCAGCACCATGGAGAAGCTGGCTGGCATGTGGCTCTTGCCTTTGCCCTGTGTTGTGAGCTGCACCACATCTGTTACCATCCAGTCTGTCTGGGCACCTCCCTCTGCCTTTCTAACTGGGCAGACATCTGTCCTTGTGTAGCTCGCTGGCACACTCATGGAGCAACTGTGGCGTCACATGCCCGCCTGGCTGTGAGCCTCTTCAGCTCAAGATTCCTGCAGTGAAGTCTTTAGTCCTCTTCAACCCCCGGCACAGACCCCTTCAAGAAGCATCCGCTCGTTCAAAGCCCTCCTACAGTTATGTAGCTGCGATGGCGGCACGTTGCTGCATTGCACTGTCTTTTCCTGCCTCTCCCCACAGGAAGGGATGGCAGTTTAGTAGCTGGGAACGACTGAAAGCAGACTGAGCGAGGACCTGCCATCTGTACCAGACAGTGCGCTCCCAGACTGTTGCAGGGCAATAAGATGTGCCTGCTCCTTAAGGGCAGAAACTGTCTAGAGAGACAGCCCTAGGAGCCAGGTAGAAAGCCCACAGGTGCAGGGTGCTGTGGCAGAAGGCTAATGATGGAATTAGCTGGCACCTGCACCCAAACAGCTGACCGGAAGGAGCCAGGGCCCTGAGCACATATAAGCCCCAGGGCTGAGCTTAGAGGTGGTCAGTTCTCTAGCAGTAGTAAAGGGGGAAGGTGTGCTCCTAGAAGAAACTACTTGACTGCTCCTTCTGCTGCTGGTAGGATTAAGGGGCTGTAGGAGCTCATAAGTGCTGGTGGGGAGGAGGCCCATTCAACTGAGAGGCTAACTTGCCTTCTTAAAAAGGATAGAGGGTGAACCCAATGTTTTTGTTGTTGTGTTATAGCCTGGGGGCTTGTGGTGTTGCTTTAACTAGTGGACTGGGCTGAGGCTACTGGGGGGGAGGAGGCTGCACTGGGGCACACTACAGTGAGGAGAGCCCAGCACCAGAGAGTGCTAGGAGATGGGAGGTCAGGCTAGATGGAGGCCTCAAAAAGGGACCATGTTTAATTGCTACCTGGAAGGCATGAGGCTTGGTAAAAGGGAGGTCTTCCTAGATCTTAGGGTCAGGAGGGACCTATTGGATCATTGAGTCTGACCCCTGCCCTGAGCAGCAAAGAGCACTAGGGTCAGATGACCCCAGCCAGGTGTTTTGGAGCCATGCGTCTGGCCCATAAGGCTTGGGGCAGGTATTGTAGGGCAGCTCCTGAGTGTGGGACCCAGTCCAACAACTCGCATGGTTTAGAGGAGTCTGTCAGGACAGTGACCGAAGAGAAACCCAAGGGCAGCCTACTGATTCATATTTAAACCGGCAAGGTTATACTAGGTCATTACTGGTGGCCATAGGGCAGAGCTGGTGTGGTCACAGGCCCTAGGGACATCATGGCCATCCCTGGGGAAGATGTATCCTGACTGGTACCAGCCCAGAAATGGCATCCTGCATGGAAGAGGGACTTGGTTGAAAATCCCTGCTTGGTGCCAAGACTCTTCCACCCTCCCATTTAGCACAGTGGGAAGAGCAAGCTGGTCATTGTGCTCAGATCCAAACCTCTGAGCACAGACCGTTGTGCTAGGTGCTGTACAAACACTGTACCAACCATGGCCCCTACCCAAAGAGCTTACCACCTCAGTAAAGACTCAGCTGCCCCAGGGTCACAGTGTGGATCCCTCTTCCAGTTCCCACTGTGCTATGGAAATGCCTCTTCATGCGCTCACAGCTGTGAGCTAGAGATGGTATTTCTCCGCTCAGGCCACTAACCCTTGTGTTACTGCTTGGGGCAGGAAAGGAGTCCTGGCTTTCCTTGCCCTATGATTTATGTTTCTACAGCCACTGTGGCTCACAGATGGGTCTAAGTTTCTGGGTTCTGGATTACACACCCACGCACACTGCTGGCATAACATGCCATCGTATCTCTTCCCCTCAGACTCAGTGAAAAAGCAAGTAGTTATGAATGTACAGACACTGACCTGTGGTTCGTGGAGGAGGGACCAGCCAGCACAGGGAATTTCAGCAGTTTCACCTGCTTTGAGGAATATTCTTGTTGCCTGTGCTTGCTCAGGAAAGTCTTGTTTTGTGAAAAATCACAATGGATTCACTTTGTCTCACAAGGTAGACATGCAACCTCCTCCTCCCTGCTCCCCCAAAAAAAAGTTTCCCCTGCCCATACCCATTAATGGGCTAATGACTTATATTCAGCTGCTCAAATAATTTTAAATATCTTATCCACAGTGACGCATGTTGATGCACGCCACTGTCACCATGAGCCCTGATGGCTTCCCTCACCAACACAGCCCTTCAGTGGGCGCCTGTAATTGCCCTTGTATCTGGCTGTTCAAAACCAGCTGTCTTTCCTTGTCTCCCCTGCCAGGAATGTTTTCCCCCTACGGTTCACAAATATTTTGTACTAAGCTCCTGGCAATGACAACAGGAAGGTTTAGCTCCCTGAAGTCCAGCCTGGGTACGAGGCCCCTCCAGCGTCCTTTCGAGCTACCCCATGCACATTCATCTCAGACGGTGGTTAAATCTGCCCGTGCAGCTGTCCAGCATATAGAACAGTGATCCAGGGAACAATCGCAGTTGGCATCGCAATGCCACCGGTGCGATTAACCCAGTCCAGGAAACGTGCCCCTGTATACAGCTTCTCCAACAAAGCGGTGAGCATCACATCACAATCAACATTGCTTTGCTTTGGCAACCAGCATGATCTGGAAGGACGATGTGTGTGAGAGGTCACCCAGACCTTCAATGCACATGCCTAGGCAGGAGGTTGGAGAAATGGAGGCTGCCCAGACCTTCCTTCTCCCTTTTAAGCCACGGAGACTGAATCGAAAGGCCAGACTGAGTCCAGGTGTTTGGTGCCTCCGTAGCTGTAGTTGTATCAGCATCCTGGAATTGAATCCAGGTCTCCTGTGTGGCAGACAAGGACCCTATATCACTGAACCACAGTGGACTTCACAATCAATATTAATGTTGGTGAAATGGCCCCGAGGATCTGCTAACCATGGCAAAGGTCCCCCCCTTCTCTCCATGCATTCAGGAGTGGTGTGGGGGGAAGGGGAATCAGGATGTGAGCCCCTGGCATTGCCCCATGATACTCTGAGGATATGCTGCACTAAATCGATCTATAACTCCCTGCAGACAGCTTGGCATCAGTCTTGTACAGCAGGACACAGCGGTGTAGAAATGCAGGGCTGAAGGGGACCTCAGTAGGTCGCATCTAGTCCAACCCTCCCTGCACAAGGCAGGCTCGTGCCTGACAAATAACATCCTATTCAAGAATGAGTCGAACCTGCTCTAAAAAATTCACCCAACCTTCTCTCCCAACTACCAAGCACTGCACCTGAACTATCCGAAACAGCTGTGCTTAAGGGTGCTGCAGGCCTGTGGTAGAAGCACAGAGACCTGGAGCTGGAAGGGCCCTCCAGAGGTCACCTAGTCCAGTGCACTGCCTCAGGCAGGATCACCCCTATCCAAACCATCCTCACTGAATCCAGTGTGTAACCTCTTAGCAAAGCTACCCAGTCAATCCTGACGCAGCACGAGGTGTCACACCCAACCCTGCCACGGGTAAAGCAGGGGAAGGTAAAAACCCCTGCAGCTCATTCAAATCCGAGCACAAGGTTAAGTTCCTTCCTGACCCTAAATACAGCAATTGGTCTGACCTTGAGCAGAGGGGCAAGCCCTTCCAGTAAGGAAACTCCAGGTTTAAGTCCCAGCAGGGGCACTGGCACACCCCGGTCAAAATCCCCAGTCTGGGTGGCAGCCAACACCCAATGGCTCTGAGGAACGTGAAAAAAAACCCAAGCCAGATGCATGTAGTAGCAGGGAAAGGACCATCCCCAGCGAGGAATTTCTAACCCCAAACTGATGATCACCCACCATCTAAAGCTGTGCAAGGTGGCCCCCTTGTTCAGCGGGATCACTACCCATTCTGGAGCACATGGCGCACAGCTCCAGGCACACATGGCTTTCCAGCCCTGAACCATGGGCAACAATTACTGATCATCCCAGTGTGAACTGATCCTTTTTCCTGGGCACAGAAGCACGGCTCCGCATCATGCAACTGGCCAGCCCGTGTCGGCTACATCCAGCAATTACCTTGCAGTGTCTGGCTCACGCTGCTTCTCCTTGGCGTTTTCATTTTCGCTGCTGCGCGGCCAGCCGCTGCGGTAATTCCTGAGGCTCCTCCGGTACAGAAGAGTCAAGTGTCCTTTCTTCAGAAGCCCTGCTGACCTGTTGGATGTCCATGCTTCTGCCAGCAAGACAGCGGACAGATTAAAACCCGGCCCTCAAATGATCAGGTTACGGGCTGTGACAGAGCAACCGTGGGAGTTTTAAAAGGGCTGGAACGCGGGAACCCCAAACTCCTACAAGGAAAGTGCAGTGCACTGCAAAATTAGCCCATAAGTTGGGATGCTAGGTGGTGGTGTGGGGAATTTGGTATCCCCCCCACAGTGCAGCACAGGCTTTCCAGGTACAATCTATGACGGTGAGGACAGCATGCTGGCCATGTGTCCGAGGGGACAGCACTCTAAGGCAACTGCAGCTGCCTGCCAGCCACCACGAAAACCTTTTCATGCAGACAGGGGCTGAGCCTTACCCTTGCGCAGCTATGCCTGCATGGCTGAGTAGTGTAAACTTCCCTGAGCTGGCACTGAGTCAGCGAGCTTGGGTTACCAGCAACCCTGCCCCTGTGGCAGCAGGGAGCTCAGCATGAGCTAACTCCCTGAGTGTTTTCCCCAGCTAGACTGCTAGCGTTGAGCTGGCTCGGGGAGCCTTCGCTCCCCTGAAGTCACATCGGCGACTGCAGTGCAGACACACCCCAGGAGACCAGTGTTGTCTCTGTTGCTGGCTCTGGCGCTGTGAAGCTCGTTAGTACAGTACTACAGAAGCGGCTGCATAAACCAAATGACTGTCACGTGAGAGGGAATCAGATCACACACCAAACGCGCCCACCGCGCTGTCTCCGTGCAAGCAATCCGCTCCCATTCTGCAAGCGCGCGGTTGAATTAAACGTATAATTACATAGCGTTCGAAAGGCAAAGGCTATTTATTAGCAGGCACAAATGGCCCCATCTGATTCCCACTTAGCTCAGTGGAAGCCTTTCCGCTCACTTGAATGGGCACTGGCCAAGGCCCAAAATTACCCAGCATCACATAGAAAAGGACAAACAGGCTGCTAGAGGAAGGGCTGCCCAATGGTTAGAGCAGCAGCCTGTGACTCACAAAAACCCGGTTTAATTTCCTGCTTTGCCATCAGCCTCCCCGATGTCCCTTCTCTCCCCCCCACGTTTCTATGCCCCGGTTCCCCATCCCCGGAGTGAAGCAGATAGCTCTGTCCTATCTCCCGGGAGTGCTGCGAGAGCAGGTCCATTAAAGGTAACGAGGAGCTCAGGTACTGTGATAACAGAAGCCGTAAGTACAGTGATAAAGCGAGGTGGCATCCAGCTTCCTACCTCTGAGATAACACAGCTCTGTTAACTACTGTGTGGCGTGCCCTCAATATCCAAGCGCAGGCGCTAGTCTACATGAGCCGCTGGCCTCTGCCAAGGTGGCATTTCCTTTCACAGTTGTGTGGCTTTAAACTAAAATAAATGAAGGTGCCTCATGGCTGGAGGGCTTTTGGGTCCTGAAAGCTCGGGAATGTCTTGGAATCATTTAAAATTAAATTAAAAGAGCTGCTCCTTCTTGGTGCCCTTTCTGCGGGTCAGATCTCACCCGCAGGAGGCTAATTTGGTTAACGAGTTTCCCCAATGAACTGTTGTAGATTATACTCCAGCATCAGAAGACTTGCCAGACTAGCAGGTCACGCTCTTTTGTTTTTTCTACCCAATTTATATAACAACCTAAAGAGCAATACATTTGCAGGTGGTTTCTCAGACTCCTTTCTCTTCGGGAGATGGCACGGTTCCTTTTCAAGAGGCACCCAGTGTCAATCTCGGGGGTCTTGGATGTTTCTCTAGATTGACTATTAGGTGGTTTCACAAACGCCCTCCAAGAGACAGGGCCCCAGCTGCACAATTGGGATCCAGGTTACAACGACCGCAAGCTGGGAAAGCTCAGGGGAAGCTGAGCTACCTTGCTGCTTCAGCCCATAAGAAAAGCAGGTGTCACCTGCAAAAATTTGCATTTAGATTCCAATCCCACGACAGCCTGAGAGTGATCCACGCCGGGGCTTTGCGGAAGGAAGTTTCCCAAGGCACTGTGAAACCAATCTAGCAAAGCACTTCAACACCTGCTTAACATCAAGCACGAGGCGAGTCCTACTGAAATCAAGAGGATGACGCACAAGCTTAAAAACAAGAGAGCGCTTAAGTCGTTCCTGGACAAGGGCCCAGATCAATGGCAGAGCCAAGCCCCGAGGGGAGAATGGTCTTGTCCTTAAAGCACTGGATGGGGTTTGAGGTTCAAATACTGGCTCTTCTACAGACTCTCCCTCTTACCTTGGGCATCTCTCTCCCCCTTAGCACCCCATGTTGCTTTTTTCCCCCATCCACATAGATCAAAGTGCTTTCAAGCAGAGCCTATGGGAAACCATCTCCCACTCGACGTATGTCCAGAATGTGCACCAGAACCTGAAGATCGGTGGGAACTACCAAAATATGGGGGGGATAGCTGTGTCGTACTGATTTATTACCATCTCCCAGTGCCTTTGGCACATGTCTGGTGCAGGTGATGCTTCAAAGGCACATCAGCAGATGAGACACAGTCCTGGTCAAGGAGGGAAAGGTTAGGTGAGCATGTCTCCAGGAGGGGACTGCAGCTGAGGTCTGGCTTTTACAGCCCTCGTTTCACATGTCACTGCCTAGTTGTCGCTTCCTTCACGGTAGGAATATTTTACAGGGCTCTGGGTCACGGGACTCTCCTGGAATGCTAAAGCGCTGTCATCAGAAACCCAAATGACTCCTCAAAGAGAGTCATCCATTCCCTGCGCCTCCCGCCTGCTGCCCCTCTGCGCCTGGGAGACAAGAACAACAGCCATAAATAATCGCTGTCAGGTGGTGGCAGATTCAACCCGCACTTAGCCAGAGACAACAAATTGGGAAATAATGTCTAAACCCAGATTTAACCCCTGGTGTTCATCCCTCTGGCAGGGAAACAGCACAAGGCCTAGGAACGCAGGGACGGCCAGGCTGAATGTGCCTTCCTGGCTCTGCTTTTAAGTGTAGAGATGACTCGAGAAGTGTCTTTTCAGTAACTTTGTGGCACTGCAGTCCCAGCAATGTTTCAGATTGGGCGTGCGATTTGGGAAACCTTGCCTAGAGTAGGTGTGACTCCCCATCAATGCCCCACCTGTCTTCCCCTGGTAGGATCAAAGGCTCCCGAAAGGAGACGAAGGGAATGACTGAGAGCAGCTCACTTGTTGAGTTTGCATTGGAGTTTGCTGCCCTGATTTCTCCCCCCATGGCTCCCCTAAAAGAGCCCCTCCAGTTCCACATGCTATGGCCATCCGACCTGCGGCTGTGCGGCTGGCAGCATCTGTCATGATGGGGCTGGGAGGGGTCTTCAAAGGGAAAAAGATTTGGGAGCTCCTCTTTGCTGTGGCTGTGCAAAAGCTCGCTGCAGCGCCCTGGCCTTCGGTCGCTGATGGCCACTGAGCTTCCGGAAGCCAGTGCAGGTTCTGCCTGAAAGAGAAGCACAGGGCTGGGCTGAGTGAGCCATTCCTAGTGCAGGCACCAACCGGCACAGGTCCTGCCCGCATCTGTCAGCTCATGTCCTCCCGGGCTCGTTTACCCTAGAGGCTGGTGGCAAACACTTGACACTGCTCCTTGGATCGTCATGTCAAGAGCCAAGCTGCATTTCTTCTGCAAACAGGAGCAGGGGACGTGGTCCAGGCAGGCAGCAAACCCCTCTCTGCGTGGGGCAGAGGTGGAGCGAGTCAGTTCAGGCCTCCTGGTGGCCTTCCATTACCCACCTGGCTAATCAGACTTTGAACCTGCTTTGGCAATGAGTTAAAGGTTATTTGGAGGTGAAGGAGGGAGGCAGACCATGATGGGCAGAGAGGTAGGCAGAGCCTCCTGGTGCGGGAAGGCTGCAGGCTGCCCCACTCCTTACAGGGCATGGCTAATGTTTGGAGAAGGGAAGTGAGAGCCAGGATGCTGGAGTTAGATCCCCTCTTGGACTGTAAGTGAGTGGCTAAAACAGTTGTTGTCAGCCTTTACCCACTTGGGGCCACCCTCAGAAATGCCAGCTCTTCGTTTTCACTCATTTTTTTTACTACAAAAAACCACGAGAGCACGTCTTCTGTTGCAAGGAACTCAGAAAGAGCATAGTAGGGCAGAGGAGTTTTAGCCCCATGAATTTCTATTTGAAACCTCTGGGTTTATCTTGCGGATCGTGTCTGCACATGTAACAGTGCTAACATTGTGAGGCCCCCTCAGAAGGGTGTCCAGGCACCCCAGAGTGCTGCAACACTTCGGGGGTCTTTAAGAGAAGGCTGGGTAAGTATCTGGCTGGGGTCATCTCACCCCAGCACTCTTCCCTGCCCAGCAGGAGGTTGGGCTTATTAATCTGTTGAGATCCCTTCCGGCCCTAACTATGAATCTATGAACACCCTGCTTGAGAATCACTGGGTGCGCCTACATGTGCATTTATGGCACAGTAAGTGGTTTTTAGGCTGGCATCTACACGTGTTACAGTGCAGTAACATGTGTGGACTCACATGGGACTAGAGTTATTCCCAAGTCAGCCCATACACACAGTGTTACTGCGCAGTAAGGTGTCTACACGTGCATTACTGTGCAGTAATTAATCGAGCGCAAATTTGCTATCTGCATCATGGAGGTAGCAAATTTATGTCCAAGTTGGCATAAGTCGCCATAGTTACTGCGCAGTACAGTCATGCACGTTTAGATGCATGCCCATACCATGCAGTAATGGTCCATCACTGCACAATAACCTAAATTACTGAGCAGTAAATGTGCACTTGTAAATGTACCCACTGAGTTGCAATAAGACTGCTGGGGTCAGATTGCTGCTCCCAGCTCTGGGCAGATCACTGGGACCAGAAGCAGAGCTCTTGCTGGCAAGGAGCACAGCCTGAGACACCTCCCAGGGCAGACCCCCTGCAAGTTTAGGGGGCCTGCGGGAGAGCTGCAGGTTCTTACCTCCTGGAAGGACCAGGCCTGTAATTGCTCTGTCTCTTTCTCCACTAGGGAAAAGAGGGCAGTCGACCTGACTGATTTCAGAGGGAAGGAACAAGACAGCCACAACAGCACAGGATACAGAGTGCAAACGTCTCTGAGAATGCAGCAGGTCCTAGCCGGGCCTTGCAGGCCCTTGGAAAGCATCTCTCTGCTGACAGCACTAACGACTGCTCTTTAACCAGAACTAATAAGGCTGCGTCGCGCCCCGGCTCCTTTTCAACTCCGATACGGCTCCCTTCCCTATTAATATTATCAGGTGCTTTAAGAAGATAGAGTCTCCTTGCTTTGTGGCTCTAATAACAGTGCTGGCTATACTGGACAAGAGTCAATAATGGTAAGCTGGAGAGCTTATCTGAGGCTCGCTCCCCTGCATACAAATCTCATTTAAAGAACGCCTGGTGTCAGTAAACAGTTTTATTACTGACTATTTATATTGGTTTCCCTTTATCCTCGTGGATCTGATGGTAAATTACCTGCCTGAGTGCT
Source organism: Caiman crocodilus (assembly GCA_030014935.1). Lineage (NCBI taxonomy): Eukaryota > Metazoa > Chordata > Crocodylia > Alligatoridae > Caiman > Caiman crocodilus. The sequence continues at coordinate 709,585 of JAGPOW010001998.1, read as the reverse complement.
GTTCATTCAGGGGTCCTCATAGTTAACAAACCAGTCACAGGTCTAGCCCTGGTGGAACACATGTATCGATTTCCCCCAAATCAAAGGAGAGGGCTGGGGGGGGGAGTGGTGGGTAGTTTTTAAACCAGAGCTGCCGGGGCAATGAAGTGACTCTCATCTCTGCGGCTGGATGGGGAAGGTGGGGTCCGTTGTGCTGGAGCCTCCAGGGGCTGGAAGTGGGAGTGTTTGCAAGGTGCACCTTCCCCCTTCTCTGCCCTCTTCTTTCCTGGCATGGGGAGACACTGCCCTGCCTTAGAAACAGAGCCAAAGTCCTGAGCCAGGTGGCAGATGTGCCGGTGCCCCCGCCTGCACCACTGGCTCTGCCCACGACCCTCTCCCCCCTGCCCTGTGGTGCCGACGGGCCCCTCCAGGCCAAAACAGGCCTGTCGGATGTGCCATGGGCAGCGCCCACCAAATCAGCGGGAGAGGAACCAGGGGGAAAAAACCCCTAGCCAGGCCCAGGTTGTGCCCCCTTTCAGCACAGGAGGTACCTGGGGCCACATGGAGGTAAACCTACAGGCCCCCTCGCTCTGAGGGCCACTGACTGGGGCTAGTAAGAAGAAACCAGGACAGGAGGGAAGCCCAGGGGCCGATAGGGAAGCTTAAAGGTTGATTGGAAAGCTCGGGGGTTGATAGGGGTGTTTAGGGGTTGATAAGAAAGCCCAGGGGTCCCTAGGGAAGCCTGGGTTGATAGGGAAGCTCGGGTCAACAGGGAAGTTTAGGGGTCCATAGGGAAATGTTGGGGTTGATAAGAAAGCTCAGGGGTCGATAGGGAAGCCTGGGGGGGCCATAGGGAAGTTGGGGGGCATAGGGAAGCTTGGAGGTCCATAGGGAAGCTGGGGGGACCGTAGGGAAGTCCAGGGGTCGCTAGGGAAGCCCGGGGGCGGATATCGGGCCCGGGGCAGCCGCAGCAGGGCCAGGGTCCGGGCTGGCGGCAGGGGCGGTGGGAGCTGTCCCCTCCCGGTCCCCGCGCCGCTCCGGCCCCGCCAGGGGGCGGCCTCCCCCGGTCGGGGCGGGATCGAGTCCCGCCCGGTGCCGCGCGGCAGTGCCGACAGGAAGCGGCGCGGGAGGGGCCGGGGCTCATGCCCGCCCGGGG